>CM040928.1:24156890-24676890 GCA_023029165.1 Gobiocypris rarus
TGTCCCTTATTACCCTCGCTGTAACCTACTTTCCACAATACTAATCTTAAATCATGCCATTCAAAAAACAAAATTAAATGCACCCCCACATTCATAAATCATACAACCCATAGGGATGTCTTTTTTTAAATGACTGTGTGATTCTGTAAACAAGAGATAATCCATTTAGCATTTCACAGTTTGACCATTTTGTTAAAAAAATGTCTTCATTCTGATATGACAGCAGTGCAGTATATGTCCTTTCTCCTCCAGTCTTACCCCTGACCCAAATTCTCATCCATGGAAATTCTATGTTCGTGTGATCAAACTATTACATTTGAAAACGGATTAGCAGGACCATGGCTGGGAATGGATGTGAGGAGGGAGGTTTGTTTTTTGGCATAGACAATCAAACAGGAAATACAAAGTGTGTTCAGTCACAGCCTCATCACGTACCACATATCATCATGTCTAACAACTGTATCATAATCCACTGAGAATAGCTCTTTGAGGACAGCACTCAGCTTCAGTGGAGTCTTTGCTATTCGAGCGAAAAGCTAAAAGGACAAGATTTACTAGTGATTCTGTTGAATTTACATTTTTAAAAACTATGTATGTCCCTATATCCCTGCTGGTGTTGTCATATATGTAATATTATATTTCGCAATATATTATTATTATTATTTTTATTCATTTACAGAACATATATGCAAATGTATATATAAAATATAAAAGCATATATTCCATTTACTGATATTTCACATAATTTTACATAATCTACATATATTACATTTGCATATGGGCACAACAGTGTTCAACTGCTTGTTGACGCAAATATCTGATCAGCCAATCACATTGCAGCAACTCGATGCATTTAGGCATGTATGGCCAAGACGATTTGTTCAGTTCAAACTGAGCATCAGAATGGGAAAAAGGTGATTAAATCAACTTTGAACATAGCATGGTTGTTGGTGACAGGCAGGCTGGTGTTTTAGAAACTCCTAATCTACTTGGATTTTCACTCACAACAATCTCTAGGGTTTACAGAAAATGGTCAGAAAAAGAGAAAAATATCCAGTGAGCTGCAGTTCTGTTGGCGAAAATGCCTTTTTTGATGCCAGAGGTCAGAGGAGACTGGTTCCAGAGACTGTTTTGAGGTAATAGAGGCAACAGTAACTCAAATTACCACTCATTACAACTGAGGTATACAGAAGAGCATCTCTGAAGGCACAACATGCATGTCAATCCTTGAAGTAGATGGGCCACAGCAGAATTTGGCATAAACAACATGAAATCATGGATCCATCTTGTTTTATATCAATGGTTCAGTCTACTGGTGGTGAAATGGTTTGGAGGATATTTTCTTGGTGCCCCTTACTTGAGCATCATTTAAAAGACACATCCTACCCGAGTATTGCTGCTGACCATGTCCACCCCCTTCTAATATTGTGCTGGTCCCCCTTTTGCTGCCAAAACAGCCCTGACCCGTTGAGGCATGGACTCCACTAGACCCCTGAAGGTGTGCTATGGTGTCTGGCACTAAGTCCTGTAAGTTGCGAGGTTGGGCCTCCATGGATCAGACTTGTTTGTTCAGCAAATCCCACAGATGCTCAATTGGATTGAGGTCTGGGGAATTTGGAGGCCAAGTCCACACCTCAAACTCGTTGTGCTTCTCAAAACATTTGTCTTTGTGGCAGGGCATAATATCCTGCCTACTGTTGGTGCTTTTGGCGGTGGACAGGGGTCGGTATGGGGACCCTGACTATTCAGCCCCATACGCAACAGACTGCGATGCACTGTGTATTCTGACACCTTTCTACCAGAACCAGCATTAACTTCTTGAGCAATTTGAGCTACAGTAGCTCGTCTGTTTGATCGGACCACACGGGCCAGCCTTCGCTCCTCACATGCATCATTGAACCTTGGCCGCCCATGACCCTGTCGCCGGTTCACCATTACTCCTTCCTTGGACCACTTTTGATAGATACTGACAGTGGCTGACTGGGAACACCCCACAGGAGCTGCAGTTTTGGTGATACTCTGACTAAGTCTATGGGGCGGCAGTGGCTCAGTGGTTCATATAGATTGTCTACAAACTGGAAGGTTGGTGGTTGGATCCCGGTCCCACTTAACCAAGTGTCGAGGTGTCCATGAGCAAGACACCTAACCCCAGCTGCTCCTGACGAGCTGGATATTGCCTTGCATGGCTGACACCACTGTCGGTGTATGAATGGGTGAATTTGAGGCAATATGTAAAGCGCTGGCCATGGGTCTATTGAAAGCTCTATATAAATGCAGTCCATTTACCATCAGTCGTCTAGCCATCACAATTTGGACCTTGTCAAACTTGCTCAAATTATTACGCTTGCCCATTTTTCCTGCTTCTAGTATCAACTTTGAGGACAAAATGTTCACTTATATAGCTGCCTGATATATCCCACCCACTAACAGGTGCCGTGATGAAGAGATAATCAGTGTTATTCACTTCACCTGTCAGTGGTCATAATGTTATGCCTGAACGGTGTATACATATTAGGGCAGTCACCATTAACTTTTAAAATATGATTAATTTAAATTCTTTAACTCGTTAAAATAATTTAATGCAATTAACGCAAATAAATTACAGATGTATGTGAAGCTGTGTCATTAATGTCATTTTCGTCATGCAGTTTGATGATCTTAGAAGTCGGGAGTTTATAACAATCACACTCGGCATCTACAAGCACCTGTAACCCTGGTGGGAGGAAATTTCCATTCTAACTCTTTAACCTGATTCTGCTTCTCTGTTTGTGATCAATCCATTATAAGCCATAAAACTTGTCTTCAGTGATCCAGGAATCTAATTCATTCAAACAGTCCAAAACAGCTCCAGTGTAAAGAAGGAAATTACATCAGACATATCAGAGAGAATAGAGACTCACATTGCGTTTTAGTCAATTATTCATTCCAGTGCGTAGCCTGACAAGCCAGATCCACATCAAGATGGAACTCACCATTGATAGGGCTCAATCCGAGGGGCGGGATAAACGGTTGTCTTTCAAATTCCATCTGCACGCAATTGGATAGCGCTACAACCAACCAGAGCAACGAAGAAGGTGAAGCGGAGCTAGTTGATAGATTAAACTGTCGCCGTATCCGGTCGGCAAAACTCCAAACACATCTTCCCTACTTAAGAATGACTTCAGTGCCGTTCTTTGTTCTTTTCTCAAAGAAAAGCTTAACTCCACACCTTCCAGATTTGCGGCCAAAGCAGATTCAAAAGATCGCCTCGCCAGCTTTTTGTTTACAAGTTACATGCGGAACCTCCGCAACTCTGCCGCCATTATGTTAAGCCCGCCCACCAACTTTATACACGATGTGATTGGCCTGACCAGAGTTTGTTTTTTCCAGCTCCCAAGTCTATGAGAGCTGCTAGACTACACTCGTGGTAAATTAGATTTTCTGCCGCTAGGGTGCATCTAGATTTCTAGGCTATCCAGTGCGTGCTTTGCTTTTAAACAAGAACTCTGTCGTATTCTGCGATTGTTTCTGAAGAGCCCAATTTTGGTGTCGAGCCTACAGTAAGCATGTGAGATTCTGGTAAATTGTTGCACAAAGAACAAACTGTGTGTGCGTGCTTTAGATCACTAATCGCACGCTGCATTCATGTATAGACACACATTACATTTGCATTGTTTCCACACACACTCTGGAAGGATAATGTTTGATTTGTCATGTGTACTTATGCAGTCACAGTGGTTTAGTAGTTTTTGCCGTCTCCGTGTGGTCCTTTTCGCAGCTTGACTCGTCCTTAAATGAAAACAATCCCGTTGTTGTTGTTCTGTACACAAACTATACACTGTGAATTCTGTAATGGTTTTTTCTGTAATGTTGTTTTTATTTTTATTTTTATGGGTGCTTAGGTGTGTATAAAGTTATTATATAATATAATTATATGGACTCCTTTTGTTTTGTTTGGTGTCCTTTGGAATATCCAATGATCCTTGAAGCTTGCAGAAAATACAGTTTTCTGATTGTTTACTTTTCTGGATATAGCAAATGATGACCAAATGAACGTGTTTAATGAGATAAATGGCGAATGCTTAATTTTACGATAAGTGTACGATTAATCACGATTAATCGCAATAGGAGTGCGATTAATCAGGATTAAAACAATGTATTGACAGCCTTAACACACACACACACACACACACACTCACACACACACACACACACATGTTGTGTTTCCATGTTTTATGGGGACATTCCATAGACGTAATGCATTTTATACTGTACAAACCGTATTTTCTATCCCCTACACTGCCCCTGCCCCTAAACCTACCCATCACAGGAGACATGCTGCATTTTTACTTTTTCAAAAACATCACTTAGTGTGATTTATAAGATGTTTTCCTCATGGGGACCAAAAAATGTCCCCACAAGGACAAAAATTTGGATATTGCCATCTTTGTGGGGACATTTTGTCCCCATACCGTAGGGATTACCAGTCCACTCTCACACACACACACACACACACACACACACACACACACACACACACACACACACACACACACACACACACACACACACACACACACACACACATGTTGTGTTTCCATGTTTTATGGGGACATTCCATAGGCGTAATGCATTTTATACTGTACAAACCATATTTTCTATCCCCCTACACTGCCCCTGCCCCTAAACCTACCCATCACAGGAGACATGCTGCATTTTTACTTTTTCAAAAACATCACTTAGTGTGATTTATAAGATGTTTTCCTCATGGGGACCAAAAAAATGTCCCCACAAGGACAAAAATTTGGATATTGCCATCTTTGTGGGGACATTTTGTCCCCATACCGTAGGGATTACCAGTCCACACACACACACACACACACACACACACACACACACACACACACACACACATATATATATATATATATATATATATATATAAATGACATATGACATATGACCCACAAGCCACTGACATCATGGTAAGACAAAATTACCAGGGTAGTGGATATTTTAATTGCAGAGCATATTTGCAATACAGCTTAGAGTGGTGTGACTGATTGTCAATTTGAATTCTTTAGAAGTTAACTGTTGGCTGTTACAAGCAAAAATTGTTGGCAAAACATTAAAATGTTCAGCTTTTCCGTGTTTACATTTTTAGCAGTGAGTCTGGAAAGCTGGAACAGTTGCTTGGAGGACCTGAACTAGAGCCAAAGCAGCACAGATTGCTGTGAACATCATTTACCAGAAGTCTGATTCCCCCATGCACTCACACAGGAAAAGTCACCCATGAATATTTATGCTGTGTAGATGTGCCATATCTTTATATAATTCAAAAATGGCTGTCGCTGTTGTGGACAACAGAAGCAGGGAGGGTCGATCTGGAAAGTGTTTTTCTTAATTAGAAATGTTGGATGAGGAAATTTTGGGCAAGCCTGTGAGATAGGACTAAAGAAAAATCTGGAGAGATGAGAGGCTCGACAGAGAGAGATGAGAACAAAAACAGGGATAAAGTGTAAGAGATAGACAGGAAGCTGGAAGCAGAGAAAGCTCAGAACAGAGGGGAAATGAAATGCAACGGGAGTGAGAAGGATCAGGATAGGGTTCATTGCGCAATTATGTATAATGCTCACTACATTCTCCACAAGTAGGGTAGAAATTCGGTACTAAAACTTTTAAACAATGTATTTTTTTCACCTTTTTTGATATTTATATTGATCTACATGGCTGAATATAGTTAATTTTAAGTTTAATGATAATGTTTTATTTAAAATAAAAAATAAAAAGCATCAGTGCCTCTGATGCTTTTTAAAAATTGGACAACAAATTGCACCCTTATCGTGAATCTGAATCTGTACTGAAAACTAATGTATCGTTAAATTGATTATGAGATGCCCTCATTAGAATAAGTAATCTATTTGTTGAATAGATTGAAGACTTTACTGGCAGAGTGCAGACAGCCTGTGACAGATCTGAGTGGACAGAAAGCACAAACATATGCAGTGGATAAAAGCAATAAGGACAAAGTGTATTGATCAAACGTTATTTATTAAAGCGATAGTTTGACCATTTGTCATTTACTCACCCTCATGGCGTTCCAAACCAATAAGACCAATGTTTTTAATGAAATCTGAGAGATTTTGGTTCCTCCATTTAAAGTCTATTCATTCAAAACTCATAAAGAGATCATACAATAAATCCAAAGTCTTCTGAAGAGACACGATCACTTTATATGAGGAACAGATTTAATTTACATCCACCATGTTGTCATTGTCACGTGGCCTACGGCGTCAGTTTCATCGCTTCACCTCCATTCATAAATCCTCTCCCGTGGCCTCATGGGATAGTAAATTGTACATTGAAAGCACACTTCAGAATCTTGTTGAAAGTAGTCGTTCATTCGGTTACTTTTTTAGCACTTATTTAGTTTTATAATTACTATAAATTTGTGCATGCTATTCATCTCACATTCTGTTTGTCACATAAGTGTAGTGTGGAAGTAGGCATATTCGGACACAGCAATATAAATATTAATCAGTGAACATAAAAATAAACTCAACCATACTTGCTTGAAGCGCCAGAACAACTTCAGTGTTTCTTGCAGAAGCTCAAATGTGCTGTGTGGTGTGCAAGAATGAATCTCAATGGTTCTCACGTAAAAAATGAAATCTGTTCAATCTGTTCGCTGTGATTTTTCCAAGAAAGACATGTTCCTGGAACAACATATTTTGTTGATCCATTCCTGTTCCGAAAATGATGTCTTATATCTATCCCTACCCCTAAACCTAACCCTACCCATAATTTATCCCTAAAATCAGAGGGAAATGATAGATGAATAACACTGATGCAGAAACAATAAGCGCTAAGCCTAAACTTGACGTAAACTGTAAACTTGTCCCTCAAATCTGATTGGTTGATTGGAATGTTGTTCCAGAACAAAGATGTTTACCGTAAATTGGGCCAAAAATCTGTACAAAAGTCATGTACACTGAATAAAATAACTTAATTTTTCATTGTCAAGTTTTTGCATGCATATACTTTTTTGCATGATTTTTAAGTGTATGTTTCACTTAGAAACATCTAAGTAAATAACACAATTGATATTGTGAGATGCCATATGTAATAGCAGTAATGCAGCACCTGAACGCAGAGACCTTAATACTTTTAAGTATGAATGTGTCATTTTGAGTAGAAAATGAACTCCAAATGTCACAAAATGGCAAGTTACAAAACCTAACAACAAAAGCGATGAGAAACAGTGCAAATACAGCTGGAAACCTCATTAATTATTCAAGCCCATGATGGGAACATCAGTTTAAGAAAAGTTGTGTAGTTTTACTTAATTTTATAATGTTGATATTGACGCTTTAATTTCTACAAGCTTATATTGAGTAATTAAATAGAATTTACTTCGATTTTTTTCATTTTTGCCTGAACTAAAAATGTTATGCATAAATTACATTTGTTTTTTCTGTGAAAAAATACTATAGTATATTACAGTAAAATTACTCTAGTAAATACTATAGTGTTTTTGAACCGTACTATAGTAAATATACTACAGTAAATTACCAAAGTATAGTAAATACTATAATATACTACAATTTACTGTAGTATCTTCACTATAGTACGGTTCAAAAACACTATAGTATTTACTAGAGTAATTTTACTGTAATTTTACTATAATATACTGTAGTAAACTATAGTATTTTTTCATGTGGGTATTTACTTCACCACAGAATATTTTTTTTTAGTATTCCAGCCTTTAATCAAAGTAGCTAAAAATAAACCTCTCTTTGTATGCTTGTTGTACATGGTGAATAAATGCAATTTAAGCATTTAAAAAGAAAAAGAGGAAAACACCCCACTGCAGCTGTCACCTACAGTACAGTTTGCGACTGTGAAGCTGACAAAGAGCCATGAATGTCGGATAAAATCATGGAGGCTGTTGGTTTGCTTGCATTTTTTGTAGCATACCTACTTCCTGCTTCTAACTCTTTCCCATCAACCAGGCTAAACCTGAATGACAGCAGCCCTAATTAGTCATAATGTAATACATTCAGAAACACAGTCCAGCCAAGCACTGACTTTTCTTTCACAAGTTTTACTGAGACATATGCAAGATCCCAGAACAAAGCTGGTTCCACAAGATGGGTGATGGAGGCACTACGATAAGTGTCAACGCAAACAAATATCACAGCTTTAATCCTGAGGGACGGATGACAACATGTTCGGCATCTGTTATGATGACTTAACACTTGGTGAAACCATATGGTGATTCACTCATCACTAAGTGTCCACACTGCAGTCAGAAGATAGTGTATAATTACCAAGAACCCAAATGAAAGGTTTGCAAATTACCACATTTCCCCCAGTGATGGTACGGTAAGTAATGAGTGTGTGCATGCAGAGGCATCCAAGTGATACAAGTAAGACAATGTTCCTGCCCAACAACTCATGTGGAGGTGGACAGGAATGGCTAATTGCTGTGTTTCTAGCCCAGAATGAATGTAATACTTAATTAGACCTTTTTGCACAAGAGTAAAAAGTTGATAATATTAAAATATCATGAATGTATATTACAAATATACTGATTAATGAAATAATATTAAAAGAATGCGCTTAGTATTTTTTTAATGCTGCTGTAACACAATTTGTTGTTATGGAAAGAAGGAGGTGGGTGACCTGTGAACATTCAACACTTTAATAAATAAATAAACACAAACAGAACATAAAACACAATGTAAAGTCCAGGCCTTGTCCTCTCTCGTCCTTCGCTGTCTTCACTCCTGCTTTTATGCATCCAAACTACTCTGTGAGAGATACGAGACCGGTGTACCATTCTCTCACATCCCTCTGCCTCGACTGCTCGCCACATACCCTTATCGCCCTTCGCAGGCAGGGGGGTACTCCCGAGACTGCGCTCTACTCCCCCCCTCCCTTCAGGGGGGACCGATCACGGCGGCTGCGGCACCTGGGTGTAAAGACAGACACGGTGAGAGAAAAGAAGCTTGAAGCATGAGGAGCGACTGAGACAAGAGAGGGGAGAGAAGAAAAATAAATAAATCTCGGTCCGGTTTCCAGACACACACTGCCGCTCGGTCCTCCACCAGCCGAGAGGCTCTCACTCCCGGTGCCATATGCGATTGTACTGGACGCTCAGTGGACGGCTTGACACTCTTCCGCCTCCTGGTGGCCGGCGATGGTTCCTCCGGTTGAGGGCAGCCGGCAGTGAGTCCCCTGTCCCTGTAAGTCCCCTAACATGGTGGACGGCAGCAGACGCCGGCCCACGGGCGAACACAGTGACTCCTCCGCTCCCTCTCGGACAGAACCGCCTCAGGCAGCCACTCGCAGTCTCTGCTCCTCCGAGCTGCCCGACCTCCCCAGCACCGCGATCCCCCACAGCAGCGAGGGCTCTCCGACAGCAAGTCCCTCCTTCCTCCTGGGTTTCGGCACCAATGTAACACAGTCTTTGTTATGGGAAGAAGGAGGTGGGAATGGGAGAACATTCAACACTTTAATAAATAAACACAAAATGAAAGTAAAAACAGCAGCCTCCTCACGGTAGGATGCCGCACACACATAATAAAACATAAACAAAACACAATGTAAAGTCCAGGCCTGGTCCTCTCTCGTCCATCACTGTCGTAGCTCCTCCTTTAATGCATCCAAGCTCCTCCATGAGAGATACGAGACCGGTGCGGTGCGCAGCTGGCACTCATTGTCAATAACACCACCGGCCTCTCTCCGGCAATTCTCTCACATCCCTCGGCCTCAGCTGCTTGAAACAGTTGCACTTGTCACCTAATGGTGTGGATGTAGCATAATTCAAAAGCACTGCAGAAATGGTTTATTCACAACAGCCGTGATTAAATTATTCCATGACCGAAAGTGTCAGCGGGGGTCAACAAAGATAAAGCAAGTATTCAGATGATAATGTGATCTTAACATGGCAACCCCCATGACAATTCATGTCAAATGAAGCAGCTTTTATTAGGCTACTAAACATATTTGTATTAGTGTTATTATTATGTTTCCTTCTAATGAGCATGAAATTAATGTAACAGGTAATTATCATTAAGTCACAGCATGATAAATAGGGGTTGTCCCACTTGAATGTTACACTTGGCATCACCAAATCAATTGGATTTGCCTGCTGTTCTTCTGTAAATGCTTTAGGGATTTTAGACAACCATGCAAAGTAATTACCAGAGTCAATCAACATTTTCTTGCTTTTGTGCAACTGAGAAAACCTAATGCATCACTGAACGCAGACTTTAAGCAAGACAATGGAAAATG
Organism: Gobiocypris rarus; assembly: GCA_023029165.1. Taxonomy (NCBI): domain Eukaryota; kingdom Metazoa; phylum Chordata; class Actinopteri; order Cypriniformes; family Gobionidae; genus Gobiocypris; species Gobiocypris rarus. The sequence continues at coordinate 24,167,169 of CM040928.1, forward strand.
TATTGCTGTGCAGATACTTGATATTTTGCCAGTGCAAACTCAGCTGTTTGATGACTTTCTTATATACTAATACAGTTCAACATGAACAAACCCATTGAAAAAACCTAAAGGACACAATTTACACGGTATCTGCTTTTCCCCATTACGTTTGCAGAGAATACTTGGAGAAATTCCAATGCAACCAGACAGACTGATCTGCTGCCCAAGCTCTGCCTTTTGAAGTTCAAATTATTTTTAATTGTGCTTGTGATTCTGATCACAAGATCCCCCTGTATACTTAATCTAAATTAGTCCTACTTTATTACTTACAGTGTAGTCCAAATATCTGAGACCATTGGTGAAAATGCTTCTGTTTTGCGTGTTTCTATTTGAATTGTCTATATGAAAAATAGTTGCGTTTTGGGCGTCCATGGATCCGACTTGTTTATTCAGCACATCCCACAGATGCTTGATTGAATTGAGATCTGGGGAAGGACAGATCAACACCTCAAACACGTTTGCTTTATGGCAGGGCACATTATCCTGCTGAAAGAGGCCAAAGCCACCAGGGAATACTGTTTCTTATAAAGGGTGTACATGGTCTGCAACAATGCTTAGGTAGGTGGTACGTGTCAAAGTAACATCCACATGGATGGCTGGACTTCTTCCATTGCTCTGTGGTTCAGTTCTGATGCTCACATGCCCATTGTTGGCACTTTCGGCAGTGGGCTGGGGTCAGCATGGGCACCCTGACTAGTCTGCGGTTATACAGCCCATACGCAACAAACTGTGATGCACTGTGTATTCTGACACCTTTCTACCAGAACCAGCATTAACTCCTTGAGCAATTTGAGCTACAGTAGCTCGTCTGTTTGATCGGACCACACGGGCCAGCCTTCGCTCCCCACGTAGTTTAACCGCTGATTAACCACTGTTCCTTCCTTGGACCACTTTTGATAGATACTGACCACTGCAGACTAGGGCTGTCATTTTTGAGAAAAATCAAATTCGAACGGATATCAAATATCAAGCAATGTATTCGAATATATTCGAATATCTACCGTTCGCAAAGACCCGCCCCCTTTAGTTACTTTTGCTATATGTCCGACAAGCCATGGCGCTCTCACACCACACAGACACACACACACACATTCTCATTAGGAGAAAATACATTGCGGAGAAAAGAGGACACTGACAACACGCCGACAGACAGGACAGAGCAAGTTACTTTTGATATGAAACAAAGTCTCAACTTTCAAATTTTGTCTTTTTAAAAAAAAGAAATGTAAACAATAAATACAGTTTTGTGGCTCTTTAATGTGTCGTGATCGCTGTAGCGCCTCAGTTAAAGCTGCTCGTGAACCGATCATCTCTTCCTTCTAGTTCATTGATAAGCATCAAATAAACATGAATGAACACTAAAATAAATATTTTTCAACTGCGGAAAGACGTCAGTACACACCGTTTTTCAAGTTCAAGTCCACCAACGTTAATCTACGAACTCTCCTGACTGCTTTGTCGGACAAAACGGCAAATTCGGCAATTTGATTGCTCAGATCTACTCAAACTTGCTGCGAAGGGTAAATTGTCCGCTCAGGCTGGCCGTTCTGAGAGTTATCTTCCATTTTCAAAACAGACTGGCTATTATTCGCTTGATTTGGTCATGGGCCTACGCTACAATACGTTCAGAGCGCCCTCTATTGGATGAGAGAGGGCAAACAATAAACTAAAAAACAAACGGTCTAATCATAGACTGTTAAAAATGCGCTACATGGCCCTTAAAAAAACGGATATTTTATTTATAGTTAGATTACGGATATTTCACGTCATATTCGAATGCATATTCGAATATCGAATAAAAAGCGACAGCCCTACTGCAGACCATGAAAACCCCACGAGAGCTGTAGTTTTGGAGATGCTTTAAATCGGTCGTCTAGCCATCAAAATGTACCCCTTATGTAACCCCTCTTGTTCAAACTGCCCGCTGCAAACTCGCTCAAATCCTTACTCTTGCCCGTTTTTCCTGCTTCTAACACATCAACTTTGGGGAAAAAATTTTCACTTGCTGCCTAATATATAGCCCACCTACTACATTAAAGGGGTACATCAGCGATTAGCATTAAGCTTTGTATCAGTAGAAACCCGGGAGTATATTCAAATTATCATACTTTCCCCCCTCATATGACCCTGAGATGAGAGAATTATGTATTTATTTTCTGGAAAAATTCCTCCGATGACGCAAATATCATCATTTTGCGTCATCGGAGGAGTTTTTGTCCAGAGGATAAGACTACAGCCAGCAGGAGGAGCTGTTTCCACATGTTTTCAACATCGCACTCACAGCACTCGGCTCACGGCGCTGCAGAGATTCATAAACGGAGCGGTGGAGAGCAAAGTGAGTGTTTCAACTTTTCATATGAAAGTTAAGCTTCCAAAGACATGAACTGAAAATGCGCCAGACTGATCACGCACTGTGAATGTATGCGGCCGCGAATCCCGTGATTACCTCAGCTCAGCTCAGCTCATGTGATGAATGCAATCCGATCCTGCTGCGTTTGTGCAATGACACTCAGACTCACTCACATTATATTGAACAGACACGTTCAGTTTTTAATTGTAGTGTCTCTAACTGAACTGATTTTCTGAAAATGAACACGGTGGGCAAGTGATCCAGTAATCCAGTAGCCATGCCTAGAGTAGGGCAGCGAAGTGTATTCTGGGAATTGTTGTCTTTCCTCCCCATGAGACAAAAAAATACATTTTCTGTGTTTTCTCAGTCTAGAAGGAACCAAATTCAAAAATAATTTCACATCTCTACTATATTAATGACCCAGTTTAAATACAGATTCATCTTCCCAGCACTGAAGTACCCCTTTAATAAAAATGTATTGCTCTCTTTTAACATTTTTATTCTTGCTGATATGATAGTATGCAAATTGGATCAGCCAAAGTGCAACTTATGTGCAAATTGTATGATCATATGTCAATTAGAGTTGTATATAAACATTTATATTAATTTTTAGAATGTTTTATTATTTGGTTTGTCATTCTTTTGCTAAAAAATTTAGCAAAACCTGATAAAAACTATGTAAAAATGCTAAGCTTATTCTTTAGATTATAGATTATTCAAAGAGTATCTTGAGCTTCAATGGAAGTAGAACATTTGTTCATCTGTATCAAGAGTCATACCTAGAAATAGTGCAGAATCTGTAATTCCATTTTATGCCAAAACTTTTCTTTGCTTCAAAACAATCATAAAACTTCCATTCTCCACTATATGTCTACAGTTCCTGTTTAAGGACTTAAAGTTCTCCATTTACTGAACACAACTTCATTGATTATTTCCCTTTTTATTTACGTGACCTTTTGGGGTGTATAGCCAAGGAATGCTGCCGAGCAGTGGTCCGTACCGGTCAAACATGACAGACATTGTGGACATAATATTTGAACAGTGGAAACCATGGAAACAGAGAGTCGCCGCTAAGGTCTTCAGCATGAGCAGAACTCATGCTGAGAACTACATAGTTTACTGTGTGTACTCAGACAAAAGCTTTCCATATGGGGGAAGATAAGGTATGGGAAGCAAAAATGACGGACAGACAAAAAAAGAAAGAAACAAACCAAAAGAGAACAATGAAAAATACTGCCAATTATGAGCCAATAATGTGGTCCATGGCTAGGCAAAATGAAAGTCCTTTATTGGAAGGTTACTAAATGATGCTGACATTCTTCTATTTAATAGGTGTTAAGGGGCTGTGATATTGTCATTTCACTGGTGCCTCTGGAATGGCTGTTATGAGTCATCCTTCGCATCTCTTCATGGGCTTCCTACTCACTGGCATCTCCAAAATTTGAATTTGCATGTGAAAATTATGTTACATTTTTTTCAGGATGAGTTCTGAGGTTTCATGTTGTTTGTTATCAAATGGATTGCAAACTTTTCTATCTTTGACACATTTAGAGAAATATATTTTATAAATATTAATAACTAGATAATCATTTTACATGATAAAGTACTTTATATTAATATGCATGAAAATGGTGTATAATGTGCACATTGACCATCTGCCACATCTGTTTTATTTACTTGTTCACCTTCACAGCTGTAGTACTGTTGCTCATTTGGAGAAATCAAGCCTTCCTCGATTCAATGCTGCCTTTTTCTGCCTCTTCATTAGATCATTATTGAGTGGAACTCAGTTTCATGAATCAAAGTGCTGTTAGTTGCTCGCTATATTGGAAATTCTTTTATTACAGAAAGTGAAAGCTAATATTTTTGGGGTTTTGTTGAATTGATTTCTACTTGCAAGACAATGATTGTTATGAAGAAATATGCTGAGATTTCAGTAAAGTGTTGGCCTGCGTGACTGGGGGCATCTGGACAGCATACTGAAGCAGTGGTACAGAAAAATGCTTATGCTGAGTCAGCTCACATGGGTATGTGTATAGCATGGACTTATTTGTGATTTCTGATTATGCAGCACTTTGACAACTTAGAAAATGACTTTTATGCATATCTGTGCAAAGGAGAAACTGTGTGCACTTGTGTGCGTGGAATTGTGTCTGAAAAGCCAAAGTTTAGGAGAATGAATTAAAACTTCAAAAAAGGTGTAAATAGATTTAAACTGTAAAAAAAATGAATCATGGGTCTTGTAATTTTCCGTCAGTGTCAGAGTTTCTGTTATGTTAAAGTTTTGATCGTTACGATTCTGCAGAAGAGTAGATCTTATGGTTACCCACATGAAAAAATACTATACTATAGTAAAATTACTCTAGTAAATACTATAGTGTTTTTGAACCATACTATAGTAAATATACTACAGTAAATTATAGTATATTGTAGTATATTATAGTATTTATTACACTTTTTTAATTTATTGTAGTATATTTACTATAGAATGGTTCAAAAACACTATAGTATTTACTAGAGTAATTTTACTATAGTATACTATAATATACTATAGTATTTTTTCATGTGGGTAGGTTGTGGAGAACTGCATGCAGGCTACTAGTAATATGATGCATGCTGTTAGGTTTAATGAGCATTAACTTTGCTAATGCCAGTGCAGTAACAATTTTGTTTCTACGTGTGCTGTGCTAAACAGTCTTTTAATTGTACAACATATTACATAACTCAAAGTCAAATATAAACAGGACATTCCCAACCACTCCTCTATTTAACTCTTTTAAAGTGAGGGTGAAATGCTGTTTCATGCATACTGAGTTTTTACACTGTTAAAGACTTGGATTCATGCTAAACATGGACAAAGTTTAAAAAAATAAGTTGGACGTTTGATGGAGTATTTCTGTGTTAAAAATACTCCTTCCGGTTTCTCACAAGTTTCTGAAGTTTCTGTATGGGTCTGTGACGTCAAATGGGACGGAATTTCCTTGTACGGGCCTTATGGGCACTTCTCCCGGAAGAGCGAGAGAGAGCAAATGCACGCCCATTAACGCGCTTTGCTCGGAAAGGGTGGATGCACTGCAGTGACAGGACTTCACAAAATCAACAATGTCACAAAAGAAGTGTGTTTTTGATGGGGCGGTCCCAGCGATAAAGGTTCACGGTCGTGCATTGAAAGCAGGCGGTGTGTGTTGTTGGCTATCATCGCGCACACATCAGTAAACAACATGATGGTGTATAGTTAATTTATCAATGGAGCATGCGATGTATGGTGTGTGTTTAAATACATGTGTTTCGCTGACCACTATAGGTGTTGAACTAAATGAATTATTTCATAAACGTAGGCGCTATTCACACAAAGTGCAAATGGGCTACTATTCGTGGCTCTTTAGCTCCGCCCACAGGATACGCCTCCATCTGCTCGTTTTTTTCTGGAAAGACTCGGTACATCTGTCTTTTATAAATATAATAAACTAAAGACTTTTTTTAGATATGAAGGATGCAATACTAGTCTATAGGTGCTCAATATTGACATGAGATGAAACTGAGTGTTTCACAAAAAAATATAATATTTATTGTGTCAGACTAAATAATTTAGGAAATTGTACATGATTTATTAAGGTAGATTCCATTAAAAAAATTAAGCTTTAAAAACTACTAAAAAATATGTGTAATAATGTTACCATAATTTTTTTACTATACATTTTTTTTTTACAGTGTATGTAAGTATTCATTCCAGTCAATTATTTAGTTATCTAAACTGACAGCGTGTGTTGAAGATATTAAATACTGGATGATGTGTAATTTTCTGCTATTAAATTCAGATAAAACAGAGGTATTACTTATAGGTCCAAAAAACTGCCCACAAAACCTCTCACAATACAATTGGAAGGATGTCCTGTCACTTTATCCACTACAGTAAAAGACCTGGGTGTTATATTAGACCGTAACTTGTCTTTCGAAAATCATATTTCATATGTTACAAGAACGGCATTTTTCCACCTTAGAAACATTGCTAAGCTACGTAACATGCTATCTATTTCTGATGCAGAAAAGTTAGTTCATGCATTCATGACCCCGAGACTAGATTACTGTAATGCTTTATTAGCTGGTTGTCCTGAATCCTCAATAAACAAGCTACAGTTAGTCCAAAACGCAGCTGCTAGAGTTCTTACTAGGTCAAGAAAATATGATCATATAACACCAATTTTATCATCTCTACACTGGTTACCTATTAAGTTCCGTATCAATTACAAAGTATTGCTACTGACCTATAAAGCCCTAAATGGTTTAGCTCCAGTGTATTTAACGGATCTTCTATCACCCTACAATCCATCACACTCTTTAAGATCACTAAACTCGAGGCTTCTGGTCGTTCCGATATCTAAGTCCACTAAAGGAGGGAGGGCATTTTCACATTTAGCTCCTAAACTCTGGAATAGTCTTCCTGATATTGTTCGAGGTTCAGACTCGCTGTCCCAGTTTAAAACTAGATTAAAGACGCATCTCTTTAGCCAAGCATTCACATTATAATTACCTTTTATACTACAGTTAAATCGGATCAAAAGCATTAATATTCTGAACAGCAGCTATGCTAATTATTTCCCATCTGCTTTTCTGTTGTGTTTGGGACACTATAGTCCAGAGGTAAATAGTTGGTCAGCTCCAGTTTGTATCGAGCCTCTCATGGAGACTTCAGATGCCCCAACACCTGTGATGAGACGACTCAACGCCAGCGCTGTTATGGCCTTTTCTAATATTTTTCAATGTACATTTATGAAATGCACTTTCTGTAAAGCAGCTTTGAAACAACGTGTATTGTGAAAAGCGCTATACAAATCAATTTGAATTGAATTGAATTGAATTATTATTATTATTATTATTTTTTTTTAAATTAAAATATCTTTAATGTAAAATTTTATTTAAAAGTATTTATCTGATCAATCAATAAAACAAAAACAACAATTATTTAAAAATTATTTAAAAATAACCAGAAAGAACAGAATAATGCTGCGTCCCAATTATACTATTCCCTAAAAGTATACTATTTTTTGTGAAGATAAAGTTCATACTTTTGAGTGAGCAGAAGAAGAGTAGGCAAGTTTTGGGACATAATTGCATCTGGACCAGTGGCGTGCCTCAAGGCTTAGTTTTGGGACCTCTGCTGTTTATCTTGTGCCTTTGATCTTGTGCCTTTAAGTCACATTTTCTGTAAATTCTGTATACATGTTTATTGCTATGCTGATGACACCTAGCTCTATCTTTAAAGCCTAATTCAACACTTCCACCTTCCTCTCTTTTGGCCTGTTTATCTGAAATTAAATCATGGTTTACATGTAATTTTCTTAAGGTTAACAGTGAGAAAGCTGAGATCCTATTAGTAGGCAAAAGACTATTGGGAACTCTGTTCTTGCCTTCAGGTTAAGAGTCGGGGTGTCATCCTTGACAGTACTTTATTGTTTGAGGCACATATAAATAGCCATCCTAGTATATGACATTCTTCTTTCAGACAAATATAATTGTTATATTAAAAAAGTACTGGCTCTTCCAAGCTTTATAATGGCAGTGAATTGATGGCTGCTCCACACTGCTCCGGGGCGAGGGGTAATAAAGGCCTTCTGAAGCAAAGTGATGTTTGTGTATATTTAAAACTTTATAGACCAAAATAACTAGCTTCTGGCAGTCAGTGGTATACTATAAGCAGTCGACTTACAGCAAAAGAGTAACCCCTGACGCGATGGAGCATCGCAAGCTAAAGACTCTCGCTGATAGGGCTGGGAAACAAACTCAAGCTCCTCTTCTCTTATATCGAAATCCTCCTACATTTCTCTTTAAAACATTTAATTCATCATTTTAGACTTTTAATTCATGACCGGTGTTTTGTTTTGCATTATCCTCTGTGCTTCTGCGTTCATCAGTACGCATGCATCAAGGGTTCAAGGGTTACTCTTTCGCCATAAATCGATAATATGGCAGTCTGCTGGAAGTTAGTTATTTAGTCTTAAATATGGATATTTTACACAAAATGCACCACGTCGCTTCAGAAGGCCTTTATTAACCCCCTGGAGCTGTGTGGAGCAGTTATATGATGGATAGATGCACTTTTGCAGTTCAAAAACGAAACAAGAAGTCACTGCCATTATAAAGCTTGGAAGAGCCGGGACTTTTTTGATATATACACCTAGGATTCAGTTCAGTTCAGTTCAGTTCAGTTTATTTTGAACAGCAACAAATAAAATAAAATAAAATAAAATAAAATATGAGAGTACAATAAAAAGCAAAAGCTTGTTATTTACCCACCCCTTATACAACCATTCAAAATTCCATTATATACTAAGCTATATATACTTGAGGGTGAGTAAATCATGGGCTAATTTTCATTTTTCGATGAACTAACCCTTTAATTACATCTCACATTGATTTCTGTAATGCGGTTGTTTCACAAAAGCTTCTTCATAAACTTCAAATGGCCCAGAATTCTGCAGCCTTCAATTACACCTTCAATTGAGCACATGTCTCCAGTTCTTAAACAACTCCATTGGCTTCCAGTCAGATACAGAATTCAATTTAAGCACCTTCATATCTTTGTGATCTTCTTTATATGTATTCACATACTTGTTTTCTCAGGTGTTCAGCTTCTCATTACACATTACAACTCTCATTGCACCTTCTGGACATTTGATTACTATGAAATGTAGAGCTTTTAGTTGTACTGCTTCAAGTCTTTGGAATCCTTGCCTCAAGACATACATAGTTCTAGCCTTTTTATTTTTTAATTCACTTCCCCACCCATTTTTTAGAATATTATTCTGTTTGATATAGCTTTTGTATATTTTTGCATACTGTTTTTCATTTATTGCTTATTCTTTTTTCTTTTGTTTACTTTCTTTACTCATGGTTGTCAGAGTGCTGTAAAACTAAAAACTGTTTAAAATGTTTGCAGAGAGAAAATACTTCTGTATTTTATTAACTGTATATGGTATCATTGAGTCTCTTGAAAGGCACCCATAAGTAAGTCCTGGCTGGAAAGCCTGACTCTCTGTCCGGGGGGAAAAATCCTTTCTATAGCCCCCCTTCGCAGCAGAGTCTGTACTTCCTGAGTCATCACCAGAGCCTGTTTGGGGTCAACCACAGTGGGGAGGACCCCCCGTTAAAACCGTGAGGACGACATCTGAGCTGGATGACGTACCCAATTTTAAAACATTGCAGGACCCACCGAGATAAATGTGGCAGATTCTCTACTCTGACACAAATTCTACTAAGGGTACCGGCCTCTCGGGACTGGCCTCTGATCTGCTCTGCAGCCTTGAGTGCAGCGCCCTGAAGCGGCGTATTGGCAGGGAACAACTGACTCGACAGCGCGGTCTCCCTCCGAGGAGGGTGCGAGCCATCCTATGGATGACCAGCGAGGGCCCTCCACGCACTCGGGACCACCCGCGGAGGGGATCGCCCTCACAGTCCTGGGCCCGAAGGCATCAGGACTTTTTAGACGCCACCTACCTCGACACAATGACTGTCCTCAGATCTGTCTTGCTCTAAGAAGGCTGCGCCTGAGAGCGTCGCTCAACTGACGACCCTTTCTGTGGGGGTGTGCGATTGGCAGGGCCCTCCACACCCCGGCACTCGGGCGGGGTTGGTGGATTGACCCTGTGAGGGTACCGTACACTGCGGTAAGCCCCGTCCACCCGCGGAGGGGAATGACCTCACAGTCCTGAGACCGAAGGAAAGAGAGCATGATTGCATACAGAAAGGCCATAAAAACTGCTAGATCTGCTTATTTCTCAACTCTTTTAGAAGAAAACAAACACAACCCTAGGTATTTATTCGATACAGTGGCTAAATTAACAAAGGATAAAGCTTCAACTTCTGACATTTGTAAACAACACAGCAGTAATGACTTTATGAACTTCTTTACTAGTAAGATTGATAACATTAGGAATAAAATTATAACCATGCAGTCTACTACAGTATCACTTCAGACAGAACATTGTAGTCTCACTGAGGAAAAATTACACTCATTCACTGCTATAGGAGGAGAAGAATTGGCTAAACTTGTCAAATCATCAAAATCAACAACATGTATGCTTGACCCTATACCGACTAGGCTATTAAAAGAGATGCTTCCAGAGGTCATAGATCCTCTGCTTAATATTATTAATTCATCCTTGACATTAGGATATGTACCAAAACTTTTAAGTTGGCTGTAATTAAACCACTTATTAAAAACCGCAACTTGATCCTAAAGAATTAGTCAATTACAGACCAATCTCGAATCTACCGTTTCTATCAAAAATATTAGAAAAGGCAGTGTCTTCACAATTATGTTCCTTTTAGAAAGAAATTGTATATGTGAGGATTTCCAGTCAGGATTTAGACCGTATCATAGTACTGAGACTGCTCTAATTAGAGTTACAAATGATTTACTCTTATCATCTGATCATTGTTGTATCTCTCTATTAGTGTTACTCGATCTTAGCGCTGCATTCGATACTATCGATCACAATATTCTTTTGAATAGACTCGAAAATTATGTTGGCATTAGTGGAACTGCATTGGCATGGTTTAAATCTTACTTATCTGACCGTTATCAGTTTGTAGCAGTAAATGAAGAGATGTCACACCGATCACAAGTTCAGTATGGAGTACCGCAAGGCTCAGTGTTAGGACCGTTGCTTTTCACCCTGTATATGCTACCACTGGGAGATATCATTAGGAAGCATGGCGTTAGTTTTCATTGTTATGCTGATGATACTCAGCTCTATATTTCTTCACACCCTGACGAAACTTACCAATTCACAAGATTAACGGAATGCATAGCTGATATTAAAAATTGGATGAATAGTAATTTCCTGCAACTTAATTCAGATAAAACTGAATTTTTAATTATTGGACAGAAAAGCTCCACAAGTAGTGCCCTAGAATACTGTCTAACCCTCGATGACTGCTCTGTCAAGCCCTCGTCGTGAGGAACCTGGGTGTGCTCTTTGATACCAATCTTTCGTTTGAAAGCCACGTTTCTAGCATCTGTAAAACTGCATTCTACCATCTTAAAAATATATCTAAATTACGTCACATGCTTTCAATGCAAAATGCTGAACAATTAGTACATGCGTTCATGAGCTCAAGGCTAGATTATTGTAATGCTCTACTGGGTGGTTGCCCTGCTCGCCTAATAAATAAACTCCAGCTGGTCCAAAACGCAGCAGCTCGAGTTCTTACTAGAACCAGGAAGTACGATCATATTAGTCCAGTTCTGTCAACACTGCACTGGCTCCTATTAAACATTGCATACATTTTAAAATCTTGCTTATTACTTATAAAGCAATAAATGGTTTAGCTCCCAGTACTTAAGCGAGCTCTTAACGCATTATACTCCATCACGCCAATTGCGGTCTCTAAACTCTGGCCAGTTGAAAATACCTAGAATATCTAAGTCAACTGCAGGCGGTCGATCCTTTTCCTATTTAGCACCTAAACTCTGGAACAGTCTTCCTAGCATTGTTCGGGAAGCAGACACACTCTGTCAGTTTAAATCTAGACTAAAAACACATCTCTTTACTATGGCATACACATAGAACATTTTTAACTTTCTTTATTCAAATCAAATGACTGATTGTTAGGCTGCATTAACTAGGTCAGCCGGAACCGGGAACACTTCCCATAACACCTGATGTACTCGTTACATCATAAAAGAGTGGCATCCACACTAATGTTAGTCTCTCTGTTTATCCCGAGGTTTACTGCAGTCGGCGGATCCAGGCCGTGTCCGGATCGGATGGTGGACCTGCATCTGGACATGACCAGCTCATCCTGGAGTGTCTGCTGAGACCGTGTCCATTAGTGTCTCCTCTGAATTCGCCTCACCGAACGTCATCCTCAATTAACCCGCTCCGGCGCAATAACTCCGATCTTTCAAGTATTCATATTCTTGTGTAATCGACGCGCCATCCTAAATGAACCCGCCTCGCAAGGCCATACCCAAAATTTCGAATATTCCTATCTAATATGATTTATGACCTGCAAGGTTGCCTGAGTAATAATTATACACTGTTAATAATAGGCCAGAGGAGAACTGGCACCGACTGAGTCTGGTTTCTCCCAAGGTTTTTTTCTCCATCATGCCTTGATGGGGTTTTGGTTCCTTGCCACTGTCGCCTTTGGCTTGGCTTGCTCAGTTGGGGACACTCAAATTATGATCCAAGTTACTCAACTAAATATACAAATAGAATTTATTAATTTGGTCATATATAATTCTATAAACTATCCAAATTAAACTAGCCAAATCAAATTTTGTTGCAATGTTGTCCTGTTTAACACTGTGAAGCTGCTTTGAAACAATCGTCATTGTAAAAGCGCTATATAAATAAAGTTGATTGATTGATTGATTGATTGATTGAAGGCGTCCAGGAATTTTTACACAACGACTGTCCTCAGATCAGTCTTGCTCTTAGAAGGCTGCACCTGAGAGCATCGCTTGCACGGAAGTTGCGGGGTGAAAATACATAAGGACACTGGCCACTTCCATGACCTCGAACCTGCAGCGCTGCGGCCGCTCCCTGGGCGGGAGAATCTGCAGCGCGGGCTCCCGAACCCAGAGAGATGGCGCTGGATCTGCCGGGTGAAAGCTGAGATAGGGCAGAGCCCGTCTCAACCCCCTCCGACGGATCCATTTGCGAAGCCCGCGACATGAGTTTCAGCCACGTTATTTCGTAATAGTGGGACCCGTGCCGCGGGAAACGCGAGCCGGGGCGCTCTCGTCAAAGAACGCCCGGCGGGATTACAGCACGAGTGTCTCACAGTACTAGTAGCCGGCACTCCGCGTGTGCTGTTCACCCATACAAGCAATGCAAGTGTTTGAAAATAACAAAAGTCTGAACTCAGACACAAACACAGATTGACAGACAAATGACACAGAGCGCTTTTTGAAGGCAACAGATGCTGATGTGAGTTTGCCGGCTTGCTTTGTAGCTTCTGGGTCTATGATGTCACCCGCCTATGACGTTCCGTCTCTCTATTGGACTGATGACACACGTGCTTCATGACGCAATCATGCAGAGGCGTTCCAAACCGGTGACGCAGACTCTCGTTCCCTATTCAGGGAACTAAATTCTAGGTCTAATTCTAGTAGTCTGGTATGGTGGTAGAACTTTTGTAAACTGTGACAAAGGTAACAGGTTCTAGCCCGCCCTCATATAGTTTTTTTTCTTCTTCATTAAAATCAGAGTTGTTCAGTGAATATATATTAAGAGCATGGACATGTTTGTGTGCATTTTGTTTTGTGATTTCACCGGAAAGAATAAAGTCTCCGCAATTGCAAGCGATAGATTGACGCACTTGTCTGTATGAAGACTGAACGAAACAAAAGAGAACGTAAACCCGGACTACTTTTATTTGATTGTCCCTGCTGATAAAGAAAGCGGTGCAGCAATTAAAAGCCATTTAAAAGCCATTAAAAGTTATTTAAACATCAACGAGTTTAGTGACATTTTGTGTTGGTGCTGTTGTGTAAGTGGTATCTTAATGGTAAAAAGACAGAAAACCATTGTTGAACACATACAGGATATTCACTGGAAAAGACATTTCAACAATGTTATGGTAATTTATGGTAGTTTAGTGAGTGAAAGCAGCTAATGACTAATAATTCAGAATGAATTGTTTTACTCAATTATAGATTATTATGAGTGATAATTATGTTTATAACTGAATTATTTAATAATAGTCTACATAGTAGTCATCTACCTGGAGGGTCTAATTTATTTACAATTGATTTCCAAAATAAATAACTTATATTCCACCTCTAAATCTAGATGAACCATGGTTCTCACAAATCCACCTTCACATTTAATAAATCTCCTAAATGTTGATGTTCAGATCTCAAATGTCAAAGAAAAAAAGATAAGCATTCATTTACTGTAATAAATAAGCTCAAATTTGGTGACATTTATGGTCAAAATGAAAATTAAAGTTGGGGGAAACCTTGTCTCCATCTTCCCCTCCACAGGCAGGACTTTTTGTGCTTTTTGTGTTGTTGTGCTGATGTGATTCAAATTTACACAACACGCTCATCTCACCCGGCTTTCTAGGCTTAACATTGTGTCTACTATTTTTGCCAGCGGGAATGTCTGAGCGCTAAGCCTACTGCAAAGAACTGAAAAAGTGAAAGAAAGTGCATGGTGGCCAAAAGCACCCAGTGATCTCCCTGCTGCACCTGCCATCTCTTTTGTAATCACAAAGAAAAACAAGCATAGCTCATGTGGGGCTAATTAAATAAGGCCTCAAAGTTCTCGCTTCTGAATCTGGCAATTTAACAAAGGAAACTGGGACTATTAGTAGAGAAAAGTCATCTGTCTTGTGGCAGTTGATGAGAGGCATTAGCATTACTGAGCGAAATGATGCCGAAATGAGCAGAGCAACTGACACCGACCCATCTGATAGCTGCTAAATAAGTATCCTTCATTATCGTGTCAGTGATGCATGCTAATAAAAAGTAAAAGAATAGCTATATTTGGCTCACAGATACTTTTACTTGCTCAGGACACAGTTGGAAGGCAAAGTTGGAAAGTGCACAAAAGTCATAATTTCCCTGTTGACAGGCTGTTAGATTTGTGTTTCAGCAGAGAAATAAGAGATACAATTGTGCTTTAGGTGGTTAATAATTCTTCTGTTTTATCAGTCTTCTCAGTTTTATCAGTATGTGACCCTGTCTAGATATATGCAATAAATGGGAAGCAATAGCCAGTATAAGTTAGGGTTGTGTGTGTGTGTGTGTGTGTGTGTGTGTGTGTGTGTGTGTGTGTGTGTGTGTGTGTGTGTGTGTGTGTGTGTGTGTGTGTGTGTGTGTGTGTGTGTGTGTGTGTGGTGTGTGTGTGTGTGTGTGTGTGTGTGTGTGTGTGTGTGTGTGTGTGTGTGGTTTTTCTGAGCTATGAATATAAAAATAATATAATTTATATTTTCTCTTTTTTTTTTTTGTCTTATCTCATCATTTTAGTGCAGAATGAGTAAAGATGTTTGTGTTTAGAATGACAATTTTTAAAAGTTAAACATTTAGGCAGATTAATTTTTTTGTCTGCTCTACCTCAGTGGTCTAAAAGCTTGTCCAATTCAAAATTATCGAGATGGCCAATCAAATCAAAGAAGGCAGGTTTTACTGTCATACTGTCACTGTCACAACGCAATGAGTATTTATGAAAAGATGTATGTAGATGCAAGTTTTAGATGTTAAATGGAATGCATTTATATAGCACTTTCAACAGACCCATGGCCATCATATTGCCTCACATTCACCCATTCATACACCGACGGTGGTGTCAGCCATGCAAGGCGATATCCAGCTCGTCGGGAGCAGCTGGGCTTAGGTGTCTCACTCATGGACACCTCAACACTTGGTCAGGTGGAAACGTGGATCGAACCACCAACCTTCCGGTTTGTAGACAAGCTACATGAACCACTGAGCCACTGAGCCACTTTAGACAACTGTTTTATGATAGAAATGTTCAGCTACTGACAGTAATAGACTATCTAGTGCTGCAAACTACTCAACTTTTCTACATATTAGACATAGGATTAAGAGTGAATTTGTGCACATTTTAAAAATAAAATATTGTTTGCAAATAGTTTAAATTGATTACTTCATTACTACAATGCTGTAGGTGCTAGTAGGTGCTCCACCCACAATCCTGCCACTGTGAAGTTACATTATGTGGCCTCTGGAAATTATTGGAGGTGTTTAAAGTCAATAAATCCCTGTTTCTCCTACCTTTGTAGTCCATCAGCCCCACCTCTGCTGGTTTCCTCCAGCCCCTCTGCATCTCCTACACCTTTTTGTGTTGAACTGCCTCGTAGCTTCAGTCCTCTAGCTCCACCCAGTAGTGAGGTTCCCCTGGCTCTGCTTCCAGCCTGAGCCCGTCATTCCACCGTGGCCTGTTGGCTTCGCCTTTGCACCTCCCTCCCTTGACCCCACTAAAAACCTTCGTCCCGACTGTTCCACCGGGCTCCCACATCCCACCAGCTTCACCTTGGTCAGACGTTGTCCCGCCTTCACCTTCGGCTCCGTCTGGCTCTGCCTCAGGCTCTCTGGTTCCACCTCGAAAGCTTGTAAAACCGACCATATCTCGACCTCCAGTGTCAGCGATGTCGCATGAGCTCCACCTGGGTCTCCATCTCCATAGGTCGCCCCCAGGGTGTTCTCTATTGGGCTTCATCCTTGCTGGACTCTGATTAAAGACTGTTTCCTAATTCCTTCGTCTTTGTGCGCTACTTGTATATAACCAGTGTTGGGTAAATTACTCTACAAGTAATTAATTACTAGTTACTAATTACATCTTCAATAGTGTAATTAGATTACTGTACATAATAAATACTTTCCCAAAAAAATGGAAAAATACTTATTACTAATTACTTTCCAAATCCTATATCAACCTTGAGCTAAGCGATTCAAGGATAGACATTTAATGGCTCTTTTAATTCATTCAAACAAACAATATAAAACTACATAATTTATTCTTATTAACTGGCCAAAGTATTACAAATGTGAGAAGGATAGATAAAAACATGCATTTTAAAGTGAGACTTCAAATTTTGATGTTAATTCCACTATTGTATTATATATAATTGTTCTATACACAGTATTTAGTTCAATTACTAAGTAACTAATTAAATTACACAAAAAGAGTAATCCCTTACTTTAATTTTTCAATTGAAAAGTAATTAAATTACAGTTACTAATTACTTAGTAACTAGTTTAGATTGTTTGACAGCTTGATGGCACTTTATCATTAATGTTGTTTTAAAGTTGCCTGATAAACTTAATATTTTGGACAAAAGTCTTATTTTTGCTATATAAAAATGTCAGGTTTTTGTGCTTAGTGTCTAAGTTGAATCACAAATGAGATCCCTTCAATATCTGTGTTGTTACTCTTAAACAGTGTGAGATTAAATGGGATTCTAATTAAGAGAGACTTTACTTAAAAACGTTCACCTTCACCAAAATTCTTTCTGAGATTTAAATCTAGTTTAGTCAACCTCAACAATGGGCTCAGACCTGTTCCTATTTTGTGTGGGATTACAAATGTAAGAATATGTTTAAAATCTGCTGATCCTACATCCTGACATAACATCACATGAAAAACTAAGGTGAAGTACAATGTATTGGGCATTCGAGGTGAACATGATGGCATCCGTTTACAGATTATATTAAATCGAGTTTCCAGTGAGGGGGTTCTGCCAGTCTCTGATATTCCTACTGAGAGCTATGTGTGTGAATGTTGAAATAGTCTTAGCTCTCATGACCAGGTGCTCTTTATTCCATTTAGGGATACTATTATCTTCGCAGTCGGGGGTAATTTCCTGTATTGTCTTTAGATGCTTTGATTAAGTACTTCTGTGGCTGTGTGTAAAGTCAACAATTTAAAGGACTGCCCACTGAATGCCTATTAAAAAAAAACCCAGCATATACCTGCCTTGATAAATGCAGTGTCCAAACAGATAAATCCTGCTGAAAGACAGAATTCTGCTGAAGATATGCAAGTCTCCTGGTCTTCGCTTCTGATTTTCCTATATTTGTCAAGGCACCAAAGTCTGCCATCAAAAGTAAAACATTTCAATATGATCTCAAATATTTCTCATGCAATTCTTCCAAGACCAAATGACCTCAGCTATACTATTTGCTCTAATATAATTCTTTAATAATTAAATTAAAAATTAATTTAATTTAATTAATTTGTGTTCCTGTTGTTCTCCAAAGAAACTGTTGGCATCTGAAGGCAAAATACAGGGAAACACGTCTCACATGTCCTATAAGTCTCCTGAGCTTTTAAATAGCAATAACATTTTCCATGTCCTATCCAAAAAGATCACTTAAAAATGTTGACAAGAGGAAAAGGTTTAAGTATGAAGATTTTTAGGCTTGGAGGAGAAGGTTCTGGGCTCCTGTTCTGTCAAGCTGTGAGCGGATTAGCCATATCTGACCAAACAGACCTACTTTCTTGCTTCTTTCCTCTTCTTTGCTTTTATTGTCACTCACAGTTTTCCACAGCACAGAATTCCACCATTCTCACTTTTTTCTTTACTCAAGAAGACTAGTGATTCAGAAGACAGATGTGGGAAAAATAGGGAAAAATTACAAGATAAAGACAAAAACACAGCAAAATCAAAGCACAGGCAAGAAAATGTGCAAAATTCGAGTTGGACATCTCCAATTTGAGAGAACATACTTATGGTAACATATTGGTCAAAATGGAACAGTGTCAAATAATAAAATGTAGTATTAGATTTCTACTAGGTACCGTTACAGAATTAGGATTAGGACACATTTACATTTATTAATTCAGAGACTTTAGGTCACTCAGTATAATATAAATATCTTATACTCACCAAGGCTGCATTTATTTTAATACAATAAATGCATTAACATTTCTGAATAAAAAATACAGTAAAACAGTACTGTGAAATATTACTATACAATTTAAAAAAATATTTATTCTTCTGATGGCAAAGCTGAATTTTTAGCACCATTACTCCAGTCTTCAGTGTCACATGATACTTCAGAAATCATTCTAATATGCTGATTTGGTGCTCAAGAAACATTTAATATTATTATCAATGTTAAAAACAGTTACTTAATATTTTTGTGGAAACTGTGTTATATATTTTTCAGGATTCTTTGTTGAATAGAAAGTAAAAGATTTTACTGTCACTTTTGATCAATTTAATACCTCCTTGCTGAATTTCTTTCACACATAACCACTTAAAAGTGGTTATTAGTGATGTGTTGGGATTTCTATGGAGGTTGAACTGCTATTCATTTGCATCAGTCTCTTCGTAACAGTGACTCCTTTGACTCTGTCAATCATTACCATAATTTTCTTCCTTTAACCAAAGCTCTCATTGCAGAGTGAAGCCTCAAAGGATCAAGTGACAATTCATAGCAGCTACTGTCAGGCCTGCTAATGGCTAAGTGTTTAACCAGGCTCACAATCAATAATCTTTAGCAGTCCAGCTCATTAAACAGCAGATCCATACCTCTATCAGAAATGATCTTGTAAATTCACATCATCCTCTCATGCGAAGTGCAGTATTAGCTACTCTGACTAACACTTACATAGGACAGTGTGATGGTCTGATTTCTGAAATGTCAGTCTCAGATCTAATGTGCAAGAATTGCCTTTGCTAATATTAACAATGCTACTTGTCCTCCCACTGCTTTTCCGCCATGTTGGAATGTGAGCAAAATTCCAATGTGCTACTTTGTTCTCATTAACGTTGACATTTTTAATTGACCTTGACTCATACAAGGTCCAGAGTTGCTAGTGGAGCCACTCTGTAGAAAATGAACAATGACATCAACCTGCTCTTCTGAATGACAGGGGTGGTGAACTTTCATTGGCATTTAATTGGCTGTAATCACATCTTGTAAAGGAGGAGTGTCACAGTCGATCAAGGAACACTGTTGTAATTCTGAATAATTGTATCACATCAGACATCGATTATAAAAATAAATGAATGCCTTTTATCCTCTTTCTTGTGTGGGAAGAATTCAAGTTTGTAATTTTGACACAAATTATGCTTCTTCTCATCTGCTTATATTCGGCACTAATGACAGCTTAATAAAGTAAAAGTTAGTGGATGAAAAGTTGTGCCCATACTGTGGTGTCACAGATTCAGCCAACACACTACCATGTGGACACTAATCCTATTTGTGCTCATGAATTAGAATTGCAGAAAGAGTACAGTGTTAACAAATGCAGCCTACCTGATAAATCCAAGCTACAGAAATTACAGTAATTCTGTTGACCTAAAGTCTTGATTTAATCCATTTGGAATTTACTGATGTCACAGTGCAATGGCTGTATTAAGCACACGACGATGGAGTAGGAACAAAACACAATCTTTAATAAATCCAAAATAAACACTCAGGAGCTCATAGGAGAAATCAAACAACTTCCAACACAAACAATAGTGGTCAAAGAACTAAGGAAAACTCATACATGGGGAGTAATAAGCGTGAAACAGAACAAGTGTGATAAAACTAATTAACAGCAAATGAGACTAACTGAGGAAATAAGAATGGGATGAGCAAACAGAGTGAAAACTAAACAAAAACATAACATACATGCTACAGTAGGTGGGTGGGCTCAGGCTCCATGTCTGCGGTGGGCTCAGGCATGAAGTCTGTGCTGGGCAATGTGGACGGCTGGCTGGACTCTGGAGAGGGGGTGATGTCAGGGCAGACGAGCCTTTGTGTGCTCATTTAGGCTGGCATACAAGAAGGCACAGAAGGTGCAATCTGGAAAGTTTGTTTGGCTCGCCAGATGGAGAAATTCACAGATATGGTCCTAGAGGACCTGCTGCTCCTGTTCCAATTAAAGCAGCTGGACTGCCAACAAGTCCATTTTAATTTTCCCCAATTGAGGTTCCGTTATTCTGTCATGGTGCAGTGGTTGTATTAAGCACATGAAAGAAAATCTATAAGCTAGCGTGCTCCAAAACTGTTTCAAATTTCGCATTTAGAAGATACAGTATACACATTCAAAACTCACTTCTACCAATATGGATCAATGATTTTGATGACATCACTCCTCAAATCCCTATTAATCACAGGTAGAGGTTGATCAGGGTTGGAGCTAAACTCTGCAGGACAGTGGCCCTCCAGGACTGAATTTGAGGAACCCTGATTTGCTCTGGTCAAAAGACACAATAGCACAAGTTAGAGATTAGGAGGAAACTGCAGCTTTGCCGAGCTATAAGGCTCTGGCTGAGCTGTGATATAAACTAAACGTTATTGGTTATTTTAAAAAGAGTGAGGAGCTGTTCGATATGTCCTGCCCTGTCTTCCTCTTTCAGTGGAAATTACATCAACACATTGAATAATGCTGTACATTTCAAGGCACTTCAGTGGGCCTTTAAGGCAAAACCATTTTCCAATTTCGGCATCTGAATGGTAGAATTCTACTGGATCTCCGGGAGATGCGTGTAATGTGTTTTAAACGGTTCGCCTGGAAACAAAGGCTTGTGAGAATTAGTGCTTATCACGATTAACAAAACGCTGGATTGTCAAAGTTTTTGCAGATTGATGCGCCATTTTTGTAAAAAATGTGTTCTTGAATGAATGATTTATTGGATTAGCAAAATATACAAAGTAGCAACTCTCCAGAAATTTATAATATCAATTCCAATGACTAGCCAACATAACCATACAAAATCCCCATTGCACAAGACACAAGGGAAAACAATACAAAGACTAATTAGAAAACAAAGCACAAGTGTGAACACTCAGGATATACAGTACCTGAAACAATACCATTTCAAAGCCAAGGTCACATAACAGAATGCAGGAAAACAAACATACAGGAAGACAAGAATAAGCATTGACAATGCTTGCTTGTTCTAGTCCTCATTCTGGCTACTGATTCAGCCTCCAGCACAAGGGTCAAATCACAATCCGAATCATTATAAGCTCCATGTAATGAGATTTTTTGGGGATGCAGTTGTGTTCTATCCTATTTTCCCCTGTTATTTAAATGTACATTGAGTTATTACAGCCATAAGCTGGTTTCTATTTTAGTTCTGTCAGTGAGTGAAATTCCCTTTTACTTACTGGAGTTCACTTCCACTTCACCATGTGAAATTCGTTTACCCATAGGGACATTTTTCATTCTCCTTTTCATGGTGGGAAAATGCATACATTTCATGCATTCACATTATTAGTTATTTTTTATTCATTGAAGCCACCAACCTTAAATAACTGGACTTTCATTTTTAGGTTCTTTCCTCCATCAGGAATGCCATCATCTTCAGTAGACCTATTAGCATGCAGGGATTGACAAGAAAGAATACTATATAAGACTACATTCAGACTATTGCGGCACAATAATTAAAACAGATTCTAAAAAAATGGCTACTGAACGGAATAAATGGATTTAAATGTAATTTGCATGTAGAAGTAATTTTATATAAGTTGTTCAGTTGCTCACAAGCTCACATTTATTTATTTACTTTGAGGGTTACACTAACAAGCTCTTTCTTTTCCAACATTTTTTCTACAGCTTTATTTTAAAGAATCATAGTGCGCCTCCACTGCTAATTTGATCCTTGCTTAAGCTCATTAAGCAGAGGGATTTCTTTCTCAATAAGAGTGTAAAATTTGGGCCTTCTAGTTTTATCAGCTGATCAATAATTTTCTGAAAGTCAGGGCTGTTATAGCCCTGATATTGGATGGTCATGGACGAGTGGATACCTTAAGGTCTGAAAGTGCTGACCTCTGCCAAATCTGAGGCACCTTGCTACAAACTTTTCAGATGATGTAGTGGCAAAAGAATTATCACAACTGGGCAAGGCCAGTGTACAAAGCTAAGGTAATGCTTTAGGTGCAAAGGCTGGAATCAGTGTAATACAACTAAATTATTTCTGACATGACAGCATATCACTTCTCTTAAAGGCAGCAGTATCCATGGTACAGGCCAAATTAAGAGGTGAGAGATACAGTTCGCTACCTGCTACAATATGAAATACTAGGTTTTTAGTGTTTGCTAACAAATAACATTAGGCCTAGTACACTGCCTAATTAACAACTATTCCAATTGCATATTCAAACACATGTCTAATTTTTCTGGTTAAAATTTGAAGTGCAGATCACTCTAATAGCTAATATTGCCCACAACCCATTGTGCGTTGGACAAGGATTCGATTAGAACTGCAAACACGGGTAAAACATGTAAAAAACTAAAATAAATAAAATAAAATAAAAACCTACAAACATGGCAGATGTGAGAGTCTGATGGTAGTGTAGAGAGGTTTAGATATGGGGATTTGAGTGATTAATAATCAGAATCTAACTTGACGAAAATATTTGTATTTAATGTTATGCACATTATATTCAATCTGCAACAGCATTGCAAACTTTTGTAATGATATATTTCGCCATTCACTTAAAAATGCATCGTTATAGAAATTGCAAACACAAGAGGAGAGTTCTCAGACCAACGTAGCTACTACATTTCTCTCCAAAGTAGTCTGTCCCAACGATTGCTTACTATTCTGCTACACTCAAAAGTATGTACTTTTTCTTTTAGGGCATAGTATAAGTTGCCGAATTGGGACAGATGCATTCAAGAACAAATCAACATGAGAATTATTGAATTGTTCACTCAACACATTTATTCAAAAACACTTACTCATTCAGAAACTAAACAAGTGACTGTCTATGAATTGAATCATTTAGTCAACAACAATTCAATCAGGAACGCCTCTGCTGTGCACTTTGTACTTTGAGTGGATTAAAAATACAAAGTAACTGGCAATATTGTAAGTTCGGCATTATCTTATTGTTTATAGAACTTTTGCTACATAAAAAAAAAAAAATCACATAATAAATGGAGCTGTTGGTCTGAATAGCAAGATAGCAATGCTAAAATTACAGTTAAAGTTATTAAGAACCTTAACAATTATCATTATTAGTCTTCTAAAGAGTCTACTCACACACATTAAGCCACTGCTAGCCTACTTACTTCAGGCTTTCAGATTTCCACCTAGCTACATTTACAAACATAATTACCTATGCATATGGCACCAATTGACCACAGCAGATGACAAAGATACCATTTCCTTCTTTGTGCGAGACACATGGGCCATGTCACGAACACCCCAGACTGCACCAGGATTCACCGATTTCTAGTTGAACAAAGGTTTTTTTTTTTTTTTTTTGCTGTAGAGAAGCCATCAACTTTTAGAAGCTGGTGAGAGTAAATGTCAAAAATGGCAAAGAAGTGATGGAGCATTTCGGTGAGCACTTGAGCAGTGTTCATGGAGGTCATAACTCTCCCCAGTTTGAGGGTTGCAGTGAATGAGAAATTTGATCTACAGTATGAAGCACTGATAATAGTTCTAGTTCTCTACTAGTCATTGAAAACTGAAAAGGTAATTTGGAGTGAATGTATCAAAATTATGAGATTATTTTTTATTCACCATTTACTCACCCTCATGTTGTTCCAAATCTGTATGACTTTCTTTCTTGTGTAGAACACTAAAGAAGATAATCTGAATAACGTGGCCTCTTTTTACAGTTCAATGCAGTAGCTGTGGGATTTCAGCAATCCTATAAGATCAGTAAAGATCACACTGTACGACGTGGACTATTGAATCATATGCTAATGCTATATGATTCAATAAAGTTAGTATAGAAGAAGAAAATGTCACCAGCATGCGCTAGTGGTAAACAAATAATGCAAGATGAATTGCACTTTGGCAATTGTGTTTTTTATGTTTGCTAAAAAAAGGAGGAAGCAAAAGGAGGAGCATATGGTAAACTGCCGCTCCAGGTGTTGCGCTTGCGGCTGGCAGTCGCAGATTATAGGGCTCGCAAGTAGATCTGTCAGGGAGACATGGGACTGAGGCATCTTCCTGTCATCCTCTGACAGTTCTGATATTCTCCCTCCTCATGTGGAAGCTGCGGCTTCTTCCCGCAGGGCAGAGAATCTGATGCTCACGCTATCTGACTCTGAGGAGTTAGATGCGATGGATATCGAGGCGGGGGTTGTGGAGAGCTCACTTCACTCACCCGCTCAAGAGGAGCTGGTAGAGATGCTGACCCGCGCTGTGACCAGATTAAACATTGACTGGCCACAGGAAAAACACAAAGTCCAACCGCCATCTAGATTGGACCAGTGTTTTTTCAAGCGCCAGGCTCAGTCACCTGGCTTCTATGGTGACTGTGGAGAGACATCTATGGCTGAATTTGTCAGGGGAGACAAAGGAGAAGGAGAAATCCTTTCTCCTAGACGCCCGATTTCGCCTTCTGGTCTGTTCGGCGACGCCGTTACCACTGTCAGCAGCCTTCCAACAATATCTTCCAACAATGTCCATCCAGATCGGGGAAGGCTGCCTCTAAAGGGCAGCCCCAGCCGTCAACCAGCTCCTCACAACAAAAGGTACAGAAAGAGAACGTCACTTCTAGAGCCCCTTCTCCGGGAGCCTGGCAACAGAGGCAGTGCGTTGGGACTGAGGACCGCCCTGCAGGCAAAGAAGTATACTGGGAAGAAGTCCTAGCTGCGACTGGGCTTCTGAGAAGCAACCGAGGTTGCCATTTCCACGGCACTCTCGAGAAATCAATGCTACGTTCCCATCGTCGATGACACTTCGGGGCCACGTCGATTTCTCGCGCACGCACAGTGCTCCAGCCGCCTCTAATAAGACCTGCGGCTGGGCAGCGAATGTGTCGGCACACCAAAAATCAGCCTCAACTGCTCCCTGCCGGTCTGCCACTTCAGGGGGTCGAGAACGAGTTTCGATTAATACCCGAGGTCAGCCTCGAGAGGCTGGTTCCCTTAGTAGATTATCTCGCCACATATATCTGCATGGTTCTGCAGTTCGGTTACCCTCCACCGAAGTTCAAGGGGGTGGTCTGGACTGCAGTGGTCCCAGAGCAGGTTCAGGTTATGGAACAGGAAGTGCACTCCCTGTTGGTAAAGGAGGCGATAGAACGTGTTCCTCTGCCAGTCCGGGTTCTACAGCCGGTACTTCATAGTTCCCAAGAAGAATGTGGGGTTGCGTCCAATATTAGATCTGAGACACTTGAATCGGTCTCTGAGGAGGTTCAGGTTCAAAATGCCCACCATTCCCACCACCTTGCGTGGGAGGACTGGTTGGTAATGAAATATGAAATGCTTCCATATATCCATCCTTCCATGTCACAGGAGATTCCTGAGGTTTGCTTTCGGGGGCGAAGCATACCAATATTGGGTTCTTCTGTTCGCCTAGCTCTTTCCCTTAGCACCTTCACAAAGTGTGTGGATGCAGTTCTGGTGTCTCACAGGCTCCAGGGCATCCGTATACTAAACTACATCAACGACTGGCTGATTTTGGTCCAGTCACGAGAGATGGCAGTTCGGCATCGAGATGTCGTTCTGGCCCATATCACGTGCTTGGGGTTGAGACTCAACGCAAAAAAGAGCGCATTGACGCCGTCCCAGAGAACCCTGTTCCTGGGAGTCGCATGGGACTCGGTTACGATGCGGGCACAACTGTCCCCCGTGCGTATCGAGTTCATACGGGTGACGATCTCCAGAGTGAAACTAGGCTGCAACCTCTCTGTGAAGCAGTTTCAGAGAATGCTGGGGCTTATGGCAGCGTCCAACATTATACCTTTTGGCCTGCTACACATGAGACCCCTACAGTGGTGGCTGAAGACCAAGGCCTTTGTTCCCTAGTAATATGGAAGAAACCTTGGTTTCTGTCCCAAGGGCCAGTATTGGGAGCATCATGTTGCCAGGTATTCGTTTCAACAGACATCTCCCTTACTGGTTGGGGCACGGTCATGGACGGCTGCTTTGCGAGAAGTCTGTGGGAAGCCCAGCATTCATCCTGGCACAAAAACTGCCTGGAGATGCTGGCACTGTTCAAGGATCTGTGGAGCTTCCTCCTGGATATCCGCGGCCGTCATGTCCTGAACGCTCCGACAAATATGTTGGTAGTTGCGTATCTAAGGGGGGTCTGAGGTCGCGCCCCCTATGCAGACTGGCTCACTAGATCCTCCTGTGGTCCCAAGGGAGACTGTCGTCTCCCAAGGCGATGTACGTCCCCAGGGACCAAAAACCGGGAGCAGACATCCTGTCGAGGTAGGGGCTGAGGCACGGGGAATGGCATCTTCACCTCGAGGTGGTGGAGGCCATGTGCGAGAGGTTCGGCCCAGTGGTAGTGGATCTGTTTGCATCTCGAGAGACGTCCCACTGTCCACTGTGGTTTTCCCTCACACATCCAGCCCCGCTGGGGTTGGATGCCATGGTGCAGACGTGGCCGAGGTGGTGTCTGTACACTTTTCTCCCAGTCGCACTGCTCCCGGGAGTTCTGGAACGGGTCCGCCGGGAGGGCATCAGCCTTCTCTTAGTAGCCCCCCGGTGGCTGACCCGGGTGTGGTTCTCAGACATCGTGACTCTGCTGGCAGGTCCCCCGCGGCAGGTCCCTCTGAGGAGGGATCTGCTGTCTCAGGCACAATATTCAGGGGGCACAATATTCCACCTCCGGCCCGAGCTGTGGAACCTCTGGGTCTGGCCCCTGAGGGGACCCGGTACATAGAGGCTGGCCTGTCGGCAGATGTTTTTGAGACCTTACTTAGCTCCAGGGCTCCTTCTACGAGGAGACTGTACAGCCTCAAGTGGAATGTGTTTGCCACTTGGTGTAGAGAGTGTGAGGTGAACCCAGTTAACTGCCCGGTTGCTTTAATGCTGGAGTTTCTCCAAGATCGCTTCTCTGAAATTCATACATTTAGTTAATACAGATGCAAATAATGCAAATTTGTCCTCTTATATGTCAAAAGAACAAGACAATGACCCCTTTAACTGTCTTTAACTGGTTGACATCTAGATTATATCTATTGATGTGGCTTTTCAAAAATGATTAATTAATAACATATCCAATTCAGTTTGTCTGTTGCAACTTAATTGTCTACCTAAAGAGCCTAAATCCTGATTCTTTTTCTGTTCTCAAGTCTTGGGACATTTTCTTCAGGAATGCTAATGCTGGTGCTCCTCCAGGTATAGCCTACCAGAGTCCTCCTCCACTGGGAGTGAAACTGGCCGGGCTTGCTCAGGCCCAGTCTCTGGTCAGGGCACAACCGAATGTGGAGAAACTGGTGGAAGACCATTTGGCAGTCCAATCCCTCACCAGGGCCTATCAGGTACACAGATATTTTAAAAACCCTGTGCATTGTTTCTTTAAAAATATTGTCTTGAAATTGATTTCTCAGTGCTGCCTTTGAGTTTGCCGCTTGAACCTTTAACAAGGTAAGAGGTCTATGCATTTAGTGTTCCTTTTGAATTAAAATGTTTTAAATCAAAATGGGTGCTTTTGATGCTATGAGTTCACAGGAGAACATTCACTAAGCAGATAGTAGAGGTCGACTGATATTTGAGTTTGCTGATAGCAATAACTAGAACATCTACCAAATAACTGATTAATCAGTTGATAGTCTCTGAAATCAGTAATACGAGTTAACTTTTTAAACTTTATTGTCATATACAAATATAAAAATTATGTATATGTCTAGGAGATGAGAGAAAAATGATGTGTGCGTAAACGTCCAAAACGCGCACTCAGAAGACGTCTAGCGCTTGAATACTGCATTGAATTTTTTACGTTTAAATTGACAGATTCCCACAAAATTAAGTAAAATGCCAGTCTAGGCGAGTAGCCTAGTAAAACCCAGTCGGTTATATCTTAAGTGACTTGAAATTGAGAAAGTTGAGAAATGAACAATATTGGATCTGTGCATTTGGTCTTAAAGGGACAGCAGTGTTTTAAATGTTAATCAAACTACAAAGGACAAAGAAATCACTCACTGCTCTAGACTAAATGACTTTTGTTACTTTAATAAAGACAAATCTATTTTTAATTTATACAGTGAAGATTATATAGTGTTTTTTTTTTTTTTTACATTTGATTAGTTATTAAAATTCTGTACCTGAAAGCTACTGTTAGAACTACTTGAAACCATAAAAAGTACTGTTTATTTCATTTTTATCTTATATTGAATTTATGTGTGCTATATGTAATGGGATTATTTGTTCATATTTTATTACTGACTGTTTACTTATCTTTAATAATGGTTTAAATGTACATTATAGTATAGCTAGTAGTTTTTGAAAATTGTAATGGAGAACTTTGATATTTCACTGGTATCTAAACATTTGAACCACTGACCACTTGGGATATAGCACAAAAATCATATGAACCACTTGCATGGTGCTTTTTGTGAAGCTAGGGCTAACAGCACTCATTGTCATTCACTTTCATATGGAAATACATAGCAATTATTTTTTTAAAATATTTATTTTATTCATCACAGAAGGAAAAATCATGTGACTTGGAATGACATGATGGTGAGTAATGGTGACAAAATTTTTGATGATGACGTTTTTTAATTTTGGGTGAACCCTTTAAAGTGCAGAGAAGGACAAAGAGAGTAATTTAAATGGATTGGAAATTGAGTGAGTGTATAATGTGTATATGAGATTGTATGATGTGTATGTGAGATTCTGCAATAAATATAATGTATTTCCTGTTCAGTAAACTGTAGTGCATAAGTACTTCCTAATAGCTTGAGTAGTGGCAGAGTCTCAGTGCTGCCATCTGACATGCTTATCAGCTAGTAATTAAAAATAGTCACAGTTAACATCCCCATTAGTATGATTATCAAATCACATGTAAGCTCCAATTCAATTAAATAAAAATATGATCTGTGTGTTTCAGAGTGAAGCAATGTACCCAGCATGAGGCCTTGGGACAAGAAACAAGGTTCTTTCCATATCACCAAAGTACGAAGACACTTGCGCATAATCATGATCATGTGGAATGGGTTGCCACATGGGAAAAACCCCTTGGTCTTGAGTCACCACTGCAAGGGTCTTATGTAGAGCAGGCCAAAATATATCACATAGGACGATGCTGCCATCAGACCAACAATATCTGAAACTGGTTGACAATGAGTGAATGCCTTGCTTTAGCTTGTTTTATTGAAACGATACAATCCTGCATTGTCATCATATTCCTACCCATGGCCAGAAAATTGGTCCTTTGCACTGGAGATAGCACTCTCTTCTTTGTGTTCAGCCTCAACCCCAATGCTTTCATATGGGTGAGGACTACATCTTGATGCCGAACCTCCATTTGCTCTGATTGAGCTAATATCAACCAATCATCTATATAATTTAATATGCGAATGCCCTGGTGCCACAATGGAGCTAGAGCTGCATCCACGCATTTCGTGAAAGTGTGGGGTGGTAGAGCTGGGTCGAAGGGAAGTGTATTTTGTCTGATTTTTATCGCATTTTGTTTCAACGTCAACATAATGAACTTGAAATGTTTGACCGACCAATTTAGATCTAATATTGAATGCAACCCCATCCTTCTTTAGAATGATAAAGTTTTGGCTGTAGAACCCGGACTCTCTCTCGCATGGGGGAACATGTTCTATGGCCCCCTTGTCCAAGAAAGTTAATACTTCTTTTTCCATTACCAGAGCGTGCTCTAGGCCAACCACAGTGGGAAGGACCCTGTTCAATTTAGGTGAGCGAGAACCAAATTGGATTCTGTAGCCTCTTTCTACAATGTGCAGGCCCTCTGATACACATTTGGAAGAAGTTTCCATGCTCTCCAGTCTCTTGAGACTGTGTATGGATAAGTGCGAAAGTGTTCCCATGGGTGTTTCAGCAGCCTGCTAAAAGAGAAATTGAATCTAAAAGAGCTTTACACAGCAGTTTGTGTCTTTTTAAAGATGCCATTCCATCCATGTCCCACTGGCTGCAGGCGATTCCTCTCTCCCTCTGATGGTCACTGTGTTCAGTGTTTGGGCCATGAACACGCTGAGGCACCGTTTGTGGGTGTCTCATGCTCAACAGACGCATCCTCTAAGATGCACTCTTGCGACCATGGAGAATGAAGACTCCATCCCCAGACTTATTTGCCTCCCACAAATCCTCCCGTTGGGCTCCTTGGTACACCCTGACCAAGGCCCCTCTCGGCACAGATGCAGATGAGCCTCATTTCACAGACTCTGTGCAAGGTCAGGAAGGATGAAGAACAAGTCATAATAGTTGCCCCTTACTGGCCCAACAAGACTTGGTTCATGGAGCTCACGCTCATGGCGTTGGCCCCTCCATGGTCAATCCCCCTGAGGAAGGAACTTCTTTCTCAGGGGCAGGGCTCAATCTGGCACCTGTGCCCAGACCTCTGGAACATCCATGTCTGGTCCCTGGATGGGACAAGGAGGAATTCAGGGGACTATTACCTGTGGTGATAGATACCATCTACCCTCTACTAATCAGCTCAATGCCCTAAAGTGTTGAATTTTCACTGCATGGTGTTCCTTCTGAGGTTAGGACCCACGGAGATGTGTCCTCAGGTCAGTCCTTTCCTTCTTACAGCAGGACCTTGAGAGACACCTGTCCGCCTCCACTTTGAAAGTGTACCATCGCAGCTTACTATGACACTGTGGATGGCAGATCTTTAGGAAAGCACAATCTGATAGTTAGGTTCCTGATAGACATTCGGAGTTGCCACTTCGGCTTTGGCATGCTGTGTTTTATTAGCAGACACATGCATAGCTGCGGGCTGGGCTACATCCAACACCTTCCCAAAATGTTATAATCTTCGAATGGAGCCAATTATGTCTCAAGTTTTCGGTGATGATAGGCTAGGTGTAGAGCTTGCATTAGCATCTTTCCCCTCTCCGAGATGATCCCCTCTCCGAGGTGCACTCTTAGGTCTAGTTCAGTTCCCCAGAAATGGTGAACCCTAGGCCACCCTTCTCCATCATTTTAGCACCTTTCCAGTAGATGAGTTCCGCGAAGAAATTCGTTACCAGGTCTTATTTTAATTTTAAATAATATTTACTCAGGTGAGTTTCTCAGTAAGCGCTGAGTTTCTCCAGCACTGTTGATGCCGACACCAGAGTGCATGCCTGCTTGGTCAGCCCTCGTGTTAGGCTAGGTGCCCCCCATGTGCATGGTTGCCCTATTGGGCAACCCACACATGTGTATTTCCATGGTAAGTCTCTTCGAGCATGTGTCTTCCCTTGGCAGGACCCCTTGCCACTCCTGGGGTTGAAATATTCCACCTGCGGAAGGATACCTCAGAGTACTCCATATGAAGGCCATACATGGGTCATATGTGTATTCCTAAGTCCTCCCTATGAGCAGGCATTGCAGTGCATTTCTCCATGTGGGATATGCTTCCCAGTATACCTTGGTACCTTGGTATTGCCACAACCACTGTACCGCTGGTCCTCCTCAGCAGGTAAACATAATGCGAGAGTGCAACGCAACTCCTTATATACCCACGAGGTGGGGCGGAGTTCCAATTTGCAAATTCTGTAGATCTCAAAGGCGATTGGCTTCTTAGCGAAACCCCCATTCCATCAGTAACTGATATAACGTCTCCGTTCCCTTCCTTCAGGGAACAAGGGTTACATACGTAACCGAGACGTTACCTGATGATGTTCCTCATGCCACAACTCCGTTCTGACTGCTAAAGTGGCTGCACTTGCACGCTGGCTGACTTCTGTACCCAGGCCGTGACCTGGTATGAAAATTCTGCACCAATTTCATAAGGGAACAGAGGGCTACCATACGTAACCGAGATGTATTCATGTTTGAATGTTCAAAACCAGATTATTTTTCATATATTTTAAATTCTTGCAGTACCTTTCTTCCTGGTCTGTTAGCAACGCTCTGTATAGTTCCTGTCTCCATATGAAGCCCTTCCTTCTGAAATGTGTAGTGCACTCTGATTGCTTGGCTGGACCAGTGTGTTGTGATTGTTAAAACAATTCGAGCATGTTTCAGAAACGTCATGTACCATAACCATGAGTTTAAGCATGCTATTGAGTGCAATAGGGAAATCATTACATTTTTAATGATTATTTATAAACCTTTAAAGACAGCCTTAGCCTGCATTAATTTAACTTAATTTTAACTTAATTTATAAAAAAATTAAATAATCAAGTTTAATTTGTAGTGAAAAACTACATTACCCATGATGTACAGAAAATGTCAAAATACGCCCAAAAGATGTTGTTAGCTCCGCCCACTCCCGTAAAACACCATAAAGAACAATCTAAACTTCTCCTCTCCAGCAATCCCACCACCTGCCCTCTAGATCCTATCCCCTCACACCTTCTACAAGCCATCTCTCCCACACTTCTACCAGCACTCACACACATCATCAACACATCTCTCAGCACTGGCTTTTTCCCTACCACATTCAAGCAGGCCCGGGTCACCCCACTGCTTAAGAAACCCACTCTAGACACATCACTTCTAGAGAACTACAGACCTATTTCTCTCCTGCCTTACATAGCAAAAACACTTGAGCGGGTTGTTCTCAACCAGGTTTCATTTTTCCTCTCACAGTCAAATCAGCTGGACGTTAACCAGTCAGGTTTCAAAAAGGCCCACTCAACAGAGACTGCATCACTGTCTGTCACTGAAGCCCTGCGGATGGCAAAAGCTGCTTCCAGATCATCAGTCCTAATCCTCCTCGATCTATCTGCTGCATTCGACACAGTGAATCACCAGATTCTTCTGTCCACCCTCTATTCACTGGGCATCACAGGGACTCCACTCCACTGGTTTGAGTCTTACCTCACAGGTAGGTCTTTCAAGGTTGCCTGGAGAGGTGAGGTATCCAAAGCACATCAACTGACCACGGGGGTTCCTCAGGGCTCAGTGCTGGGACCTCTTCTCTTCTCCATTTACACTACGTCACTGGGACCCATCATACAGGCACATGGCTTCTCATACCATTGCTATGCTGATGACACTCAACTCTATCTTTCATTTAAACCAGATGACCCCACAGTAGATGGTCGCATCTCAAGCTGTCTGGCAGACATCTCGGCATGGATGAAAGAACACCACCTTCAGCTCAACCTGGCAAAGACTGAGTTTCTCGTCTTCCCTGCCAATCCGACTCTACAACACAACTTCACCATCCAGCAAGGTTCATCTCTGATTACCCCCTCAGGGTCGGTCAGAAATCTTGGAGTAATCTTTGACGACCAGCTGTCCTTCAAAGACCACATTTCAAAGACAGCTCGATCATGCAGGTTTGCTCTGCACAACATCAGGAAGATCAGGAGCGTAGGCTTATGGTACCATCACAGAGAGGCATGAAATCCCTCTCCAGAACTTTTTCATTCACCGTTCCTGGCTGGTGGAACAATCTTCCTACCTCCATCCGGATGGCAGAATCACTGTCATCATTCAAAAGACAGCTAAAAACTCATCTCTTCCGTGAACACTTATCATGAAAAAAAAAAAACTCTTCTCTTTTATTCCTTCCTTATTCTAGCTTAAGCTTATTCTATGTAATAACCAAAACTTGGTATTTAAGGCACTTTTTGCGTTTTGCGCCTGTTCATGACCGATCGCTTCCTGTACTCCTATGTTGTAAGTCGCTTTGGATAAAAGCGTCTGCTAAATGCCTAAATGTAAATGTAAATGTAACATAATCTCCTGACACTCTCATAATACTTAAATATTTGAATTTAAATAAATGTAAAATATATTGTTTTTATAAATATATAATTTTTAAAAAAATGTTTTTAAGTTGATTATGCTGTTTGCAGTCCTTGGGATTTATTTATTTATTAGTAGTGATTAATTTAAAGTATGTGCCTGTATAGTAATTGACTTGAAAATATGTCCACCCTGAGTAATATTCACTGAAGTAAAAATTTGGACAACTAGCCCACACTATTCTAGTGCCTACTTGCTCCAGATGGACAGTCCCCCATACTGCTCCCGTCTTTACCCCAACTATAAATAGTTTTATGGATTATGAACAAAGATTGACAACATGTTTTCCCTTAAGGCTTTACTTTTCCCTCCTCAAACATGCATAGCAAGATTAAAGTTTGCCTGACTGGCAGTTTGGTGTATGTGGATTAATTAATGTGCTTTATAAGTTGTCAGATGTCCAGGCGGATGTTTTTTTGACAAAGTCAGAGCAAATACCTAAGCATTTCCTGGATGCAGATAAATGAGCAGGGAGTCGGCAGAATACAGAACACACAAGTGCTCTCCATAATGGTTAGCTTCCATTAATCCTGATTGTGGACGTGCTGTCTGGAATATAAACGGGACTAGATGGGCAAGATGAATAGATAGCAGTTGGATAGAGCTATAACATGACTTTCCAAAAGGGGTTGCGGAAAATACACAGTCCAAGCCAGAGACATCTTGTACCAATTTTGAGAGAGCACCGGTGGCAGTTAGACAAGACATGATGAAAAAAACATCTATCTTGCTCAAAAACCAGAATGGGCAGAATGGTCTCCTAAGTTTGGCCAAAGCAATATGACTGTGACTGTTGTTCATTGGAGAACCTGTAGTTTATGCTACATGTTATGTGACTTAAAAGACCACAAGAACACTGAGCCCTAAGAACAAGCACAGTGTTTGGACCCCACTGTTCATGTTGACTGAGGAGTCATTGACAATATGTCGTTAGCTTTGATTTGTTTGACTTTGCTACTTTTGACTTTGATCAGTCAGCCGATTACTGAAATAATCAGGGATAAAAGAACGATTGGCTCAGTGCTAACTTTTCAAATGTAATTATATGTGACTTTACTGATAACAATGACATCTTCAAAAACTGTGGTCTTTTAAGTCACAAACTAGGTCTGATATCAACTTGTGTTTTTGATCATTCAGTAGGGCTGCTGAAATTCATTTGATTTTATAGTGGTGACGTCATGAATGAGTCACTTTGTTGCTATGCTACAAGCTCTCATGGCAACTGAAGAGCAAAACTAAAATCTGGAATAACGTGAAATTAACATGTAAGTGAATTCCATGGAGAGTGAGACAGCCAGGGATGCTGGGAAAGACAAACCGGTACTGATTCAGAAAATTACTGCAAATCCCATTCATGCATTTGGCATCCATGTTCCAGTGTGACAACTAAGGACACTTCTGGCCTTGTGAACTTTACAAAAATAAACTTTCTGAAAACACACATTCCACACTCTCATTCTTTATTTAATTCAGCCATTAATAATTTCCAACAAAAAACATCACTGAAGAATGATTTAATTCTTGTCACTTTTTCTGAAAGTCATGAACATTTCCACTACATCTCAAATGATGTTTTGTTATTAATAGCATTCTGTGATGAAAATGACAGTGATGGAAATTACATTTAAATTTTGTTTTATAAAATGGCTGATTCCTTTGTCTTGCTGATGCTAATTTTATAGCTAGCATTTTTTGGGACAAAATTACAGCCTGATAGCACAATAGAAATATTGTATGCAAACATAACAGTGAAAAAAGGACAGTCATTTTTTGAAAAAAAAAAAGACAAGATAATATAAAATTACATTAAATAGAAATAATCACACAATAGATATTTAATCATGTATAGTTTTTATTTTATTTGTGTTATTTATGTTTATATCATCATACATTTAATAATTCATATGTTATGATATATTTTTATGTTTTAAGATTTAAAGTCTCTAGGTCCAAGACAAGGGAAAAAAAACAAACAAAAAAACACACATTTATATATTTAAATATATATAAATTTAGCAAATTCAAATTTAGCACAGATAAATAATGTGGCCATGGTAGAAAGTTCCCAAGACAGTTTAAATGTGAGTTTCGTATCACAAAAATAAATACTGAAAAAAATTCACAAAAATCACTTTGGGAAATGAACGTGTACACACACACTGATTATATTTCTGCATCCTAGTTGCGTGCTTTTACGCCTATGCCACCATTACCTGCAAATCACACCAGCACCATTGTGAATCCATATCTCCAATCTGCCCAGGCGCTTAAAAAACGTCATTAGGGCCTTTGATTGATAGTTTTTTATGCACACAGACGCAAGCATGCAGACATTAATATGTCTCTTTGTATCTCTAAGTCTATTTAAGAATTGTGCTGCTGGCTGACTTTTGGGTGTCAGGAGGGGTGATCTTGTTTTGGCAATTACACAGTGCACATATGAACAAATTCATGCGCAAGCCCAAAAAACCTGAAGTAATGGCCTAACTCTGAGGCACAATAGCATACAGAGATCTCCAGTGTTTTGCTGCATTATCAGCAGGTCACACTTCTGTCATTAAGCCTGTCAGGAGGACAACAACCAAAAGACGGCTACTGATTACCACTGCACCCTTTCTGTGCAATCATGTAGAAGTTTGTGCTTGTGTTTCCTGCATGTGTGAGTGGCTGGGTAGGAGTGCATATGCAGTGGGGTCCGAAAATGTGAGACGACATAATAATATCTGGTATTGTTTTTGTTCATTTAAAAAGTTACAGTGGCCAAGAGAACTCAATTTACTGCAAATTAAGAAAACAAATGCAAATAGAAAAAAACACCAGCAAATTAAGAAAACGTTATCAGTTTGACAACACATGTACTGCAAATACTCATAACATAACCAAATAGCAAAACGCGCTGCAGATACTCACAATGCAAACAAATACAGAACAACACTGCAATTAATCACAACACAACCAAACACAGAAAGGCATTGCAAATAGTCACAATGCAACCAATTACAGAATCGTGCTGCAAAAACTCACAAACACAACCGAATACAAAAATGTGCTGCAAATACTCACAACACAACCAAATACAGAATCGTGCTGCAAATACTCACAACACAACCTGAAATACAGAAACGTGCTGCAAGTACTCACAACACAACCCAAATACAGAAACGTGCTGCAAATACTCACAACACAACCAAATACAGAATCGTGCAGCAAATACTCACAACACAACCAAATACAGAAATGTGCTGCAAATACTCACAACACAACCCAAATACAGAAACGTGTTACAAATACTCACAACACAACCCAAATTCAGAAACGTGCTGCAAATACTCACAACACGACCTAATACTCACAACACAACCAAATACAGAATTGTGCTGCAAATACTCACAACACAGCCAAATACAGAAACATGCTGCAGATACTCACAATGCAATCAAATACAGAAATGCGCTACAAATACTCACAACGCAACCAAAGACAGAAACACACTGCAAATACTCCCAAAACAACCCAAATACAGAAACGTGTTGCAAATACTCACAAAACAACCAATTACAGAATCATGCTGCAAATACTCACAACACAACTCAAATACAGAAATGTGCTGCAAATACTCACAACACAACCAAATACAGAATTGTGCTGCAAATACTCACAAACCAAATACAGAAACGTGCTGCAGATACTCACAATGCAGCAAAATACAGAAATGCGCTACAAATACTCACAATGCAACCAAAGACAGAAACACACTGCAAATACTACCAACACAACCTAAATACAGAAACATGCTGCAAATACTCACAACACAACCAAATACAGAAACGTGCTGCAAATACTCACAACACAACCAAATACAGAAACGTGCTGCAAATACTCACAACACAACCTAAATACAGAAACATGCTGCAAATACTCACAACACAACCAAATACAGAAACGTGCTGCAAATACTCACAACACAACCTAAATACAGAAACATGCTGCAAATACTCACAACACAACCAAATACAGAAACGTGCTGCAAATACTCACAACACAACCAAATACAGGAATGCACAGCAAATACTCACAACACTGCAAATACAGAAACGTGCTGCAAATACTCACAATGCACATATGATCAGGATTTTAAAATAAACAAAAAAAACCTCACCTTTCAGGTCATAAACAACAGGTCCCAACCAGGTATGTTATTTATTTATTTATTTTTCTCTTGTTGGGGTCTCCTTAAAACATTACTGTTGTGAACTTCTATTTCCAGCATGTTTCTGTATTTGGGTGTGTTGTGAATATTTGCAGCACAAATGTTGTCAAACTGATGAAGATGTTTTCTTAATTTGCTGGTGTTTTTCTTTGCATGTCTTTTCTTCAGTTGCAGGACATTGAGATCTCTCAGCCAACATACATACAACTTTTAATGTTTTAATTCTCCTTTAGTGTGCATTGTGTGTGCATGTATAAGATCTGCAAAGTTTCAAAGCTCATAGTTGCCTACAAAAGTGATTTATTCTGTCTAACAGAGAACACTGTTTCAGACCTTCCTAAAATGCCTTGATCGAAGTCCAGATATTTCTTCAACAAACATCTACAGTATGTCACAATTTGAAATATTAGCATAATGCCCGCCAAAAGGCATACGTGATGAAAGAAGGTGAGGCTTCCCAGTTGAAAAAAAACAAAAACAAAAACAGCATATGCTGGTTAGGTATGTTTTGAAGCATGGCAGCTGGTTTGAAGCGGTTTATGCTGGTCCTTAGTTGGTCATGGGCTGGTTATAAGCTGGTCCTGAGCTGCCTGGAGCTATAGTTTCTTAGGACCAGCTTAGGACTTGACCATCTTAAACCAGCTTATGACAAACTAAGGACCAGCTTAAACCAGCTCAAACCAAACCTAAACAGCATATGATGTTTTTTTCAACAGGGTTCAGAGAATTGTCATGGTATTCTGATGGTGGTTCTGCTTATTGTCAGAATTTTCAGAATCTGACTTAGTCTTGAACTGATACGATAAAACCGACGGCATGTTTGTGTTTACAATTGCTTTAGATGCCTTGGATGCTGAAACTCACAATTATGGAAAGTGGCGTTACATTTCCGACACTCGCTTGAGGTGTTTGGCCAATCACAATGCATTAGGTTAGCTGACCAATCAGAGCACTCTTGGCTTTTTGGAAGGAGTTGCTTTGTAGAAACGTCTCGGTTACGGATGTAACCCTCGTTCCCTGAGGAGGGAACGGAGACGTATTGTTAGTGACTAACGAATGGGGGTTTCGCCTAGAAGCCTATCATCTTCGAGCTTAGAGAAAACGCCCAATGGCGTGCCAAAGCCATGGGGCATGCGGAATTTGCATACGTAACTCCGCCTCACCGTGTGAGTATATAAGGAGGTACGTGGCAACATCGCATTATGTTTCCTGCTTGAGGAGCCAAGACTGAACTCCTGCGTTCCAGGTAGCACAGCTGATGTGGCAACGGGACGTTACGTCTCCGTTCCCTCCTCAGAGACGAGGGTTACATCCGAATCGAGGCGTTCCTTTCGTTCAGTCACTACGACGCAACGCGTTAGTGACTAACGAATGGGGGTCCAATATAATCCCGCCACTCAGCTGTCTTCCAGTGCCCTGCGTAAGTGTGAGTACCCTGTCGTAAGGCTAGTACGGACGAAGGACTCCTACCTATCACAGGAATACCAAGGTACACTGGGAAGCATATTCCAGTGAGGAAATGCCAGGATGCCTACCCGAGGGGAGGACTTAAGAGTACACATATGACCCGCAAGGGCTGCATATGAAAAACTCTAGGGTACCAGCCGAAGGTGGATTTTTAACCCTAGGGGTGGCAGGGACATGCCAAGGGAAGAAACCCGCTCACTGCGGAGGCTTACGGTGAAATACACGTGTGGCGGTCGCCGGAGGGGAACCATGCACACGGGGCACCTGGCCGGACACGAGGGTCTGGCTTGCTAGAGGGCAGACACACAGGCATCGGCTTAAGCAGTGCTGGAGGAACTCAGGGCTCTCTGGCAGCTCACCTGAGGAATATCGCACGTATCCAGTCCGAGGAGTGGAATGGCGAGCAAGCGAAGACACCTGAGCCTGGCCCATTACCGGCCCCTCGGGGGGGGCGAGTACATAATCGGACACTGGCTCCACACGGAGATTGTAGAAACTGGCGAATGTGTTAGGTGTCGCCCAGCCTGCAGCTCTGCAGATGTCTGTTAGCGAGGCGCCATGCGCTAAGCCCAAGAGGAGGCGACACTCCAAGTGGAGGGAGCCTGCACCCCAAGGGGACATGGTCGGCCTTGCTGCTGGTAAGCCAAAACAATGGTGTCCACTATCCAGTGAGACAGCCTTTGCTTTGAGGGAGCACTTCCCTTCCGCTCTCCACCATAACAGACAAAGAGCTGGTCTGAGGTCCTGAACACTGCGTCATGTCTACGTAGGCGCAGCGTACGTAGAGGGGGCTGGGTCTGCCCACTCCACGGGCAGCGCTTGCAGGTTCCCCACCTGGCTCTCAGAATGGAGTGGTGGGAACCTTGGGCACAAATCCAGGCCGGGGTCTCAGGATCACGTGAGAATTAGCCGGCCCGAACTCCAGGCACGCTTCGTCAACCGAAGAATGCCTGCAGGTCCCCGACCCTCTTGACGGAGGCCAATGCGGTCAGCAGAGCCGTCTTCATCGACAGAAACTTATTATAAACCGACCGCAAAGGCTCGAAGGGAGGGCTCTGCAGAGCACTTAAAACTACTGAGAGGTCCCAAGAGGGTAAGAGAGGAGAGCGAGGACGATTCAGTCTCCTCGCCCCCCTCAGGAACCTGATGATCAGGTCGTGCTGACTTACCTTGGAGGGAGACAGTCTTCGCTCCAACCCTTCTTGGAGGACGAGAGCACGGACCCGATCAGGCATTTCCAGGGGTCTTCTTGGCGGGAAGAGCACCAGGTGACGAAGAGGTTCCACTTGAGGCCACTCAAACCTGCCGCGTCTCATCCAGGAGGCTCCACAGATCGAGACCCGGGAGCCAAAGGATGCCCCGTCTCTGAGTGAGGAGGTCTCAGAGGAATAGGCCAGGGAGGGGCTGTCGCAAGGAGTAAGATTTCGGGGAGCCAGGTCCGGCCGTGCCAGTACGGGGCGACCAAAGGACCTGCTCCTTGTCCTCCCTGATCTTGCACAAGAGTTGTGCGAGTAGGCTCACTGGGGGAAACGCATACCTGCGTAGGCCCCGCGGCCAGCTGTGCGCCAGTGCATCCGTGCCGAGCGTGTCCTGGGACAGGGAATAGAACAGGCTGCAGTGGGAAGAGTCATGGGAGGCAACATATCTACTTGCGCGTCCCCGAACTGTTCCCAAATCAGCTGGACCGACTGGGGATGGAGTCTCCATTCTCCCGCGAGAGCTCGTCGGCTGCGAGGTTCAGGACTCCCAGAATATGGACAGCACGAAGGGACCTCAGGCGCTTCTTACTCCATAAACCGAGATGGCAGGCGAGTTGAGACATACGGCGGGAGCGTAGACCGCCCTGGTGGTTGATGTACGCTACTACGGCCATGTTGTCTGTCCGGACAAGCACATGTTGACCCTTCAGCATCGCTCGGAAGCGGTGCAGGGCGAACCGTACTGCCAGCAACTCAAGGCAATTGACATGCAGGAGGCGCTGGGGTCCTGTCCAGGAGCCCGCGGCTGCTTGTCCATTGCACATGGCACCCCAACCCGTGGCAGAGGCATCCATCGATACGACAACATGCCTGGAAACTCGTTCTAAGGGCACCCAGGAGCCTCTGAAACACTTCAGTGGAACCGCACTCTTGCTTCGAATTAACGGAGGCAAGTCAGCATTGACTGCGCGTGCTCGCTGGTAAGCTGCACGCACATGGCGACCGAGTTGAAAACCATACCGGGAAAAGAGATCCTGTGCACCGCCCTCGGGCCGTGAAGGCGGGCGGAGGAGGCCGAGCGGTCACGGGAAGCACGTGGACTCCCCGGACCGCATGACCTCCTCATGCACCTCGGGCGAAAGGCATCGGGGGCGGGGCCCAACAGCTGTCAGGTGTTGTCCCCAAAAACCAATCGCGCAACCACGAGCACTCGTGACAGGGCGGAGTTCCACACCAGCCCGAGGCTCGCAGCTGCCCGAGATAACATGGCTGTCAACTTTGGGTCAGATCAGGTGGCGCTGACACACCCGGAGGCGGAGCACAGCCTAATCGTCATCACCAAAGGACTCTAGCCCACCTTGGGATGCGGCGATCTAAATCTCACTGCTATCTGGAGTGTGAACTGAACGAACGAGGCATCAGAGACGGGCCGCTGTTTCAGTCCAGCACTGCAGAGAAAGCGATGTAGAGGGGGTCTGGCCCGAGGAATGAACGTTGGGGGTCTTAATACCACAGCACAGCCCTCAGGTCACCCTGGCCACCATCCAAAGTACCACCTCTCTCGGAGACGGTAGATTGGGGTGTGGCAGAGGGGACTCTCTCTCCTCACGGAGATCACTGAGTCTCGACCACAACATCGCGATGGTCACATTCCCGCAGTGGGAACATGACACATCCACAAACACTGCCCGAACGTGCTGAAGCCCAAACACATCGAGCAGTGAAAGTGCCCATAGACAGCAATGGATCTCGATCGCACCCGGAAGTGCGTGGGCGAACCGTCTTGAAAAAGACGTGCCACGCGCAAGCTCTTTTTGTGAGAGGAAACCTCGCAGCCGATGCCGAAGCACCCAGGGAAACACACACCAGCTGTCAACAGACCACTGCGCAGATCAGCAGGCAGGAAGTATATGCGATCACTCGAACGCATCGTTACACCAACACCGACTGGAAAGCTGCTCGTCTTGAAGAAGCTGACAGA
The DNA here is from genome assembly GCA_023029165.1 of Gobiocypris rarus. NCBI lineage: Eukaryota > Metazoa > Chordata > Actinopteri > Cypriniformes > Gobionidae > Gobiocypris > Gobiocypris rarus. Next base: position 24,210,475 of record CM040928.1, read on the forward strand.
CTCAGAAGGCTGTAGGAGTGAAGAGGTAGGTCCTCTTGGCTCTGAAAGCAGAAACATAATGCGATGTTGCCACGTACCTCCTTATATACTCACACGGTGAGGCGGAGTTACGTATGCAAATTCCACATGCCCCATGACTTTGGCACGCCATTGGGCGTTTTCTCTAAGCTCGAAGATGATAGGCTTCTAAGCGAAACCCCCATTCGTTAGTCACTAACGTTACGTCGTAGTGACTGAACGAAAGGGAACCAGAGCTCAATCAGAGCGTGTCAGAAAGACTGGATAAAGAGGTTCTGCAATAGTATGTGAAAATAATGTGTTTTTGAACATTTAAGCAGGTTAACCTATTCTAGCACACCCAATAAACAAAATGGTGACCTTTTAAAATAGCATCATTAATAGCCTCTTTAATCCTGGAAAAAAAGTTTTAGGATTTAAAAAAATATAAAACAAAGAAATATTCTGCCTTATTTTTAGTCACTAATCAAATTTGACTATGCTAATAAGTTCTTTGTATGGATGCTCTTTAGATCATCTCAAATCATGCTAGGGAACAGGATCATCAAGTTTTACAATAAATTATGGAGTGCTGATGTTACTTTTATAAGTCGCCTTGGATAAAGGTGTCTGCTTTGCATAAATGTTACTGATAATTGTCCAGGCAGGTTCATTTGAAAGCTGTTGATGACAGTGTTGATGACAGTCTGATTTTGTATTTTTGACCACTGGTTCGGATTTTCCTGTCCTCTGTTGGCATTTTCATTTATCCGCCGTGCCACCCGGCTGGGCACCATTGTCACACAATTTTCCCGCATTGTGCTTGTGTTGTCTGAACTGAATTTACACCTTATTACTGTCCGCTATCTCTCAGAGAGAGACACGCTCAACCAGAAATGTTTTGAATTTGTCTTTTGACAAGGAAGTTCTTGTGTAGCCAAACTTTATCTAGGTTTATCTGAAATAGCTGTGAACAAAAAAGTAAACCAGAAAACTACTCAATCAAACAATAAGAAGGCACAGAGATAATTAGCTGTGTAGACTGAGTAATCCTAATTTCAGTCAAAATTATAAATTATGTATCATTATTATAATAATTAAAATGGAAATTCTAATCAATTGGAATTAAATAAGCCATGCATGGCAGGAAAGATGTATTTCCAAGAATTCTATGATTTATCTCAAATTCGTCAATAAATAATTTAGATTCAAATTCTAATGTCAATATTTATTTTAATGACAATTCAATATAATTTTACATAATTATTAAAATAATTATTATTTAATTATTGTAAAGTTATATGAAACATAGGACAGTGCACTCAAAAAAAATTTTTTACGATACTGTTGACTTTATTTAAACAATTTATTTTGATTCAACACTATTATATTAGGTTTCTGGTTCAAATGTAATTGCTTCATGTTAAATTGACTTAAAACAGTAACTCTTTGATTTCACTTGAGATTTTCATTTTGAAATAACATGTTTCAATCAAGTAACCCTCAAACAATTATACTTTAAACTAACCCAAATCAATTATGGACAGTGGTTCCACAAAACTATCTGATTTTTTAGTAACATTAAAGGTTTATTTTTAATATATGCAAAAACCTTGTGTTGTGACAACACAACTGACCGAGGAAGAATCTATGTAAAATTGTTTTGTCCAACCAACCTAATTCAATCCCTTTGCTGTAACTTGAACTGGTTATATTTTCTGAGCATGTTAGTCTAGTAAAAAATCTAAAAATATTTTCCACTGATGCAACATATGCAGGACTCAGTCAAACAGGACTTTTGCTTCCCATCATGCTTTGCAAATGGACTGAGTTGGGAGTGTAAACATAAATGAAACAGGTAAGATTTATGTAATTGTAGTAATAAACTGAATGTGATTTATATATGCCAGTCATACGTAAATGGAACAGGTAAGATTTATGTAATAGCACAGAAAAACGTCCATGATAAATTAACACTTCCTAGTGTTCACGTGTGTGCTCACTACTGAGTTAAAGTACCACTGAAGCAGTGTTGAAGTTAATGAGAGAATTAAGTGATGATTGAGCATTAATGATGAACACCTGATGATAATGAGCAGAATCAATGAAGGAAAGAGAAACACAAGCTGACTTCAGCCACAGCCTTAGATGAAATCCACTCAAGAGAAAATAAGACATTAAATCTCTGAAGATCTCAGCAGAGGAGGATTAAACAAATCCACAAACAGCATTACCAGCTTCAAACATTACTAACAAGACTGATTTTATTTATGTTTTATTAAAAATAATAGTCACCATGATGGAGATATGTTTTTGTTTTAGTTGGGCTCTTGACCCGCGACTCTTTAACTTATTTTTTTTTCTCTTGCTGCTTTAACTGTGTGTGTTTATAAAACACTTTTGTTATAGCAAGATAAGCCAAAGAGAAATTGTGATCGTGTGATTTTGGCTTATTGATGATGATGTTGACATCATCATGTAATGGCTGAATCACTGATCTTATTCAGATGCTAATGTTCTGGTTATAGAGGTAAAGTGTTATTTATTTTGTATTTATGTGATATTTTTATGTGATTTTATAGCATGAGAGCCAGCGCTATTGATAATTGAATAATAGTCAAGATTTCTTCAAAAGGTTTTAATCTACAGCATTACTTATACACACACTGACATGAAGAATCAGTGTATGAATCTCAACAATGGTGACAATCATTGAAAATCTTCATGCCACAGTGCATGCTGGGTACCACCAATCAAAACTCCCCCATGGGTACCAGCATGCATTGTGGCATGAATAAATTATACATCTGAATTGTGACAAATTCTCTTTAATTCTTACTATTTGCTTTTACTTTTTTATGTTTTTGTTGTGACAATTTATAGCTTGTTTTATGTTTAGAGTTCATCTGTTTATCTGAATATTCAATTGATTGTCACCATTGTTGAGATTCATTCATGAGTTTTTTTTTTTTGCTGATAAAAATATCCTCAGAAAACGTAACTAGTTTAAGTTACAGCAAAGTGATTGAATTGAGTTGGTTGGACATAACTGTTTTACATAGATTCTTCCTCATTTAGTTATGTTGTCACAACTCAAGGTTTTTGCATAGATTAAAAATAAACCTTTAATGTTAATAAAAACTAAGTTGGTTGTGTGGAACCATTGTCCATATTTTTTTTGAGTTAGCTTAAAGTATAATTTTTTTGAGTGTATATGGTTTTGACAGTATTGAAGTTAGTAAAGAGAAAATATTATACTATTCAAGTACATTAAATAGCCATAATTAGTCATCATGAATATGCTAATTGTTTTGACCATATTGAACTTAGTTTAGATTAATATGTCTCAGGGAATAAATAGCCATAATTTGTTGAAAATGAATAATGTATTAAGTTAATGCATAAACAACTAATTACTAATTATTTTACTAATTATTTTGTTATGAGACAGACAGTGAATGGAAATTCAATTCCTCCTCTGGTTATTTTTGGTTTATACACTGATTAAGTCAATAACACCGATTATCTCTTCACCATGGCACCTGTTAGTGGGCGGGATATATTAGGCAGCAAGTGAACATTTTAGAAGCAGGGAAACTGCACAAGCGCAAGGATATGAGCGAGGTTGACGAAAGCCAAATTGTGGGACCAAAATAGTTTTGGCTAAATTGGCCAAAACTGCAGCTCTTGTGGGGTGTTCACGTTCTACAGTGGTCAGTCTCAATCAAAAAGTGGTCCAAGGAAGGAACAGTGGTGATCCGGCGGAAGGGTCTTGGGCAGCTAATGCTCACTGTTGCACATGGGGAGTGAAGGCTGGCCCGTGTGATCCGATCAAACAGACAAGCTACTGTATCTTAAGTTGCTCAAGCCGTAGACCAGTAAGGGTCCCCATGCTGACCCCTGTCCACCGACGAAAGCGGCAGTAGTGGGCAAGTGAGCATCAGAACTGGATCACGGAGCAATGGAAGAAGGTGGCTTGGTGTGATGAATCACGTTTTCTTTTATACCACGTGGATGGCCGGATGCGTGTGCGTTACTTACCCGGGAACACATGGCACCAGGATGCACTATGGTACGAAGGCAAGCTAGCAAAGGAAGTGTAATGCTTTGGGCAATGTTCTGCTAGGAAACCTTGGGTCCTGTCATCTATGTGGATGTTACTTTGACACGCCTGATCGGTGTATTCAATATTCAGTGGTTTGTGGCCACTTCAATTTAAGTTCACATTTGTGAATTGAAAGAGACCAAAATGTATAGGCTCTATCTTGAACGTCACATGAACAAACAGAAAAATGAGTCTCGTCACATTCACTTGTCAGAGTGAATACATACTGTTAACAGCAGTATATGGTAAACCCTACATTATAGAGATAAAATGTCCCCACAAGGATGGCAATATCAAAAATCCTTGTTTTTTGGTCCCCTTGAGGAAAACAGCTTAAAAAAGGGATGTTTTTTGAAAATGTAAAAATGCAGAGTTTTCAGTGATGGATGGGTTTAGATGAGGGTTAGTAAAAGGGAATATAAATTATTATGTCTATAGAAAGTCCCCATAAAACATGAAAACACAACATGTGTGTCTGTGTATATGAGAATTGCTAATATATTTGTGTATTATTTATTTATTTAGTATTGTGAAATATGAATGGGTGATATCTATGGACTTTTAAGGTAATCAGCTAAGCTAGTCATTTTTATTGTTGCTGTTTCATTCAATTTTAATGTCCGAATGTTGTTGAGTAGAAAAAAAACAAAAACATTTAGATATCAAACTGCTTGCAATGGACATCTGTTATGCTCATCTTTGCTCGCTCCTTTGAAGGCATCTTGAGTAAAACAGCTCTATATTTAATGAAGCACATACAAAAGACCTTAACCAGAAGAAATGCAACCTGTTTTACAGAATATGGAAGTATTCTCCCATTAACTCCCATTAAACTCCCATCAAACTCTGAATTGTGCCCAACCATAGCACCATCTAATCAGATTCAAACAGGTTTTTTAATCTGATGCTTGCCATATTTGTAAACAGACTGCGGTTATGCTTGAAGGTGTCCATCTAAGTCTGAGACTAGCCTTCTATTAACCTCTGGTTTATATGCAGTTGTCATTTCAATATTTGACAGTTACTGTATCTTTACCTAATATGTTCCATGGAAATGAAATACTGCCTTTATTTGTCTGTCTCTGTGTGTTTCTGTACACTGGATTTATTGGCATATTATAAAATGAAATAAATTAGACACAATCTCCAAAGTAAGAGAGATGAAAAGCCCTCTAGAAAAAAAATTCAGACATGTTTACTGCTGAGAGAGCTGATGAGGTAAAATACTGAAATCCTGATTGACCTCTGTATAGGAGAGCCTTGGCAGTCGCTCGTATTAACACCAATGTTGCAGTGTAATGAATTACAGCCAGTGTCAAATAGAAGATTTATGTGTGGCACACTGTCATGCTGCCATCAACAACGGCGGACAATGTGGCAGGCAGTAACATAATTATATATATGTGTGTGTGTGTGTGTGTGTGTGTGTGTGTGTCCGTCCTCCACAAAGATGGCAATATCCGAAATCCTTGTCCTCGTGGGTACATTTTTGGTTCCCATTAGGAAAACAACTTATGAATCATACATGTAAAAATTCAGAGTTCTCTGTGATGGATAGGTTTAGGGTTAGGGTTAGTGTAAGGGGATAGAATAGTACAGTGTAAAAATCTTTTTATCTATGGAAAGTCCCCATAAAACATGAAAACACAACATATGTGTGTCTGTGTATGAGAATAAAAAAAAAAAAAAAAATGTAGTTATTTATTTTTTTAGTATTGTGAACTATGAATGAGGCAATCAGTGTCAGTGGCACTAATCAATAAGAAGAGAATGAGGTGTAAGTTTAAAACCCCTTAGGCCTACCCATAAAACAACACAAAAAAATGCAGCTGTCACTGTCCTAGAGCGTAATTGTGTAGAAACCGTGGGGTTTGTGGAAAGGTTACATCTGATTCACTGAGGTTTAATTGAATATGGGTCATAGCTCAACTATGACCATAACCCTACCAGTTTGAAATCATACAGCTACAACTTGTTCATTTGGCATAACTGAACTTTGCAATGCATGTGCTATAAAATTAACATGGATACAGTACCTGCTCTGACTACTTTGAAAGGTGAAATGGATAATCCACCATCTTCATTCACCATCTTCTCCCTCATGTTGTTCCCACATTTCTTTCTTTGGCAGAACAGTACCTGTCAAAAGTTAAAAACATTAAACCAAGTGCTAACCAAGGCTGCATTATTTAATCAAATATACAGTAAACACAGTAATATTGCAAAATATTATTATAACAAAAACTGTACAACTGTAAATCTAACATATTCCTGTGATGGTAAAGATGAATTTATAGCATCATTACTCTAGTCTTCAGTCACATATCATTCTGGTATGATGATTTGCTGCTCAGGTAACATTTCTTCTTATTAATATCATCAATAATATTTCACAATAATACTGTTTTTTTTTTTTTGTATTTTTGATTAAATAAATTCAGCCTTGGTGAGCATGAGTCTTCTTTCAAAAACATAAATAAAATGTAATATTTACAAACTTTTGACAGGTATACCCTAACGCTCAAAATAATTAATTGGTTTGAGAAGAGCCAACTCAAATCAAACAAATTAGTTTATTTTAGTTAATACATTTTTATATTAAGTATTTACAATTTTATTTTAATTTTGAGTTTACATAAGAATGTGTGTAATCATCTCAAGTTTAATGTACTTCTTTCCCTTATATATATATATATGGGGGCGGGGGTGCTTGGGTTGAGAACTATATGTTAATATATAGTTATATATGTTAAATATTTTATATTGCTGTACTCATTCAGTAAGAGATATACTGTGATTAAAGCTAGCCACGTTTCCACTACTTAAAATATTTAAGTTGAGCTAACATAATTTTAACTTAAATGTATGTATTAGCTTACTCAAATATTTAAAGTTAAGAGCAATTATAATATGAGCACGAAATGTTTGTCTGTATAATGAATGTCAGTGAGGTTCAAAACAATAACAAACAAAATAGTAAATCCAATGGGCAAAACAACATTAGGGTGAATAAACAATGACAGAGATTTATTTTTTGGAGAACTAATCCTTTAACATATTTTTCTTGTAATTTTAAAGCTTGTAAAAATGTAACGCTATAAGTTCCCTTTCAGTCACATTCTACATACCTCGGAACTGATCGGCAAATTGTGGATCGCATTGAGAGACCAATCTACTTTGAGTGTTAACTAAACGAGGTAATGAACATTGGCATGTGTTTCTAGCATTCCACGCTCCTAATATGGAAGGAAATATTAAGGAAGTTGATGCACCGCATCTTTTCTTTCTGCTTCATAGCCGAACGATTGCAGTTCCTTTTGCTGGCTGTAATCGTTTAACAGGTGTTTCTTGAAGAGTCTGCTCTGCGGGAGGAGGCTCTTTCCAGTGTGGTTCGGGCAAGACAGCGCGAGCAGTGGTGATCACAGTCACGAGAGACCGAGTGACAAAAACAGCTGTTTTCACAGCTCTCGAGTACGCACTGTTGAGAATACAGTTGGTTTCATCTTCAAAAAGTATAAATGCTCACAACAGGCTTACACCTCAGAACTGTTGTGTAGCTGTGATCATCTCGCCTGCGTGCTTCAGTACCAGTAAGTACCAGAGCAAAATGCGACAACGAAGACCCCGTACTGTTGCCCACCTTAAGACTTGTTTGCAGGAAGAATGGGACAAAATTACACCTGAAACACTTCATCACTTGGTGTATTCAGTCCCTAAACGTCTTTTAAGCGTTGTGAAAAGGAATGGCAACATTACAAAGTGGTAAATGTTTTACTGTCCCAACTTTCTTTGAAATGTGTTGCAGGTCTGAATGACAGGAAAGGATGCATATTTCTACCAGAAAGACTCGGGAGAATGAACAGTGTGACAATTATCCATTTATTAACAACCCAGCAAGCAATCAAGTATTTTGGCATAGGTCCCGTCCGTAGCTTGCAGTCGGAGGGTCCGGACTCTGCATATCCTGCCTGAAGATGAAGGCAGAGGCGCAGCCGACCCCCCATAGAGTCTTGAAGGGACCATCCTGGTGGTGGTAGGTTAGATGTAGAAAGGATTTTGACTTGGAGGTGGAGGGGAGGATGGCGGTGAATTGGCGCGTCAGCATCTGCGAACTCAGAAATGGGTAAGTACCGATCTTTTATACTCAAGTATTAGAATGTGATTGGCTAGATAAGAGAGTAGAAGTGACGTGACAATTAAGTCTTCCTGGCAAAACTTTACGCTAGAGACAAATGACATGAAGTTGACCAGACAAAACATGAGATATTTTGTGTTCATATTGTCTGCAATGAAATACAAGTCAAAGTAAATTTAGAAATCACTTCTATCTTTTTTTTTTTTGCGTTTTCCATACTGTCCCAACTTTTTCTGATTTGGGGTTGTATGTAATCCTCATTCCCTGAAGGAGGTAATGGAGACACAGATGCTGTACCTCCAGTGAATGGCAGAGTCACTAAGTTTGGCTCCTCCACAGATGCGGTGCATCCACTTCCTTATTTATACCTGGACAGCGGGGAGGAGCGTGGAATGTGTGAAGCGCATACCAATGTTTATTGGCTCTTTTGGTTAACACTCAAAGTAGATTGGTCTCTCAAAGTGATCCCCAATTTGTCGGTCAGTTCCGACGTACGTCTCTGTTCCATCATTCAGGGAATGAGGTTTACATACATAACCAAGACGTTTTGTATTGTGACATGGTTAAAAAAGGACCTTTCTGTTTATATTTATTCAGCTTCTAACAAGGGCGTATTTGCCTCTAACTGCGAACATTTTTCAAGAAGCCATCATACTCTCTGGAAAATAACATAAATCTGTAAGACAAATGTGACCTTTGTTTTAGATGTGAACAGGAAGGTGTGAAAATGACGGCATTCTATAAAATGGGGATGTTATGTTAGTCTAAATGCATGGCAAAAAAAAAAATGCTACAAAAATGAGTAAAAGTGTATGTTAGTGAACATGGGAGGATCAATAAAAGAGGAATAGAGAGGCAGACTGAAAGAGCTGACTACAGTGGCTGGAGTGGATTAAAGACAACTAATGTCAAGAGTTCTGTGGAAACTGACCTGTATTGAGTGGTGGGGAAAAACATCACTTTAAAAAGTACTATCCTAAAGCATGTCTGCAGTTTAGTGGGAGGTGTGAGCGTGGCTGATCTAGATGTGTAAAAATGTTTTGTTTCCAGAAAGACCAAGATAAAGAGTTCTGGGCAGAATCCAAAGCACATGTGGCGCAAAAGCTAACGCTGACCTCGCCTCAGGGGACCATCTCTACATCCTAAGCAAGATGATCATGGCTGGCTTGTAAAAATATTAGTGTTCAGGAGAAAACCAGAAGTCAGGAAATGGAGGATTATGGATGGGTTTTAGTCGAATTTAAACAGGCAACAATTGGAGAGTAAAAATGCAATTCTGTTTTTTTTTGTTTTGTTTTTTTAATTTTGCCTTTTGATTAGGCAAGGCAAGGCAAGTTTATTTATATAGCACATTTCATACACAATGGCAATTCAAAGTGCTTTACATGAAAATGAAATTAAAATAGTGATAAGAATTAAGAATACCACGTGTAAGACTTAAAAATAAAACAGGATAATTAAAAACAGTTGTAAAGAGAATTTTTAAAATAAGAAGACAATAGAAATATATAGTTGTAAAGATATTTAAAAGAATAAAATTATTACAGTGTATATATAGATAAAAAATAAAATAAAAATAAAAATTAAGATGATGCATAGATTAGAATAGGTGCAATCAGTCGGACGTACAGTGGCACAGTGCTCATTCAGTAAAGGCACAGCTGAACAGGTGTGTTTTGAGTCTAGATTTGAATGTGGCTACTGTTGGAGCACATCTGATCTCTTCTGGAAGCTGGTTCCAGCTACGGCTGGCACAATAGCTGAACGCAGACTCTCCTTTCTTTGAGTGAACTCTTGGTATTTCTAGCTGACTTGATCCTGATGATCTGAGTGATCTGATGGGTTTGTATTTAATCAGCATATCTGCAATGTATTGAGGTCCTAGGTCATTGAGTGATTTATAAACAAGTAATAATATTTTAAAATTGATCCTAAATGTAACTGGAAGCCAGTGTAAAGACCTGAGTACTGGCGTGATATGGTCATATTTCCTGGTTCTGCTCAGAATCCTGGCCGCAGCGTTCTGTATGAGCTGCAGCTGTCTAATGGTCTTTTGGGAAGGCCGGTTAGAAGACCATTACAATAGTCCACCCTGCTGGTGATGAAAGCATGAACGAGTTTCTCTAAGTCTTGCCTGGAAACAAAGCATCTAATTCTTGCAATATTTTTCAGATGATAGTAAGCTGATTTAGTTATTGCTTTGACATGACTATTGAAACTCAGGTCTGACTCCAAAATCACACCAAGATTCCTGACTTGATTTTTGTTATTAGACCTTTTGTCTCAAGATATGCGTTCACCTTGAGAATTTCATCTTCGTTTCCAAATGTAATGATTTCAGTTTTGTTTTTGTTTAACTGGAGATAGTTTTGGCTCATCCAACTGTTAATTTCATCAATGCATTTGCACAGGAGTCAATGGGGCTATAGTCATTAGGTGATAGTGCTAAGTAGATCTGGGTGTCGTCAGCATAGCTGTGGTAAGCCATTTGGTTCTCTCTCATTATTTGGCTCAGTGGCAGCATATACAGGTTGAATAGGAGTGGTGCTAGAATTGACCCTTGTGGGACTCAAAGTCATGGATGTCCAGTCAGACTTATGGTCACCTATACTCACATAATAACCTCTTCCTTCTAAGTACGACCTGAACCATTTAAGGACCATCCCAGAAAGTCCGACCCAGTTTTCCAGCCTGTCAAGAAGTATGTTATGGTCAACAGTGTCGAATGCGGCACTGAGGTCGAGTAGCACCAGAATTGATGTTTTGCCTGTATCTGTATTGAGGCGAATATCATTTATGATCTTTATGAGCGCTGTTTCTGTGCTGTGATGTGGTCGGAAACCAGATTGAAAATTGTCAAAGTATCCGTTTGAGCTTAAGAATTTGTTCAGCTGACTGAAGACAACTTTTTCAATGATCTTGCCTATGAAGGGAGATTTGAGATTGGTCGGTAGTTGTTCAATATGGAGTTATCCAGATTTCTCTTTTTCAGAAGAGGCTTAACTACTGCGGTTTTAAGGAGTTTGGAAAATTCCCATTGAGAAGTGATGAGTTTACCACTTCTAGCAGATCTGCTTCTAAACAGTTAAACACACTTTTGAAAAAAGAAGTGGGGAGTGTGTCAAGGAGGCAGGTTGATGTTTTAAGGTGCTGCACCGTTTCTTCTAAAATTTTATAATCAATTGCTTCAAAATCAGACATAGTAACTTTCCGAGGTTGTGGTCTGATCTGACTGACCCCAAAGCAACTCACGGATGTGCTGATCGCCTTCCTGATATTATTTATTTTCTCTGAGAAGAAGGAAGCAAACTCACTGCATTTGCTGTCAGAGAGCATTTCACTGGGAATGTGACTCGGGGTTTGTCAGTCTCTCTACAGTAGCAAAAAGAGTGCGCGTGTTGTTTATGTTTCTGTTTATAATATTTGAGAAGAAGGTCTGTCTAGCCTTGCCTAGTTCCACATTGAAATCATGAAGGCTGTCTTTATAGATGTTATAATGGATTATAAGTTTTGTCTTCCGCCACATGCGTTCAGATTTCCTGCATTGTCTTTTCATTATTTGCACTGCCGTTGAGTTTCTCCAAGGTGCTTTCTGTCTTCCACTCTTTTCTTGACTTTCTCAGGAGCAATATTATCAATTACACTCTTAACTTTTGAGTTAAAGGAGTCAAGGAGAGAATCAACAGAGTCTGCAGATATGCTTGGTGTTAGAGATATAGCCTTCATAAATAGCTCACTAGTGTTCTCATTTAAGCTTCTCTTTTGACAGCGACAGATCTAGCTTCAATGGCAGGAGAGATTGAAATATCAAAGAAAATACAGAAATGATCAGACAATGCTACATCTTTAACAACAATTGATGAAATGTTTAGACCCTTGCTGATAAGTAAGTCTAGAGTGTGTCCACGATTGTGTGTGGGACCATGTACATGCTGTGTCAAATCAAAAGTGTTAATAACAGTCATGAGCTCTTTTGTTGTACTGGATTCAGCATTGTCTATGTGAATGTTAAAATCCCCAGCAATGGCAAAACAATCAAACTCTGAGGAGATTATTGATAACAGCTCTGTAAAGTCCTCAGTAAAGGATGGAGAGTATTTTGGAGGCCTGTAAACAATGATAAGCAGGATGCGTGGAGCACCTTTTAACACAATACCCAGATATTCAAAAGACAAATAGTCACCAAATGACCAAATAGTCACCAAATTAAGTCATTGACTAGAAATGATTTGTTCTTAAGTGAACGGATATTTAAAAGTGCTAACTTAACAGTATTAATTTTTCCCCACAGTAATCTTAGTTTGACATGTAATAGGCAGCAGATTAGATGGGTTTGCTATACGGTCTGAGAAGGTCTTACACTTTCTATCACGTAACAGAACTGAAATAGAGAGAGAGACAGGCACACTGGGTTCCTTTCGTTCTGTAAACATTTGATAAAGTTACTGTTATCATATTGTATATTAATTGCATTCTGCGAATATAAGTGGATTTTATCTTATTTAAAGCACATTTCTGATTTAAAGAGTGTTTAAGACATTTTAAGTGTGGGTCTACCTGCTAAATCATATTTTGGGGACAAATACAGGTCCTTCTAAAAAAAATTGCATATCGTGATTAAAGTTCATTATTTTCCATAATGTAATGATAAAAATTTTACTTTCATATATTTTAGATTCATTGCACACCAACTGAAATATTTCAGGATTTTTTATTGTTTTAATACTGATGATTTTGGCATACAGCTCATGAAAACCCAAAATTCCTATCTCAAAAAATTAGCATATTTCATCCGACCAATAAAAGAAAAGTGTTTTTAATACAAAAAAGTCAACCTTCAAATAATTATGTTCAGTTATGCACTCGGGAATCCTTTTGCAGAAATGACTGCTTCAATGCGGTGTGGCATGGAGGCAATCAGCCTGTGGCACTGCTGAGGTGTTATGGAGGCCCAGGATGCTTCGATAGCGGCCTTAAGCTCATCCAGAGTGTTGGGTCTTGCATCTCTCAACTTTCTCTTTACAATATCCCACAGATTCTCTATGGGGTTCAGGTCAGGAGAGTTGGCAGGCCAATTGAGCACAGTAATACCATGGTCAGTAAACCATTTACCAGTGGTTTTGGCACTGTGAGCAGGTGCCAGGTCGAGCTGAAAACGAAATTTTCATCTCCATATAGCTTTTCAGCAGATGGAAGCATGAAGTGCTCCAAAATCTCCTGATAGCTAGCTGCATTGACCCTGCTCTTGATAAAACACAGTGGACCAACACCAGCAGCTGACATGGCACCCCAGACCATCACTGACTGGGTACTTGACACTGGACTTCAGGGATTTTGGCATTTCCTTCTCCCCAGTCTTCCTCCAGACTCTGGCACCTTGATTTCCGAATGACAGGCAAAATTTGAGCGACAGTCCAATGCTGCTTCTCTGTAGCCCAGGTCAGGCGCTTCTGCCGCTGTTTCTGGTTCAAAAGTGGCTTGACCTGGGGGATGCGGCATCCGGTCACCTCTTCTCGTTGTGCAGCGTTTTTTTGCCACACTTTTTCCTTCCCACAGACTTCCCACTGAGGTGCCTTGAATTTCCTTCTGTGTCTTACCTTCTCGCTTGAGGGTGTCAATGATGGCCTTCTGGACAGCAGTCAGGTCGGCAGTCTTACCCATGATTGCGGTTTTGAGTAATGAACCAGGCTGGGAGTTTTTAAAAGCCTCAGGAATCTTTTGCAGGTGTTTAGAGTTAATTAGTTGATTCAGATGATTAGGTTAATAGCTCGTTTAGAGAACCTTTTCATGATATGCTAATTGTTTGAGATAGGAATTTTGGGTTTTCATGAGCTCTATGCCAAAATCATCAGTATTAAAACAATAAAAGACCTGAAATATTTCAGTTGGTGTGCAAAAGAATCTAAAATATATGAAAGTTTCATTTTTAGCTTTACATTATGGAAAATAATGAACTTTTATCACAATATGCTAATTTTTTGAGAAGGACCTGTATGTACCAGAAGTGAGGGATGCTGTTTGAGAAAGAAAAACAATATATGAAAGAAAGAAAATCTTTTTTTTTTTTTTTGTGAAAATGCAGATTTTGTTCTGTAGGGTTAAGTTGTAGATTTTACAAGTCTATGGAATGCTCCCATTTAGGTAGCTAAGTAAAAGTGTGTGGTTTTATTGTTTATTAGTGGAAATGTATTCTTTTTTTTAAAGTTAGTTGTTTAATTTATTTGATTGCCTCAGTATATGCCTGTATTATAGAACGACTTTTACATCACGCACACATTCCTTTAGTATTAACATTACAATTACAGAGGGATTTAAATTAATTGAGATATTTCAAAAATGGATCACGTTTACAACCAGTAGTGACACACTTCCACTGACGGATACAGCTTCCCTAGAGCTTGGTTCTGTTTTGTCCCTCTGCACGCTGTTCCTAACGCACTACTCATCATAGCATATGATGAAGAGCCTCTCTGAGGGCTTGTTCATTTCTATGTGTGGAAATTAGAAACGTGCCTCTTAAGTGATTCCTTGTGAGCTTTATACCACCATATCTAAATGCATCTTTTAGTAGATTATTTTATTTTCTCCTCTTTTTTAATTGCATCCACTCTTTTTTTTCCCTATGTCATGCCATGTCTTTTTTTTTCTTCTCATGTCATGTTTTGTGTCCCAGAGAGCCACTTCTACAATTAGTGCTGCTTTCTCCAAGTGACTTCCTCTGTTTCATTTTCTGCCTCTTCTTGTCTATAAATCTGGCAGCACTCTCACCCCTTCTTCTTCTTTTTCTTCTTCTTCTTCTTCTTCTTCTTCTTCTTCCCCCTCTCTCTCTCTCTCTCTCTCTCTGTTCAGTAAATCTGTTTCCAGCTGTAGAGATATGATTGCATCAACACAGAATACTTTTGGGAATTTATAGAAAATAATAAAAGCAGTTATCAGTGTGTGTTCACCAGTTGTGTTATTTGTTCATGTTGAAAATGGCACGGTAGTGTGTATATCATTTCTTCTGTTAAGTGCAAGCTAAAATCATTATTGTAGACAGTTTAATTAAACTTTTTGTCCCTTGTGAGTTCTGATCTGCAGAATGAAAATAGCCAGTTAGTTTTGGTATTGATATTGAAACTGATATTGATTTTCGCATCCTAAAAACCAAATTAAATTTACAAGAATGTGTATGATAATAAGATTTTTTTATTTTTTTATTGACAGTATACACATCTTTCAAAAGTTTGTGGTCATTATTATTATTATTCTTTTTTTATGTCAAGTTACAGGTGCCATGATGAGGAGATAATCAGTGTTATTCACTTCATAATGTTATGTCTGATCAGTGTAAGTGCTATTTATTTAAACAATAAATAGCAAGTGCAATTGCCAAGCAAATTATTTCACAAAAATATGTATTTAAGGTTTGAATTGATCATCATATGGCAATATACTGTACAAGCTGAATGACCATCATTGAACATCTCTAACACACAATATGCCTTTTTTATGCAAATGTGCAATAGAGCGTAACATTCGTTTTGTCATTTCAAAGTTCATTAATGATTGCCTTTAGGAGTTAAACATGGCATCTGACACTGACAAGACAATGTGATGTATGGAGGCATTTCATACACATTATTCATTTATAGGATATTATTCATCAGGGCAAGACAAGGTGCATGCTCTACCACTGCTGCTAAAATGACTGCTGTCATTACAGACTAAATGGAAAAATGAGACGGCTTCCGGATAGGGAGGATCCATAACAACTTCCCACATTTATTTTCTATTAGCAGTCCAAACTGTCAAAGAACTTTATTTTTCCCAGTTTATCTAAATATTATTTTATTAAAGTGCATAATACATAACTGGTATTGGTAAATGACTTTTATATGATAATATCATTATTTTGCAGAATTTTATGTTTTTGTTTCATACTTTTTCATACATTGTTCTTGGTGGCTTAATGTGAGAAATGTTTCAGGGAACTATGATTTCCGTAATGCAGGGAAGTGTGTGGAATCATGGAATGAAGCCATAAAAATAGAACTCACTGTAGAGAGGAAATTTGGATGAATACATCCAAAATAGGGCTGGATGCTTAATCAAATCACGATATGGACTATGTCTGTGAATATTAGTCTGCCATCTCAGTATATGAGGATATGAACACATGAAATTAATCTCGAGACCTTTCTTCTGAGAGTCACTTCACAATAATTGATTTAATTTGATAAAACTATTGTCAGATACAAAATACCAAGCCAACAATTTTGTGTTTAAAAGATGTCTAATATCTGTCCAAACACAGCCATGACGTCTAGACTAAAACCAGGCAAAATGCCTTGAAAATGTAATAGACGTCTAACCATAGCCCAAGAATAGAATAGTCATCTAGATGAACATGTCAAAGAAATGAAACCAAACACATTGTAATTGCTGCTGACTTTGCTTACATGGAATATCATACATCTCGCAAGTTGTCTTGGCAAAAACAACATGTAACCAAATTTAGGGTTATTTTGGCTAGAAGTAGGTTACTCATAGCCGGACTATATCAGGTCTAAAGTTAACCGAAACGGCTATTGCTTGCTGGGAAACTCGAATGTCTTCTCTACAACACACAAAAATAAAAGTTTGATTTAATTTACATTTAGGTTTAATAATAAACTGTAATAACGGATTTTCATAGGACATATTTCACATAGTAATTTACCACACATTAACTGATGTTAATTTTCCACTAAAAAAACTTAAAAGTTAAAGTGCAATTTGCAACATATTTTCTTTAATGGATGTTTTGTGTGTCTTTGATTTGAATAGTCTTCAACTATTCTGGGAAGATTTACTACAAGGTATAGGATTGTGTTTATGGAAATTTCTGATCATTCTTCTAGATGCATTGATCTTGGACGAGAAGGCCTGGCTCGCAATCTCCACTCTAATTCATCCCAAAGGTGTTTGGGTTAATGTCAGGCCAGTCAAGTTCCTTCACACCAAACTCGCTCATCCATGTCTTTAAGGACCTTGCTTTGTGCACTTCTGCACAGTCATGTTGAAGCAGGAAAGGGCTATTCCCAAACTATTCCCACAAAGTTGGGGGCATGAAATTGTCCAAAATGTTTTTGTTTGCTGAAGCATTAAGAGTTCCTTTCACTGGAACTAAGGGGCCAAGCCTAACCCCTGAAAACCAACCCCACACTATAATCCCCCTCCACCAAACTTTACACATGGCACAATAAAGTCAGGCAAGTGCTGTTCTCCTAGCAACCGCCAAACCCAGACTTGTTCATTGGATTGCCAGACAGAGAAGTGTGATTCATCACTCCAGAGAACACATCTCCACTGCTCTAAGTCCAGAGTCCAGTGTCGGCGTGCTTTACACCACTGCTTTTCAACTTAGTGGAGGATTATGGTGTGGGGTTATTTTTGAGGAGGTTTTATCAGCATCCTACTTTGCATTGCACTTGGTGATTCAAGGCTTAGATGCAGCTGCTCGGCCATGGAAACCCATTTCATGAAGCTCTCTATGGTTCTTGAGCTAATCTGAAGGCCACACAAAGTTTGGATGTCTGAAACTATTGACCCTGCAGAAAGTTGGAGACTGCGCACTGTGCGCCTCAGCATGTGCTGATCCGCCCTGTGATTTTACATGGACTATTACTTTGTGGCTGAGTTGCTGTTGTTCCCAACTGCTTCCACTTTATTATTGTAACGTATCTACTGGAGGCAATTTGCAGTTGAACCCATGTGGTGACAGGAAACAACACTAGACCAAGACACATGGCAAACATGAGGGCTTAAATACACAAGGACTAATGACTAAACATGACACACCTGTGAACAATCAAGACAATGAACCAATGACAGAACTGAACTGAGAACCCACATGACTAAATCAACCAATGACAACAGGCTTGTTCGACTTGCTGCAGCGATGCACAGACCGATCGGTGGCTGACTTATAGCAGTGCATGCGGTTAAAAATTTTGTCCGACTTGAGGCAGCGCCATTGGCGCGTGATTGTGACATATGTCAACAAAGTACCGCGAGTGGTTCTAGAGCACCGCTGCACCAGGCTGCACGAGCTCTGATGATGACACAGCTGTTCCACGATTGGCGAATTCACCACATGACAGTCATCACGTGTTTCAGTTTATTCCTAAACCTACAGTTCCACTAATGCTCACAAATCAGTTTTTTCTTACAGTAAAACCTCTTTTCATTTAGCGCGATATTATATTGTCATGTTTATCCAAATAAAACTGATATATAAACGTAGACCCCACTTCATTGATAGATCTGTGTATTTGACAAATATTGCATTTATTTGACTTCATCTGTGTTAAAGTATGCAAACACAGCGCAAGCGTCACTACAGGAAGCAGAAACTGTCCGACTTCACGTCTCCTCTCGCCGATCGGATGCATCCTACCGCAGCCGATCTCGAACACACCTTATATGACACAAGAGACTAGGGAATCACATGATCACATGAGGACACAATGGGTGACAACAGGAAACATGACAATGAACATAAGAATATGAAACAAAAACACTAGACACTACAGATTTCCCTCTCTGAGTGCGGCTCCTGATGCCCAACAAAACACCACAAAACAAACAAAAGTCTATGAGGGCGGTCTTGGGGAGGGATGGCGGGCCATCTCTTCATGCCTTACAGTACATCAATAATGAGCTTCCAGAACTTCTTACTGAGACTGTGGGTGACCTCCCAATGCAATTCCTTTCCAAAAATTGAACATAGAAATAAAAACATTATACATAACAAAAATAAATAGCAAAAATATATTTTTAATAAAAATAAATAATAAGAGACACGTGCAACCATAATAAAATTACTCTCTTAATATTCAAAGTGCAAACAGAGAGCAAAACAGAGACCAGAGCTAAGAGGTGGTTACATCTACACAGACCAGCATAAGGTAGCTTTGATATTTGGAGACAGGCTATTGTATGTCGCCTAATTTGTTTGAATCAGGGAGCTTGCGTTTACTTTCGCTTTTGATTTGCGATCGCACATACTCTGTGTATAGGGAACGCCGGTGCTGAGTGCACATTCTAGATAATAAGACATTTATCAGACACTCTATCAGGCTCTGTTGCACACAAATCTTCTGCTATGGTCCTGTCAATCATCTCACCTTACGCTCGTCATGTGACCAGTGAACTGTGATTTCTGCAGCTCAGACACAGTCTCACACAGAGCAGAGCAGACGTTTACAATAGTTTACAATTGAAGCGACCATTTTCCAACTGAATTAAATGTTTTTTTTTTTTATTTAAGAAAAAAAAAACGACAGTGGATGATGTAATGTAAATGTAGCGGTGGCATATTCTATGTTAATATCACCATCACGCTCTGTCATGGCGATATCGCGAGAGCTTTTTACTCATCGAGAAATCTTGTCACATTTGAATCTTGCGAGATCTTGTGGCATGAGATCTTGCCACACGCCTAATAATTTAAACCAGTGGTTTCTTAAACCTGTCCTGGAGTACCACCAGCCCTGCACATTTTGCATGTCCTCCTTATATCTGACACACCCATTTCTGGGCTGCATCTGAAAACCTGGGCAGCAGATTTGTTGCACATGAAGGCACATCACAAAATTTCTGAGGCAGCGAAACAGTTTAATGATCTACAGCAAAATAGTGTGAGCTTTGGTGGTAACTAAGCAAATATTTAATAGGATTGTGGAATATCAAAGGTAGTGACGGATATTTCTATGCTGCCTTCAAAAAGTGATCAGATTAGATTCGGATGTACCTTGATGCCTTCCTTAAAATGCGTCCTCTGAAAGGCAGCATTTTCCAGTTTTCGGAAGCAGCCCTGGTCTTGCAGTCTCTACTAATGAGCTCATGAGTTAAATCAGGTGTGATAGATGAGGTAGACATACAAAATGTACAGGGCTTGTGGTACTCAAGGACAGGTTTGAGAACCAGATTTAAACCATATAATGTAGCTGCTCCCAACCATATGGCGAGTTCTGCACTTTTTTCCACCTGACAAGTGTTCATTCATTGAGCCAAGTGTGACCCACAAGAAAAATCACATTTGGCTTGTGTTTTCTTTAGGGACCTGAAAGTTTCATGAAGGCTGGATAGCAAACCTGATGTATGGCTGGATCATAAAATCATTACATTACAACATGGCAAACATGGTTTTGCCTCAGGTGTGTCGACAGTGTTCTTGGTAGAGCCCTCTGTTTCTGATGAAATGTTCAGCCCATTATCATGAGCATTAGTGAAATTACAAGCATGTACGTGCGTATGTTCATGTGTTTGAAGACATTGGTTTCGAGAGATTAATAATTATTGGACGGCAAACATCAGCGTTCCTCGTTCTTTCACTGGGTGGCTGTTTGGATGAGTTTCCTGTTTTGTGGACGTGTCTTCAACAAATACCCATGTGTTCATGCATATGACTGTATTTTCCTGGTGTGTAGAGTCTGTGTGTTTGCACACTCTCTCTGGGGACTTGGTCCCTCTATAAATATCACTGAAGGGAAGACTTCCCTTCCCCTGGTCAGACCTTGCACTAATGTGCTATGATGCCGATCAAATATGTGCATTTTTCTTCATATGTGTTTTCTTGTGTGTTCCTCGGCGTGAATATGCATGAGGATATTTTTATTTTATATTCATGTTTTTGTGTACACATTTGAATTATTAAGTATGTGTTAGTGCATTTATGTTTTCATGCTTGTTTGTGTGTTTGCTCTGAACTCCCTGAACATGAATCAGAGAAGTTTCCCCCTGTGATTATCTTGGTATGTTACCAATGGCCATCAATCAAAGCTCACAACCAGGAATGCAGGCTTCTGATTGGCTTATCAGCTAGTGTAGAGAAAGTTTTCCATGTGTAATTGAATCATGTAACATGCTTTTGTATTTGAGCACTGTTGCTTTTTCTTCCGATTGTGTACGTGTTGATTATTCCAGCAGTGGGAACGTTTCTCAGGGCTTTTGTTTAATGTTATGCACGACTGCACTCTAGGGCTAATATTTTGCTCTGGCAGACGGACATCCGTCATGCTTCAGTTTGGTTTTTGGCCCTTTTTAGGCTCTAGTCTTGCCAAAAGCTGTTTATGTGTGTTTGTTTGTGTTTATCTTATGTGCTTTTGTGCTGTTTGCAGTGAATTAAGCCCATTACTTGATGAGATTTGTAATGTTTCTATATTCTTTAGCTGAATATAAAAGAAAAACTAGAGCATGCACTTATTAAATGTGTAATACTGTTTTTTGCATTGTTTCATTCTGTTTTGTGTGATTACTAAAAATTGACCAGAACAGCCGATTGGACTGGAGACACCAGTGGTTTTGTCTTCATGATGTGTGCAATGCCCCTAACACTATTAGATCCTTGTAAAGTACAATGTAATGTATTTATAAATTATTAATATAATTATTATTTATAATTTACATCATCAAATTAAGTATAATCATCAGAGAAGGGAAGACTGCAAGGGGGAGGGGAAGTTATTTTGATTCCAGCGGCAGATGAATGTATAAAATAAATAAATAAATAAACAATGATGTGCACAAATAAATTATTTAAAATAAACACTGCAATATTCCATAAAAAAATAAAATCTGTCAATTTTGATTTCATGGTGACTTAAAAGGGTCATAAACTGCATTCTTTTATAATGTTTCCTGTGGGGCACTTATAATGTTAGTATGTAAATAAAAGGCATTTTTTTCTACCCTGATTTTAGCCTCTGATTTAAATGCTGATTGAAAGGCTGTGTCTGCTGTGAGTTTTTTCAGTGTAAACGCTCACTGCTGTGATTGGTTAATAACTTTGCATATGAAATAGCCAACCTGGTCTCACAGAATTCCGTGAAATGAACACGGCCCCTTAACTCAAAATCTGTGGCAGTTTCACGGAATCGCCGAAAATTCCGTGATGTGCCCACGGAAGTGATTCCTATGTAAGTCAATGACAGCAGCATCCGTGGTCCACACACGGGCTGTTACAACACCTGCGCTCCCCCAATTGACGTCGTTTTATAATTTGGAAAGTTATCGCTTTAAATATTTTACTTTAACTACTTTAAATATTTAGCTTTAAAGTGATTTTAGCTTGATATCGCATTGTTCTGTCGTCGTTTGATCGCTAGGATAACTTCTGGTCACCCTGATTTCCGTGACGAGACCACGGAATATTCAACGGTCGCCACAGATTGTTTCACATTCACTGGACGATATTGCTATATTGCTACACTTTCAGTAGGCAATTCAAGTTCTCTGTGTTTGCGATGCAATAGCCTCATTAAACTGTGAACATCTTATCTC
Source organism: Gobiocypris rarus (assembly GCA_023029165.1). Lineage (NCBI taxonomy): Eukaryota > Metazoa > Chordata > Actinopteri > Cypriniformes > Gobionidae > Gobiocypris > Gobiocypris rarus. The sequence goes on from CM040928.1 coordinate 24,233,019, forward strand.
CCCTGATCAGTTTGTATAGCCTTTTGCTTATTGACAAATTCTGTGATGGCACCACGGATTATTCCGTGACGGGACCACGGAATTATTCCGTGACGGGACCACGGAATTATTCCGTGACAATATTCAACGGTCGCCACAGATTGTTTCACATTCACTGGACGATATTGCTATATTGCTACACTTTCAGAGGGCAATTCAAGTTATCTGTGTTTGCGATGCAATAGCCTCATTAAATTGTGAACATCTTATCTCCCTGATCAGTTTTATAGCCTTTTGCTTATTGACAAATTCTGTGATGGCACCACGGATTATTCCGTGACGGGACCACGGATTATTCCGTGACGGGACCACGGAATATTCAACGGTCGCCACAGATTGTTTCACATTCACTGGACGATATTGCTACACTTTCAGAGGGCAATTCAAGTTATCTGTGTTTGCGATGCAATAGCCTCATTAAACTGTGAACATCTTATCTCCCCTGATCAGTTTGTATAGCCTTTTGCTTATTGACAAATTCTGTGATGGCACCACGGATTATTCCGTGACGGGACCACGGAATTATTCCGTGACGGGACCACGGAATATTCAACGGTCGCCACAGATTGTTTCACATTCACTGGACGATATTGCTACACTTTCAGAGGGCAATTCAAGTTATCTGTGTTTGCGATGCATTAGCCTCATTAAACTGTGAACATCTTATCTCCCTGATCAGTTTGTATAGCCTTTTGCCTATTGACAAATTCTGTGATGGCACCACGGATTATTCCGTGACGGGACCACGGATAACCGGATCACTAGAGGAGACTTGATCAATCAAACTCCCCATCCATCATTTTAGTGTAAATAATATTTGGACTAATTTAGTATTTTTATTTTTACTGAATTGACATATAGTCATATACAGACAACGAAAACAAAAAACGATAAAGACTAATAATAAATTAATGTTAAATCGGACAGTCTGTTGTCATGACGGCGGAATTTGGCGGTTTTCCAGTCATTGCTTGGATCCCCTCTACAAATCGGTATGTATCTCAGACCTGCGTATTTACTATCTATAAATGTTGAGTTATAGGTTTTGATGCGTTTAAAATGGTTGGTATTGTTGATTGCTAAATATTTGACAAGATATTGTGTCTGTAAATAGTTGTTTTCCTCTAAAAAAAGTATGAATTTTTACATTACAAAATTTTAAAAGACTTTTTCTCAAAATGAGTTTTTTGTCATTCTCTCAGCCTATGTAGCACCTATGTAGTTACACCAAACTTTCTGGTTAACACCTAGCAGTATTCTGAAGATATTTTCAAAGGATTTGTAAATCATGACGGATTTATGTGACATTTTAATCAAAAAAATATTGCGTTTTTTTTTTTTGAATTTCCTAAGTAATGAAAGCATATAGGCCCTATCCATCTGAAATTATTTTTTTATCTTGTGTGTAAACAAAATGAAAAAAATTATTTTTGCACCTAACTTAACATATGTTCAGATTTATGTTACTGAAATTGTATGCAAAATTGCGCATATTTAATGAGATAATGCCTACTTTGCATAATTAAACATACAAATTTCTAAAACTTGTAATACATTGTTTTTATATACTTGTGTAAATAATCAACTGAGGAAGTTTCATGGTGATATCTATTATTTTAAAATTTTACCCTATTCACCTGCAGTGTCTCGCATTAATGTAGACATTATATTTTTTCTCTAATGATGCTTTCTTGTCTGTTCTACAGATTATTTGCTGCTCTACATATCTCCATATCTCTCTATATATTTATACATAGAAAACAAAGGCACTTTTAAGAGCCACTCTTTCAATCTCTCTCTCTCTCTCTGTCTCTCTCACTCTGTTTTTCTATAGTTATCTCTCTCTCTTTCTCAACCCCCTCTCACACACACACACACACACACACACACACACACACACACACACACACACACACATACATCTTCATATCTGTATTGTGTGTCTATTATTGTCTGTATTTTTGTATTGTGTCTGCACCATGTCGGAAAACCACTCAAGAGATCCCAGCGAGGCCAGGGTGAGAAATTTTGATAACTTTACAACCATGTCTATGAAAATTACTATTGGTATTACATATTGTTTGTTTGTTGTAGTTGCCGTTGAGGTATGATGTTCTAGACATTTAATATACATTGGAGTAGTGTAGTATTTTATATCTTGTAGTTTTTATTGTTACTTACTAAAAAAGTGTCCATCAAACATAACCATAAGTTAGTCTGATATTCAGATGTTTGGAGTAAATCCAGTGTCTTAAAACTGTATTATAACTGAACCAGGACAAAGACATGTTTGGGGCACTGGTATATACCAGATAAGGTGATTAGATATAAGCATAACACTTACTGACAAGTTCAACTAAAGCATATTAATAGACAGGCTTGTTGATATTGCAACTAAAGATCATGCAGTGTTGGCATAGCTGTAATTATATACTAGCCTATCATAATTTTATCATATCATATCAATTCTAATATTGTGAGTATCAGATTAATTGCAAGACAAACAATGTCTTGTACCTTTTTAATTTATGTACCCCCCCCCTGCTTTTTTACATTTTCATACAGTAAGTATCTATGGATAAAAAATATTTTCTACACTGTACAAACCCAATTTCAATCTTCAAAAGGTTCAAAATGCAGCAGTGTTATAAGCCCTTCGGTTTGTCAGCAAATATCTGCAGTACATATCTTTTGTAGCATTAGGGAGTAGCCTTACTACTAACATGTTTTTAATGTAGACACAGCAAATCACAACGATTATACTGGATTCTGTGAATTGGTCACAAATATACTTTGCATAACTGCAAAATAACTGTTAAAAGATTGGCACCATTGTTGTGTAGTTAAAATGTCTTAGCAATAAAGGAATTTGTAGGTTTCTACAATGGTAACAGACATTATGCCTTTTGTCTGGTTTACAGCATCAAAACATGTCAAAAGGTGGAGGGCTCAAGAAGACCTGCCCAGCGTGCAAAAAAATTTTTAATGGCTTCAAGAACTGCCCTATGTGCAAGGCCCCACAGCCTAAAAATGTGCGCCTAAACAAAAGATTGAAAAATTTGAGCAAAAAAAGACATGGGTTGCCAACACAAAAAAATCAGGTGACCTCACATTTGTGGGATGATGCCATCATTTTGGTAAGTAACTTTTGTTGTTCTATGTCACCATAGTCCAGTTATTTTGGGGTACTTGGGGGGACTTTCTGATTTTGACTGAGATAAGATAATGCATTAACATCTTTATGGAAGCTATTTGTTCAACAGTTTTAGCATCTTAACTGTACTCTACTGTCATTGAAAAACGTTGCAAACAGACCAAAGACTCTCGGGATCACTTAGCTCATAGCCTGCAGTACTGTAAGATGTTTCACAATGCTTCATATGAAGAACAGTTGACTTTCCCCTGTGCACAACAAACACCAGTATGTAAGCACCAGGCGCCGGTTGACATCGCATTTTGTGAGCTATTTGACACATGAACTGAACTTGGCCACTACTAACCTTGCAACATTGCTACTTACACGTTTATGCAGGATGAACATGACACATGCATGTGCATACTCTTTGGTCTTTTGTTCTTGTCTTGTAGTTTTCGCTTGTGTTTATTTTAGGCTTGTTTCAGATGGATGGCTGACTAGCTGTCTGTCTGGCTTAAAGCAAAGCATTATGTGGGTCAATAATACTATTTCAACAACAAAAGTCATACCTAACGGTAGTTTGCCGATCAAGCTAATTTTCTCTTGGTCATGCCCCTTGTGTACTTCCTGGTTTTGTCAACTGCTCTTGTTCTTGTAGAGTCCTAGGTTTCCTGTCCACTGCTCTGTCATTGTGGTTTGTCAATATAGTAGCTGCATTTAAGATCCCAGAAGATAGGGCAGGGCTTGTTCGACTAGGCTGGCTGGCTGGCTAAGTGAGTGAGACTTGTTGGGCAAAAGCCCATGCAAATTCAGCAACATCACTTTTGCCCAACGAAAAATGTCCCACCCACTTAGCCAGCCAGCCAAGTCAAACAAGCCTCTTTAGTCAGCCATGCAAAGGGCTTCTGGGATCTTCTGGGATCATGAATATAGCTATTCCTTGTGATGTTCCAAAAGTCTGCTTTGACCCTAAGTATTTCATATTTACCTGCATTTGTGTCCCAGCTTTGTGATAAGCAGACAAAGATCCATACACAGCCACACCAAAGCACTTGTAATTGTTTTTAATGTTTTTGTGTGTGTGTGTGTGTGTTTGTGTGTGTGTGTTTTCTTTAGATAGAGAAGCTGCACGCAGTTGGCTGGAGGCCTTTGCTCCTGGTGGAATATCCACACAAGCAGGCCAAAATGATCTTGCCTAAAGATCAAGTGTTGGGCAAAAGTGCACAGACCTGTGTGCAAAACATTTTTGAAATTTTTAAAATGATGGTTGAAGGTAAGACTATATTTATATACTATAAACTTTATCTATGTTTTTTTTATATATTATTATTTAGGGGTAGATGGTGTTGAGCAATTTGTGTGTTTGGTGTTGAGATTGGGAATAGTAAGGGCAACTGTGCTTCTCTGAGTATCTGAGGCTTGTGGGTTTTGTATTCAGGGTTCCCGCGGGGTCTTAAAAAGTCTTAAAATGTCTTAAATGTCAAAATCTAAATTTTAGGCCTTAAAAAGTCTTAAATTCTCTGTAGTATTGAGTTCTAGGTCTTAAATAGTTTTAAACAGGTCTTAAATTATCCTACGTCCATGTTACGCTACCTGAAATGCTCCCGCAGCGTTTTTGTGTGTGTGTGTGTGTGTGTTTATTCCGGGCTGTTGTAGTTCTTTCTTTGGCTAGTCCAACTATAGTTCGCTGTATTACAATTACAAATGAGACCAGCATGCATCTTATATTGCAGCCAATCAGCTTTCATGTTATTGGCGCGGGTCTCTTTCGGATTGTACTGATTTTATTCTTCAGCTTCAGTTCTCCAGTTCTTCCAGTTCACGCGATCGTGAAAGCAAAGACGAATCTTTCTCACCTGCCATCTCGCATTATGACCAAATAAAAGTATGATCGTCCGATAGCACTAAAAAGAGTTAATAGAATGGCTGTGGATTTTGTGCACGCGTTTGCCGCCTGTCAGCTTGCACAAGTGTACCGAATGTCTATTTCTAGGCTCACTCTTGAGCGATCATACGCACATTCATATCCCTATGTTCTAATTGGCGGTTATGTCTTGACTCTTGAGTAAAAAAGTTTGGGACGTGTGTCAGTATTGGATCTGCACATTACTGTAGTTCTTAAAGTGAAAGCATACTAATACAGCTTGTAACTTACCGCTTCCTGTCTGTGAGTTAATGTTAAACAAACAACAACAACAGGGAAAAAACGGTACTTCAACTTAAAGCACTGTTTGTATCCGTATCTTTAGGTTGTATTTATTTGTCCTATTGTAATTGGTTAATAAGTTCTTATTTTATTAATGACCGTTTACTTGAGAACTTTTACTTATATTAAGCAATTGCTTACTTGTAAGATTTTGGTCATATTTCCCACCCTAAGCGATAATGTTATTAAAGCTAGATAGCACACCACTGGACCAGCCTTTTTTTGTAATACCACCAAACAAGATCCATGCATTTTGTTTGTTTTATTGTCATGTGTGGCTATTGTGCATCTACTATGCTAAATGTGGCATCCTATGGAAAAAAAAAAAAACTGGAAATGACCACCACAAAATCAGTAATTTTGATCTGATATATATATATATATATATATACACACATATAAAAATGTACGAAAATACATATTTTGGTCATGACTTTATCCCATGACTCCTCTGGATCATCCAAATGGTCATTGGCAAACTTAAGACGGGCCTGGACATGTGCTGGTTTAAGCAGGGAACCTTCCGTTCCATGCATGATTTCAAACCATGACGTCTTAGTGTATTACCAACAGTAACCTTGGAAACGGTGGTCCCAGCTCTTTTCAGGTCATTGACCAGCTCCTCCCGTGTAGTTCTGGGCTGATTTCTCACCTTTCTTAGGATCATTGAGACCCCACGAGGTGAGACCTTGCATGGAGCCCCAGTCCGAGGGAGATTGACAGTCATGTTTAGCTTCTTCCATTTTCTAATGATTGCTCCAACAGTGGACCTTTTTTCAACAAGCTGCTTGGCAATTTCCACGTAGCCCTTTCCAGCCTTGTGGAGGTGTACAATTTTGTCTCTAGTGTCTTTGGACAGCTCTTTGGTCTTGGCCATGTTAGTAGTTGGATTCTTACTGATTGTATGGGGTGGACAGGTGTCTTTATGCAGCTAACGACCTCAAACAGGTGCGTCTAATTTAGGATAATAAATGGAGTGGAGGTGGACATTTTAAAGGCAGACTAACAGGTCTTTGAGGGTCAGAATTCTAGCTGATAGACAGGTGTTCAAATACTTATTTACAGCTGTATCATACAAATAAATAGTTAAAAAATCATACATTGTGATTTCTGGATTTTTTTAATTTTTTTTGGATTATGTCTCTCACAGTGGACATGCACCTACGATGACAATTTCAGACCCCTCCATGATTTCTAAGTGGGAGAACTTGCAAAATAGCAGGGTGTTCAAATACTTATTTTCCTCACTTTATATATATATAGTGAAATCATGAGATTGAGCTATGAGGAAGTGCAAGTTTACTAATACTTTGTTCAATTTAAATAAATAAATTTGCTTTGCAAGTAATTTTGTGATTCTGCATTTCCTTTTTTTTTTTTTTTTTTGATATAGGTCTTAAATTTAATTCATAATGGTCTTAAAAAGGTCTTAAAAAGTCTTTAATTTGACTTGGTGAAACCTGCAGAAACCCTGGTATTATTTTGCCTTAGCTTTCACATTTTGACCTAATTGTGTATAATGCATGTTTTGTGTTTGTATTCTTCTAGTAAATACAGACCAGGCAACAGACAGTATCCATGAGCCTGAGGAGGCTACTGTCACTCTAAATTTTGAAATAACAACCCCATTAAGAGAACAAGGTGCGTTTGGCCCAGATTTGGGGCCTTCACTTTGTGTGTTCTCCTTGAGATTTTTGTGAGAATGTGCTTTAGTAGCAGATGTCTTTTCACTACACCTATTTAAACATTTATGAGACAACACCATCTATCTCTCTGATCATCCTCAGATTCAGTAGCCACAGTATCCGTGGACCAGGGTGCTGGGACTGTGGCTGATTTTAACAAACCTCCTACTGGACAAGGTCTTAAGCTCTTCAGCTTTATTTCTGTTCTTTTTTATCCTTGTGAGATATCTTTTAGCAGCAAATCTCTATTTTGACTAGGGCCCGTATTCACAAAGAATTTCATTTTAGCACAAAAATAATTCCTAAATGATGTTAAAATTTCCTCACTAGTGCTTAGCGCTAAATGTTCTGCTAAAAGTTGAGATACTTTCATCCCTAAGATTCTTTGTGAATACATACCTAATTGTATTGTATATTATGTAATCTGTGTATACACTTTGGAAAGACAACATCTTCTTTCCACTCATTCTCATCCTCAGAATTGACAGGCGGCATGAATTTGGACCAGTGGGCTGGGACTGAGGATGGTCCAGAATTATTGTAGCCCTTCTCCTACAGGACAAGGTATTACAGTGTCTGGAGTACTTCCAACCATAGCCCTGTTATTTGAGCTCACTGTATGCTGTCAGTGGGAACGAGAGAATTTGGTACAACATAGACCAAATATAGAACAGGAACTTTACGCTGAATGGTACCATGATAAATTAAACTGAAAGTGTATTAGCGTAAACAGATGGTTTGCTATGTAGTCTGTGCTGTACCAAATTCTCTTGTTCTTCTTCCTACCAACAGCACTTGGGAAGCTCAAACAACAGGGCTATGGTTGGATGTACTCTGTAGTATCGCTTTTTCTTTTTTTCAGATCTCTAGTATGACCTTATTGTATATTATAGCCGCTTTCCGACCAGAGGAACCTTTTCACAGTTCCTAGAACTGTTGGCTAAAATACCCGTATGTTCCTGCGGTGCAAACACGTTGACTAGGAACTCCATTTGGAGGAACTAATTTAGCTCCTTCTTCAGAGTAGGGTCTAAACCAGCACTATAGGAACTACCCATGACACTAGTGTATGCTGATGACCCAACGCACGCAAAACACCAGCACCTGCCATTTTTAAAACAGCTATGTAAACACACAGATTATAGCCTATATATTTACTCCAGAAACTAGATACAAACATGGAAAAAAGTGATAGATGGGCCTCTAAACCGTTATGCTGAAGAGAAAATCGAATGCAACTTTGAGGGGACCAAGTCAAACATGATTATGCATTTCTGCTCAGCTAGCAACACTGGACATCAATCACACGGCATAGGCTAATAACTTTTTTTTCATATACTGTGTACTTTCTATAACAATTCTATCAAATAACATGTTAAACAGTACTGTTAGACGGATCGCTAACTAATGAACACAGAGATGCTCTGGCGTTCTCAACGCTGTCAAAATAAAGGTCCGTCGCTCTATCAAATAAAAGTTGCTGTGCTTGCGTCACTCCCTTACCCCTCCTACCATTTCCTATGGCCAGTGGCCACTTGGCCAGTGCGAACGCAAACAGCAAAACCGAGTTTGGGGGAGAGTAGTTCATAGAACTGTTTAGAAGTGGACAGTTCCTATAACTAAGTTCCTGTAACTGCTTGGTCGGAAAGTGGCTATTGATAGACAATGCTATCTCTTCACTCATTTCAGATTCAGAGGCCACAGTATCCGTGGACCAGGGTTCTGGGGCTGTGGCTGATCAACCTTCTACTGGACAAGGTCTTAAGCTCTTCAGCTTTATTTCTGTTCTTTATCTTCGATAGAATATGCTTAAGCTTTAAATCTCTGTAATGTACTGAACCAAGTCTATTTGTTTATATAGGGAAAAGACGAAATCAGAGGAAGAGAGGTGAATTAAAATCTGACATCTGATATTCTTTCATTTTTTACATTATCAACACAGATTATTAATTGAATTGTTGTGCAGGTCTTCCTGATGTTATTGGTTTAATAATTTCCATATGAATTGTATGCATAGTGTTCATGCTGTAGACACGCAAGTTTTTCAAGTATTAAGTATTTTCCAAGGCTACATTTTCATTTGGATTATCATTTATCATTCACTACTCTATGTACTTATGTTACTTATGTTAACAGTGAGAACAAAAGATTGCCCCCACAACAATCGGGATGTGCACCCATACCGTGGGATAATACGGACAAGGCAGAGAAAGGTAGGATTGGAGAGGTAGTTAGATTGTGTTATCTGATATGATGTCTTCCCTACAGAAAATACATCTTGGCTAGCCTAAGCATGTTTTGAAGCTGGTTTGATCTACCATTTTTTACCAGTTAATGTTTTTGCATAATATTTGATGGTTTAGTTGGTTTGAACATCTTATGATGTCCATTCTTAGCCTGATACACCAAACGCTTTCACATTATTTCACTTTCAGGGCAGATAGTTTCTGCTTCAACCAATCGCTACTTGGTTGTGACGTATGTTACGTGCTGGAATTCACTATTTTCTCTTTCAGCCCACTCTAGCTTAGAATATCCAGCAACCAGCATAATTTTTCTGCAAGGTTTAAACTACAACTAAAATCATATAAAACTGTGAAAATGTATTTTATTTTATTTTTTTAAATCTTGGTGAAAAAAAACCCTTAAGGCTCTTGCACTGCCAGTTTAGAAGTTGTCCTGAGACAAACTCAGAAAGTAACTGAGAATGCTAAGTTGCAAAGCCCAGGTACCCCAGCGGCATGCCACTGAACCAGGTACAATTTACTCAGCATCATAAATTAAGTGAACCTTAATTGGTGGAACCTGCATCATCTGCTTAGATGTCAGCAAAGCTAACCACTGTATCTCCTGTAGTCACAGTGGAGTGTGTCCTATTGCTAAATTTCAAATGCATGTCCATTGTGAAATTTAGTGCCAATTGTATCACCAGGAATTCTTTGTTGTCACTGATAAGATTTGCCCTTGATCCATGTCTCTAAACATTTATTTTTAAATGCCTAGAAATATCCTTTAAAGGTCCTTATATTTGATGTGGAGAAAGGGTGGGAACCCTCTTCCTGGTAGCTACATGATGGTTGCTATACTGACAGACTATTGCTTGAAAGTAATCAGAATATGGACCTGATTGTTGTTCTGGGAAATATTCTTGTTCCTATTATCTTTAATCGTGTAAGACTGGAAAAACTGGTTAAAGAACGACCACTGCTCAGTAAGACAAAGGACCTCGCTGTGAATGAACATCTGACCTCCCCTCATACAGTCTCACCTAATCTACATTTCATTCTCTCTAATGCACACCAAAAAAAAATCACACAAGAATACATATGGTTTAATGTGAATGATTATCATTGAGTTATTATGTTTAGCATAATTTAAAATGTCTCTGAGTGAGTGGTACAAATGTCTCATTTCCAAATAAGTAAAACAAAATGTAATAAAGTTTTAGACGTTTAGAGAAAACTGGCACACAAAGGAAGATAGGCAAAGGTTTTTTTAGATCAATTATTAAAAAGCACACTAAATTGAGTGAGAAATTGTTTTGTAGGGAAACTAATTTTTATTGGTGCATTCTCTAAAACAATCATGCATTAGAGGCCCTCGAAAACTAGATGTCACACCTCAAGGGGTTTTCTCTTACAATAATTTTGAAATTACTGAAATTATTTGAAAACTGATCACCTAATGTCACTCCAAATCATTCAATTTAAGTTTGCATTGTAATTCTGTGTGCAATATTTCATGTAACACATTTCCATGTCTTTTTTTTTTTGCCTTCCACAGGGGAAGACCGAACTCCTGTATGACTGGATGCCCTGCGATCTATGGTATGGTAACCTTGCTTGGACAGTTCACCCTTAGTATACCCTATTTTTACATTGCAATGCACAACACAAACCTTCCGAAACTTCAAAGACAACACGTTGCATGGCAACTAAACCAGTTGGTTAGAACTACTGTGTTTGACAGATGACATTGAGCCAAAAAACAAACAAAAGGAAAATAAACATGTCTCAAGTGTATTTTGACATTTTGATTCAAGGGGAACTGCTGAATAAGAACTATTGACCTATAGCCGTAGCTTTCAGATCATGATAGTAATGGATATACCTAAAGTTGCGTTTACCACATCTTTGACTATTCATTACCAACCCTACTCCCAGTGAGTGCTTCATTGGCTTTAAGCAAGCCCAGACAAGATTGCATTATCAAAATTCTGTTTTTGTCTTTGCAATCTACTGTATACTACTGTATACTCTATACTACTATCTTAAATTTATTAGGTTATGAGTTAACAGTTACCAGTTGTAAACGGTGTTGTCTAGATATTTTTCTTTGTTTATTTATAAACTAGATGCTATTTTCATTTTTTTGGCCTATGGTTAATCTTAACATCACTCCTATTGAATACTTTGTCTTGCATCTTAATTACTGTACTCTAATATTGTGTAATAGTGTAGTGTAGACGTTACAGCATTGAATGTTAAGTCATTATTCATACCTTTTTCCCTAACCACCTATCTTTTGTCTTTTTTCAGCGGGAAAACCTGGCCTCCAACCTGGCAGACGGCTTGATGCTCACTGCAGTTTTATTTTTCTGTCATAAAACCTACACAAAAGTTATATGCAAATTGATCCTTGTTTAGGTTTGGTTTTTTTATATTATTTGTTCATTTTTGGTAGGTTTGTATTTATTTAATAAAGATTTGTATTTACTAAGCTTTTTCATGTCATGTCTAACAGACATCACTCACTCATGTAAGTGACCTAGCAGAGATCATTGTGTAGTAATTTTAATACTAGGATGTACATGAAGACATTAATAAATATACTAAGCTTTTCCTTTAGTAGGCATCATACTAACAGCATTTGGGCTTGTTGGTATGGAGGACTGGGGAATAGGACTGGGACCCATTTGTATTACAAATGCCAGTTATTTTCTAATCTCTTGTATGTTGACAGTTTCTATTGTGTCTTTAGTCAGCACTGGAACTCCTTTTCATTTCATTCCTTCCTCTTGCTGTCAAAGACTGGTACACACTATATAAAGTCCCTTTCAAGTCGCACACCAGTCTTCATTTTGGTACCAATGGTTACATTGCAGAAGAGTCTGGGCTGTTAAGTAACAAACGTTTACTTTAGTCTCTAAAATGGGCCCGGATCTGCTGCCAGGTAAAAAAGTACACTGCAACCAGGCTGTGGGCAGTTGACAGACAGTGACAAATTGTCTCTCAAACATGGTTCAAGTTATGTATGAGATGGGGCTCAGCTCAGGTACAGTCAATACATAATATAATAAAATCATTTGAATATGGCAACAATCCTCAAATATCCAAATTAAGCTGACTAGTGCTGCTGAATTGCAATAACTTTAAACAACAAAACAAAAGCTCCAAGTCATGTGATGAAATGTCATACAGTGATCTACTAAGACAAAGCAGGCTGTTGTATACAATGAATCGTCCTATTAAGTCCTGTAAGACTGAACATACTGGTTGAGGCCTGGTCTATAAGACAAAAGGACCCTGCTGGCTAATTACCATTCAACCTCACCAATACAACCTCACTTCCCCTCAGAAACAACTAAGAACTCACACAAGAACATGGTTTAATGTGAATGTTTATCATTCACTGTTATGTTTTTGGTGTCATTTGAAATGTCTCAAAGTGAGTGGTACAGATATCTCATATCCAGATAGATAAAATAAAAGGAAATAAGGTTTATAGAAGTTTAGAGAAAACTGGTTCAGAGATAAGGCCACCCCCCTTTTGTTGGATAGAAGCCATTTAAGGGTGGTCTCCCCCAACCCCCATGTCACCTGGTCAAAGCGGAAAGAAGGTGTGCTCCCTCTCTCTGGTTCTCTTCTTTGCTGGACATGAATTGAAAAGGTGGTCTCTCTCTCTCTCTCTCTCTCTCTCTCTCTCTCTCTCTCTCTCTCTCTCTCTCTCTCTCATGTACAAGCTGGGTAAGATTATTTGATGTAACCAATGTATAACCATGTTCTAGATATTTGAATTGATTGTGGAATTGTTCTCTGATATCTGAAATATTAAATAGTTACATGTGATTATTCTAACTGATTTTGTCATTGTTCATTTAATGGTTAAAAGGAATAGTCAAACATTTGCTCACTTTTAGTGAGGCACAGATATTATTAAAACCTTTCATTAAGGAGTCAGATGAAATAACGAGTAAATACATATGATTAATGTATTGCAAATTTAACCAACTAATACTTTGTATGAGTGAGGACAGAACACGTGATAACCGGCATTGGACCAATATATCGGGCTTTACAGTCCTAAATATAATACACTACAGTAGTTGCTAGAGGTGAATGGACACTAGATGTGATTAATATGGATTCTGTCCTCCATTCATTTGTTAAATAGGGATGTTTGCTAATGCCAGCCATAATGGACAGAATCTGCCTCATGGACAATATTGTATGTCCTTTACAGTGACCTACAGGTTCATATTCACCCTTCCTACAGTGTCCTCACTGTCCTGTCCCATCAGTTTCCCCATCATAGTGGTAGTTATAACTGTGTTTTTTGTTTGTGCCTGTTCATAAGATGGGATGTTAATATCCCATTTCAATTCAATTCATTATGTCTGATGTGAGACGCCATAAATGTATGAGTATCAGGGTTATGTACTTTGGCCTCCTTCTCAAGATGAAATTTGTATTGGTACTCCATTCTACATCCCAATTCAACTCCATGAATCACTGAGACTAATCTCTGATGGGACTGATGATGACTTCAAGCTATGACATGAGCTATCAGCGACAGTGGAGTAGTTTTCACTCCTACTGCCTCTCCACAGCTTTGTGGTGGCCTATCAGTGTTTAGGGCATGTTTCCGTATTGTTAAAGTTAACTAAATTAATTATATTCCTCTGAAAGTCAAGTATAAAGTGACACAGAGATATATTGCTGTTCATGACTTGCAGGCCGTTGTATGCTATACAGGATGGTATATGCCTAGCTATGCAGGCATAGGTGTTATTTGACTCCAAATGTAGCAGAGTAAACAACCAGGTTGATGGCATTTTCCACAGCCTGGTAAGCTGGGTGATGGGTCCATGGGTGATGATACAATGGTAGCCTGAATGCAGCCCAATCAATCAATAAAAAAATTTGTATCCAAATCAAGTTAAATCAGAATTAACTTGGAGTTGAAGCTTATCATAGCTTTTAAAGACACATTCTACTTTGCATTTTCTGAAAAAAGACGGTGTCTGGCAGGTATAGGCCTACTCAATGAGGAGTTGGTCAACTGGTAAATTGAGCAATGTCCAGGGATAAGAGATATGAGGATGTGAAACATCAGTGGTGGTGGACATCTGGCATACAGCTTTATTATACTTTTAGACACTGGCTATGATCTTGTTGCCCTGTTTCCAACTCTGAACCTATCACCACCCTTACTGAAATGTTCACTTTTTCATATTAATTGAAATACTATCCTGCTTAAATACATTGGTTTTGAATATATGAATAACAGATCCATGGCTTCTTATCAAAGCTCTAACCTGTTAAGTCCATCACAGCGTCTGTTAAATACTGCCAAGTGACAACAGGTCCCATGGACAATAAATTATTTTTGTTGATGTTTTTCACCAGTGCCACTTCAGCATCCTGAAGAGTTTTTAGGAGTTTTTCTGTGACAGTATACTGTAAAATGTAGATTTTCAATGAAGACTACTAGGCACATGTAGTTTATGCACTTCAATTACAATCACAAATAATTCACAACATTTTCAAATTTATTTAAGTTTATTGTAGCCATTTCCACAGTTGATAGAAATCTCTCTTTGTGTGCTCACATGTACCACAACACACATCCAACACACAAGAAAATTCAATAGAGCATAAATGAGCCCCATATTGTCCTTTAAGTGCTGAAGTTGAAGTTGAAAAGGCACAGTCCAGAAAGCATAAAACAGTCCATGTCCAACAGTCCATGCAGAGGGCCCATTCATTCAGTAGATATTGCATTGATATAGTGTACACACTCATGATTGTAGTATATGAAGCGGTGCAAAATAATACTACATTTAACAACACCTAATGTTGATAACTTAAAGGAACCATATGTAAGAAATGTATTTCAATTAATCATAAAATGGCCCTGATATGTCACAAGAGATTAAGAAATCATGTTCATTTCAAATACTTATATCACTGACAACAGTGACCGGCCAGGATAGTCATTTAAAATTTAAGTTGCAGCCCTCAACTGATGTTGATGTGAAATTGAAAGTGATTGCAGTACCAGCTTTGGCCACATTCCTACATACGTGACCTTTAATTATCATAGGGTTAGTGCATATTTACGTGTCTGATAGCCTGGGGGGTAGGTACTATCCCTGAATCATAATGTTCCTGCTAGTGATGCCTATGTATCTTTTGCCTGATATGTGAGGAATGAACAAGCAATGTTCTGGGTAGGAGTTGTCAAATTAAATCAAATCACTTTATTGTCACTCTACCATATGCACAAGTGCAACAGTAGGTGAAATTCTTAGGTGCAGTTCCGAGCAACATAGCAGTCATGACATGACATGTACAACATTTAAGCAACAACAGATTACACATCTGATGCTCCCACAATTACTCACAGCACAGTATACACTACAATAAACAATAAATAATTTACACAATGTGAGTGTAGTTCTCACAGCTTTAAACAATATACACATACTCACAATATACATATACTTTAAACAATATACACTAAACAATAACAGTATACATTAAGCTATAGTAATAATATACAATGTACAGTATACAATATGTTCACAAATAGAAATCTGATGGACAATATATGCTATATGATAAATAAATGTGTATATAATGTGTGTGTATCTACGGTGGGTTGTGCTGAGTGATATTCTGTCCAGTGTGTGTTATGATCCTGATGGGTCAAGAGTTAAGGAGTCTAATTGCTTGTGGGAAGAAGCTGTTCTGGAGTCGGCTGGTGCGTGTTCTGATGCTGCGGTACCGCCTGCCTGATGGCAGCAGTGAGAGCAGCCCATGGCTCGGGTGGCTAGAGTCTCTGATGATCATCTGAGCTCTCTTCACACATCGCCTGGCATAAATGTCCTGGAGGGAGGAAGCTCACCTCCGATGATGCAGCTGGCGGCGCACTACCCTTTGCAGGGCTTTGCTGCGGGCGGTACTGTTGCCGTACCAGGTGGTGATGCAGCCAGTCAGCAGGCTCTCTATACAGTAGTGCTGGTGTAGAAGCGTGTGAGGATGTGGCGGTTCATTCCAAACCTCCTCAGTCGTCGCAGGAAGAAAAGGCGCTGATGAGTCTTCTTCACAACGGCCTCGGTGTGGACGGACCATGAGAGTTCCTCTGTGTGGTGGACACCAATGAACTTAAAGCTGCTGACTCTCTCCACCGGTGCTCCATTGATGGTGATGGGGCGGTGTTCTCTCAAACAGTCTACAAACAGCATTCTCACATATGTGTTCCTCTTTTCCAGGTGGGAGAGAGCAGTGTGTATGGTGGATGAAATGGCATCATCAGTGGAGCGGTTTATGCGGTATGCAAACTGCAGTGGGTCCAGTGAGGGGGGGAGAACAGAGCAGATATGGTTTCTGACTAGTCTCTCAAAGCATTTTCTGATGATGGGGTCAGAGCAACAGGACGCCAATCGTTTAAGCAGAGTGTTTTTGATTGCTTGGTACAGGAACAATGGTGGATGTTTTGAAGCATGTGGGGACGAGGGACAGGTTCTACATGCGGTTCATGTGGTTATTATTCAGGGAGGGTGAGAGATAATGGAAAGTTGACAGATTTAAAAACAAACAAACAAACAAAAAAAACAGAGTGGTCTCCTTCCTAATCTTCTTCTGACTCTGGACAACTAAGGTCATATTCATCATCAGTGTCCGTTCTGCATTCGGTGTCCTGTATCTGGAGGTCATCAACTATAGCACTATACATGCTCACAGCTTGTTGGCATAAACTCTCCAGTGCAGAGGACCTCCGCATGAGGACACTTTTCAAACCAGCTGTAGCATCCTCTGACATGTCACCAAAATCTGTAACATACATAAACATAAGAATTACAAGTATTGTTCTAAGATTATAGCATGTAGAACCACATATGACAGAAAGTTATAGTTAATAGATGTAAGAAATTCATTGAAATTGCATGTTTGACATCCTATACTTTGCATAAATTGGGGTATATAGTGCAGTAGGGAGGGATGGGAGTTTGCAGAAGCTGTGTGTATTCGGGGTGTGGGGGCTATGTTGAGGTGAGGATAGGGCAAACAAAGTGTGAGGGTGGAGCAGAGTGGTATGACTAATATAGAAAAACAAAACTTGTGCCTCTTTTCCACTGACTGGTACCAGCTCCACTTGACTCTGCAAGCACTTTTGGTTCCACCTCTGTTGAAGTTCCAAAAATGATGTGTAAATATTGGAGATAGCAGCAGCAGCTCAGTGTTATTACATGTACATGTTAGTAGATGGCTGATAGTAAATATTGCCATCTTCCCAAAAACGTGTCTGTAGTGTGATGAATTAAGAATACTGTTGTAATTTTATCTGCTGTAGTGATTGCTGTTACCATCTTTTCCACATTGTTGATGCTAGGGTAGTTTAGTTCTGTGTGACCATAACAACCAGTTACATGAAATGGTACTTTTATGCAGTGGAAAATTAAACGTTTGAAACCAAACCGAGTCATGTGAGGTGAGTTGAACTGGTACCAGTCAGTAGAAAAGGGACTACATATATTTTGGTGAGAATTTTTTTTTTTTCAAATTTGACTTACAGCCCATTCTGATGTTTTCTTTCAGCTTCTCCACTCCCTTTATCTCCTTTCGGAGAGACGTGATGTGCTGAGACATCTCCTTCACCAGGATGCTCTGCTCCTCCTCAAGGCGTCTAATTAGCATCATTTGGTCAAAAAGAGATCGTTTTAACCTGAAGGAGTGACCTTTAGGTAGAGGGATTTGTTGGAAATATGAGAGAGAGAGAGAGAGAGAGAGAGATTTTCATTGCAATACCGTAGACAGACAGGCATACATTTTAGAGAACATGTCAGGACTACCATACCATCCTCACGTCTCTCCCAAGGCAGGATGTAGTCCTCTGTCAAATTGGAGGCCAACTCACAATTGTATCCTCTGCAATAGCATTGTACAGCAGGCTCTTTTGTTTCAGTTTTTTTAATTCTCTTATTTTTCTTCTTTTCTTTGCCTTGTCTGGTTGCTATCTGCAAAGTGAAATAAGAAAATCATTGCAATGTAAATGCAATGTACCATTTGAATATCCGTCAACCAACCATGTTGACGATAGAGGTCCTGCTTCTTGCGTAGCAGGGCCACTATGATGCTCTCTATCTCAGCCCTGAGATCATCTGTTGCTCCCTGTTCTGTTGTGCTCCCAGGCTCTAAATAGGTAACACAATTAAGCGATTGTTTCATTTAAAAATGTATGATCACCTTATGTAGTTCATATTTGAACAAAGTAATTAACAGTTGTATTTGTGAAAAGTCTGAGCGCTATGCATGATTTACCTGTGACTGCCCACTGCTGAACATCACACACCCACTGCTGTGCAGTTTGTTCAGTGATGTCATTCTTCTGGCGGAAATCACTGAAACTGGCAGCTTCCAGCTTTGCCCTCTCGGAGATCTTTAAATAACACAAAAATAAAAAAATATCATGCAAGCTTTCAGCCAATACCGATCAAGAAATTCCTTCATCTACAGTTAATAAATCAATGGATGAATGAGCTTATTACAAATGGATGGACTCCAGCTCTGCTGTATGTTGTTAAAATGTATGTTGTGTCAGGCAAGAGGACCAGTGGGTCCAATGTCCTTACTTTGATGTATCTGCGGGCCAAGACTTTGTGAAGGTTCTCCGTCTTTTTTCTGTTCCACCCCATGGCCTGTTGAGTGAGCATATTCTCTCTCCTGATTAAAAAAATTTATCTGCATGCGTGATTGGATCAATTTACCAACGAAAGACCATTGCAGTTAGACACAACCTAACACAACAATTACTTTAGTGCAAGGAGAACAGGAAAAATTACATTTTAGAAGTCAGAAATACCTCATCATAGCGTATGGTTTGTAATGTGTCATACCAACCTGCCTTTGTCATGTACTTTGTGACAAGAGCTGCCCTGGAGAGAAAGCTGTTTACCTAGATAAAACAATACAGAAATTAATGTATTCCTTATATTACATTAACAAAAAACAACAACAACAAATAAATAAAAACTTATGTATGTGAACATGTAGCCATACTTATTGCTTAACTAATATCTTCTTGTCAACTAGCTATACACCTTAGAATGCCATGGAAACTAAAACAACCACACCCTTTCAGCCATAGCCATAGACAAATTTGGAAAGATCGAGCCCAATTTTTCAAAGTTGGGAGCAACGCTGGATCTTGCCAATTGGGTCTACATTTTAAAACCTCACTATGGCATGCCAGAGCTGTGACATCCTGCATTTTCATAGAATCTTGATGAATCATTGAAACTTGATGATTGGGCACTGTCACCAGGCTGGTGTGTCAAATGGGGTCCTACTGGTGGGTTGGAAAGTCAACCATGGCCTACTGGTTAGGGCCTTGGGCATGTTACTTGTTTGAATGCCGACCAGGAGGAGTGGTTGTGTGGAAAGTGAAAGTGGGTGGGGAAAGTTGTTGAACATTGCTGTCCCTTCCACATCCACGGCTAAGGTGCCCTTGAGCAAGGCACCAAACCCTTCACTGCTCCTCGGGCGCCGCAGCAGCTGATTGCCCACTGCTCTGAGTTAGTGTGTGTCACCTCACTGTGTGCTGTGTGTGTACCTCTCTAATTCACAGATAGGTTAAATGCAGAGATTGAATTTCCAGAAGAGATCATGCTCTGATGGTCATTCGAGCAAGCATAGATCTTTGTTTTATACCCTGATGTACTTAATCCTTCACACTCTGCTTGTCTCTCACATAAATGTATCAGTGAAGTGTCTTATATCTACATAGTTACAATAATGTCGGTAATAACATACTTGCTCGACTTCCTCCCCAACAGTGTTCCCTGCTCCATCCTGATTCCTGCCCCCATCTCACCTGCAACATAGTGTTGGATTAATTTCATACCATAACTTAAAAAATCTAATGTTATGCAATCACACTAAGCGGTGCTATATAGCACCATAGTTAGCGGTGCTATATAGCACCTTAGTCAAAGAACCGGTGAAGAACCTCTGAAGAACCGCTGAAGAACCACTGAAGCACCAAAATTGGTGCTATATAGCACTTAAAAAGGTTTCCCTATGATTACGAGCCAAGAACCATTTTTGGTGCCATATAGAACCTTTTTTTTTAGAGTGCATGGATTATGTGCACATTAAAATCCCTTTCACATTAAATGTCATATTTTATCTGCATAATATACTACACAAGATATCATAATCACAGACTTACAACTTAATATATTGCCACTAATACCACATTAAAATAATAAAAAACAATAATTGGAATATATAACTCGACAATAACTCGACTTCGCATTAGCTGCCTGCTGGCTACTGTTGCATCTGAATTTCAGTAATTTGAGGTACCTCGCATTTTGCTGTATGAGCTTTGGCATGCATCACACTGAGAAATGGCCTCATTTCCATCAGCGGTTGAAGATCTGATGATTCTTCAGTCACTTTGCTTAGGTATGGCCAGTACCTAAAAAGAAGCACAGCATAAGTAGGCATTAACCAACACTTTGCCTGGCCATCAATATAAAACGACTGAAAAAAATCAGGCACTATATGACAGAGAAAAATTACCTGCAAACAACATCCATGCAGAAGAAAGTGACATTGGCCCTCTCTAACAATTCCCTCTGTAAAAACATTGGGTAGGCGAAGACCTCGCCACGGTAGTGGTTCAGTCCTCGCAGCAATATTCCGTGTCTGATACATAAGAGGACAATATGGTTAATGATCAAATTACACAAGAAGACCTGTGGAAAACAAAGCTAATCAAAACCCTCTTTTCAAAGCTTACACACACACACACACACACACACACACACACACACACACACACACACACACACACACACACACGTTGTGTTTCCATGTTTTATGGGGACATTCCATAGGCGTAATGCATTTTATACTGTACAAACCGTATTTTCTATCCCCTACACTGCCACTGCCCCTAAACCTACCCATCACAGGAGACATTCTGCATTTTTACTTTTTCAAAAACATCACTTAGTGTGATTTATAAGATGTTTTCCTCATGGGGACCAAAAATGTCCCCACAAGGACAAAAATTTGGATATTGCCATCTTTGTGGGGACATTTTGTCCCCATACCGTAGGGATTACCAGTCCACACATACACACACACACACACACACACACACACACACACACACACACACACACACACACACACACACTCTCTCCCCCACACACACATTTCCCCATCAATCTGTACATATGTGACTAACTGAGCTTTAAAACAATCTTCTTGGGAAAAAAATCTGTTAAGGGAATTTACTTCCCATAAGGAAATTAAACATGACTCTGATACATTTATCCGAAAATGAGTTTCCATTGCGTGTGACAAGTGGTATCTGTACAATTGCACACTTCTGATCTATCCACATACCTGCAGACTGCCACTTGTATCCCCTCTTCATCTATTTTGGACGATGATTTTTTTGACGTTTCCTTACTCGCCCTGAACCTTGAAACGCCACATGTTCCACTGTTATCTGCCTGTAAAGTCAGATATCACTCGTCTTAACAAATAGAAAAAACAAAAGACACACAAACATAAGCAGTAGATATACTGTCTTAATATTCAATATTAAACATACTCTTGTCGTGCTGCCTCTGACATTGTTAAGAAAGGCTGATACCTCCTCATCTTTGGCAAGAAATAACCCCTTGTACAAAGAGGGTTCCTCATTCCTGTCCATTAAAATTGATCACAAAAAAAATGCACTTTTAACTGACCAAACATTTATTACTCTACATGCAACTATTTCTATGACAATGCTGTGGTTTTGATATTGACATTAATGCCTGTGTAATATTAACATACCCCCCTGATTTTTTGAAGCGATAATGTTTGCGATTGCCATCACAACACACTGCCAACATGTCTGGGTGACATGCTGGACAATAAAAATCATTTACTTCACACATCACCTCTTCTGTGTGCTTGCAAAAACAATAAAAAGCTTTTCTGGAACGTGTCTGCACAGACATTCCCCGGCTATGACATAAAAATAATTATTAGGGTTTACAGAAAATAAATATTACAATATTACAGATACAGTAATATGATTATGTGTTACAATGATTCAAGCAGATTTACCCTTCCAGCCTGAACAGAACGGTGCTCCAGTAGCTTTAAAAGGCATGCCTTGACATCGAAGGAGCCGATACTTTAATGTGAGCATAAGCTTCAAGACATCAAAACTATATAGTGTCTGGCAGTTTGTTGTGCTTGGCCAGTAACGGTACCTAAGGAGCTCTTTCACCCCTGGGGTCCATTCCACAAGACAGGTAGGACAAACTTTACGAAGCAAACAGAAATCATATCGTCCTGTGAAAAAAAGAGACACATTAAACATGTGTTTCACAGAATCAACTTTTTCCAACTCAACTGACCATTATACATTCATTGTAGTATTTGATATGGCATTAACATTTGGTAATTGGTATATTTCTCAAGAGAAAATCTTTGCCTTGATTGCAATTGTTAACTTCTGCGGTACAACAAAACAAAAAGCAGGACTTTCCAAAGTTACCATTCATGGTGACCACAGAAATATGCTTGCCAGAGGTGACCTCAATCTCTTGGGTGCACTCACATATTGCCCTACGTGCAGGCAATGGCAACTGACATACTGCAATGCAAAGAGGTTGTTACATTTTTCCTCAATCGAGAAGGTGTATCTATACTTGTCATACTAGTGATTCAAAACCAACATCTACAAAATAGACAACTCTACCATGCCATTATCACTGTTTTCTTACTAATAGCACGTTTCATAGTCAAAGACAAACAAAACTTTTTCTTCAGTCAAAGAGTGATTCAAATTAAGAGTTTAAACCTTTTCCACTGACAAAGTCTATCAACCAAGAATATGTGTGTAATAACTTTTTACTAGTCAACAGTAATTGATAATAAATACATACCCTGCTCACAAAAGTGAGGCTGACCATTTTCACCCATCACCACAGCCTTTGTGGGGGGAATAGGCTCCAGGTAGCCATGAAATAGTGCCTCCCTGCCGTGGAAAACATTCTTTTTGTGAGCCTCCAAGTCGCATCCTCCACATAGAATTCCATGTCCAGTGGCACACAATCCAGGCACCTAATTACTGCCTCTCCAGTGCCACACCTGTGGCATTTTTCATGGACATCTCTTTCAGCGGACAGTTTAGCATCGAGCAGCACTGGCCTTGCTGCTTTTGCCCTTGTACCAGCGTGTAGCTGCCGCTGTACCCATTCTGTTTTTTCTGCTGCCACATTAACCTCAACTGAGTCCAGAGTGTCCCTCAACTCTTGAAGACGTGTTTCTGAAAATAAATGAAAATATATAAATAACTGTTAAACAACCCTTCGATTGAGTGAAGGCACAATAGATAAAAAATTACTTAATACGGAATGGTACAAAAATAATTATGACTTAAAATCCGACTTTGACCAAGCCACACACTACAGTGTCCATTCAATGTTGGTTTAATGCATAGGCGTAATTTACGGGTGGGACATGTCCCCACCACTTTTTGCCAGGCTCAATATTGTCCCCACCACTTTTTAAAAGTAACTGAAAAAGAGATTGCGGAAGGTGTGTATAAAAGCAAAAGCACGAAATCGTCATTCTTCATAATCTAATTCATTCATTTAACAAATTTTTTCGCCGGTCTGAAGCTTTTTTTCCATTAGCCTACAGATTTACGCAAAACTTTTGTGATAATAGTCGATAAAAAAATATAGCGAAATGACGGCGTTTCCATTAACTGATGTTATGCCACTAAAAACATTTTTCCCTCTCTTGATAAGTCATTCCAAAAATTATGCTACGAAGGTTGTTAGGTTTATGTACATCCCAGCCTCACACATACGCCATAAAACGACATGTATTTTATCATAATAAGGACATATGTTGTATATTGTGCTGTGTAGAAAATGACCTAACCACATTAGAGAATTTATTTAGCATACTATGTGCCTTTGTCACACTTCCATGTTTCTATATATTTCTATAAAAGTAGGTCTATAGCCTATATCAGTCTGGCGACTAAACAAACAAAACAAATAATTACTAGCCAATGGCTATTCTATTGCCAATGTTTGTGTAGAAGGTTGTGCTCACGTTTCATAATCAACACATGAAATTAATAAAATAATAATAGTATAGGCTCATAGTTAAACATAGCCTACGGAACAATATAGGCTACTTTTTCTATACCCCTCTGTCTGATGAAAGCGCAGGTGCGACGCGTTCCTGTGGATTTTTTCCTTAATGACAGAGGAAACAACTCAGAATGCTCCGTCATTTTTATCCATAGCTACAGATAAGAGCAATAGCCTACATAATTAAAAACTATAAACTGTCTACTTTTATTTGTGTAGGCCTAGACTCACAATAACAAGAGCCATGGATTAAGGAAACAGGTTATTTTGCATGCGCTGCTCTCCGTCCAAACGCCGTCTTCATTTCAAAAATGTATTTTGTTTATTAAATGTAAAGTTTTTCATTTAAAAGCATTTCTAAATTCAGTTTATATTTTCAACAAACGAAATTTCAAGCCAAAATAACGAAATGGTTTAAAAAAAAAAAAAAAAAACTGAAATGTTACTACCATACAAATTCAAACATTTCTCTCTTTTAATTTTAATAAATGCTTGAATAACAGGCCTATGTCTCCTTCCATTAAATAATGGCTATAGCAGTGGCTGGGATTCACATTAACCTACTAACTTATGTGGCAAATTTTTTTGAATGACATAAAAAAAAATGTTTTAGTCGCATAACATCGCGAATGGAAATGCAATCATTTAAGTAATAGTTTTTATCGACATTTAGAAAATATCGCTAAATCTATAAGTTAAATATTTATAAATATAAGTTTTGCACAAATATATGATGGAAACGCAGCTAATGAAACTTTGTCATATTATCTTGCATATTTTGATTGATAATAGTATATAACGTTAGATGTGTTGTGAGTTTTGCTTATTGGATGTTTATAGAATAATTTGTGAATGTAATGCATGTGTTGCCTATATCAAAGTGAAATTAAGTGCATTTCCAACTCTGAACTCAGTCCACAAGTAAATTCTGTTATTAAATAAACACATAGCAAAACAAGTTGTGGTGTCCCCACCACTTTTCAAAGCAAAGTTACGCCACTGGTTTAATGTACTGTATATGGACTTGCTCATGGTATCATGAACCATTGTATCACAATGTTATCACAAATCATGTAATATGCTTCCGATAATAGACCAGTTTGAAATGAAGAGTTGGAGTGTCTATCACTTCCCAAACTAGGCAAGAATTAACTCCTCTGCAAAAGCACTGAAAAAAGTGCTGAATTGTCAAAAATCTGAATTTCACATTCATGTTTACAACAACAAAATACAAACACAAACCACTTTTAATGTTAGGTGGAGAAGAAGTGTGAGACATAAACAACAATGAATCAAGGAAAAGTTCAGCAAGGTCATTAGAAAAGTTGTTTATATGGAGGAATAGGAAATGTAGTCATAGTGATAAAATAGACATACTCACCAAGACTTGCAGTCAGCTCTTCATCTATCTGAGGGACTTCCTCAGACACTGTGTTCAATTGAACATCGGAAGCTGTAAAGGCCAATACATTTGTTTATCTATTCTATCAGGGTCTTAAAGCATCATATATTTTAGTCCGAAAATTCACAAAATTCAATTACATCTGGCTCAGTGAGCTCAAACCATCTTTTCACTCACCAACATTTAGATAATTATCGTTATTAAACTACAACAACAGTGCTAGAAACAACAAACCTAATGCACGGCGTTCTGCTTTTTGACGTTTCTTACGTCTGTGACTTGTGGCCGCCACGCTTGTGACTGCTTTCTTTCTCTTAGTCCTCTTTCTTTTTGAGGACATGGCTTTCCATTGCAGCCTATATGAAAATAAAATACTAATGTTTTCTGATAGAATGTCAAACTAACTTATGGTTATGTTTGATGGATGCTTTTTCCAAAGTAAGTAACAATAAAAAACATAAAACAAAAACTACAAATTATAAAATACTACACTACTCCAATGTGCATTAAATGTAAAGAACATCATACCTCAACATCAACTATAAAAAACAAACAATGTAATATAATGTAATACCAATAGTGATTTTCATAGACATGGGTGTAAAGTTATCAAAATTTCTCACCCTGGCCTCACGGAAAAGGGCCTTGCTTATTTCAGCAGCCATATGGCCCCTGACCTCACTGGGATCTTTAAAGACTCTTGAGTGGTTTTCCGACATGGTGCACAGACACAATACAAAAATACAGACAATAATAGACACACAATATAGATATGAAGATGTATGTGTGTGTGTGTGTGTGTGTGTGAGAGGGGGTTGAGAAAGAGAGAGAGATAACTATACTATAGAAAAACAGAGTGAGAGAGACAGAGAGAGAGAGAGAGATTGAAAGAGTGGCTCTTAAAAGTGCCTTTGTTTTCTATGTATAAATATATAGAGAGATATGGAGATATGTAGAGCAGCAAATAATCTGTAGAACAGACAAGAAAGCATCATTAGAGAAAAAATATAATGTCTACATTAATGCGAGACACTGCAGGTGAATAGGGTAAAATTTTAAAATAATAGATATCACCATGAAACTTCCTCAGTTGATTATTTACACAAGTATATAAAAACAACGTATTACAAGTTTTAGAAATGTGTATGTTTAATTATGCAAAGTAGGCATTATCTCATTAAATATGCAATAATTTGCATACAATTTCAGTAACATAAATCTGAACATATGATAAAGCCAGGTGCAAAAATAATTTTTTTCATTTTGTTTACACACAAGATAGAAAAATAATTTCAGATGGATAGGGCCTATATGCTTTCATTACTTAGGAAATTCAAAAATATACTGAAAAAAAACGCAATATTTTTTGATTAAAATGTCACATAAATCCGTCATGATTTACAAATCCCTTTGAAAATATCTTCAGAATACTGCTAGGTGTTAACCAGAAAGTTTGGTGTAACTACATAGGTGCTACATAGGCTGAGAGAATGACAAAAAACTCATTTTGAGAAAACGTCTTTTAAAATTTTGTAATGTAAAAATTCATACTTTTTTTAGAGGAAAACAACTATTTACAGACACAATATCTTGTCAAATATTTAGCAATCAACAATACCAACCATTTTAAACGCATCAAAACCTATAACTCAACATTTATAGATAGTAAATACGCAGGTCTGAGATACATACCGATTTGTAGAGGATCCAAGCAATGACTGGAAAAACCGCCAAATTTCGCCGTCATGACAACAGACTGTCCGATTTAACATTAATTTATTATTAGTCTTTATCGTTTTTTGTTTTCGTTGTCTGTATATGGCTATCTGTCAATTCAGTAAAAATAAAAAAATACTAAATTAGTCCAAATATTATTTACACTAAAATGATGGATGGGGAGTTTGATTGATCAAGTCTGCCTCTAGTGATCCGGTTATCCGTGGTCCCGTCACGGAATAATCCGTGGTGCCATCACAGAATTTGTCAATAGGCAAAAGGCTATACAAACTGATCAGGGAGATAAGATGTTCACAGTTTAATGAGGCTAATGCATCGCAAAACACAGATAACTTGAATTGCCCTCTGAAAGTGTAGCAATATCGTCCAGTGAATGTGAAACAATCTGTGGCGACCGTTGAATATTCCGTGGTCCCGTCACGGAATAATTCCGTGGTCCCGTCACGGAATAATCCCGTGGTCCCGTCACGGAATAATCCGTGGTGCCATCACAGAATTTGTCAATAAGCAAAAGGCTATAAAAAACTGATCAGGGGAGATAAGATGTTCACAGTTTAATGAGGCTATTGCATCGCAAACACAGAGAACTTGAATTGCCTACTGAAAGTGTAGCAATATAGCAATATCGTCCAGTGAATGTGAAACAATCTGTGGCGACCGTTGAATATTCCGTGGTCCCGTCACGGAATAATTCCGTGGTCCCGTCACGGAATAATCCGTGGTGCCATCACATAATTTGTCAATAAGCAAAAGGCTATACAAACTGATCAGGGGAGATAAGATGTTCACAATTTAATGAGGCTATTGCATCGCAAACACAGATAACTTGAATTGCCCTCTGAAAGTGTAGCAATATAGCAATATCGTCCAGTGAATGTGAAACAATCTGTGGCGACCGTTGAATATTCCGTGGTCCCGTCACGGAATAATTCCGTGGTCCCGTCACGGAATAATTCCGTGGTCCCGTCACGGAATAATCCGTGGTGCCATCACAGAATTTGTCAATAAGCAAAAGGCTATACAAACTGATCAGGGGAGATAAGATGTTCACAATTTAATGAGGCTATTGCATCGCAAACACAGATAACTTGAATTGCCCTCTGAAAGTGTAGCAATATAGCAATATCGTCCAGTGAATGTGAAACAATCTGTGGCGACCGTTGAATATTCCGTGGTCCCGTCACGGAATAATTCCGTGGTCCCGTCACGGAATAATCCGTGGTGCCATCACAGAATTTGTCAATAAGCAAAAGGCTATACAAACTGATCAGGGGAGATAAGATGTTCACAGTTTAATGAGGCTATTGCATCGCAAACACAGAGAACTTGAATTGCCTACTGAAAGTGTAGCAATATAGCAATATCGTCCAGTGAATGTGAAACAATCTGTGGCGACCGTTGAATATTCCGTGGTCTCGTCACGGAAATCAGGGTGACCAGAAGTTATCCTAGCGATCAAACGACGACAGAACAATGCGATATCAAGCTAAAATCACTTTAAAGCTAAATATTTAAAGTAGTTAAAGTAAAATATTTAAAGCGATAACTTTCCAAATTATAAAACGACGTCAATTGGGGGAGCGCAGGTGTTGTAACAGCCCGTGTGTGGACCACGGATGCTGCTGTCATTGACTTACATAGGAATCACTTCCGTGGGCACATCACGGAATTTTCGGCGATTCCGTGAAACTGCCACAGATTTTGAGTTAAGGGGCCGTGTTCATTTCACGGAATTCTGTGAGACCAGGTTGGAAATAGCAAGTATTACTTGCCTGACGTGGTTATACTCAATTCTAGTCAGAATATGAGTCTGATACTGCTCCATTGGGATGTGATGATTGGGGCGTGTTTCAACCGAACCAGGAAAGACCGCAATTGGATAGACCTACAACCAATCAGAGCAATGGAGTAAATGACGAATGTTGAGCGACGCATAGTAGTGGGAAGTTCGCATCATTTTACGGACTCGGATCTTTGAATCTCGTTGAGCAAAATGAACAAATCTTTTTTCAAGTAATTTAGTTCATTTCAGCAGGATAGAATTAAAATGTCACATGTTAAATTCCCAACACATCTACTTATGCAAAGTTTGATCACATTTGGAATAAAAAAATTAATTGTAAGCTAATGCAGCCAAGCCAAACTTTAAGAAATGATTCATGAATTGCTTAGCTGGGTCTTCAGGCTATGCAGTCTGTTAGTTAACTCCGAATCCGAGTCGTTCTTTCTTTTGTCCACTCACATTTAATCACGTCTGTTCCCTGGAAAGATTAGAAACGTTACACCTCCCCTGTCTTTGGGTTCGAGTCGTTAGTTCCGCCATCAGTGTCTGATCTGGGCCGTGACAGCCCTACAAGTAATACATGCAGTCCCGAAAACAGAATTGATTAGTTAAGCTCTCGAGTCGGGTTCGAGTCATTCGTTCTCACAGCCCCATAGGCTGAGTGTAGAAGATCCTGTACAGAACCGATGCGCTGTAGCGCATGCATAGTCAACACAAAATGAACAAACCGCTCTCTGAGACAACTCGCTGTTCCCAAGTCATATTTAAGATTAGTTCAAAAAGAAGGAATCGTTCATGAACGGCACATCATCTGCACGAAGTGATCTTTGCCGATGTTCTAAAAAATTATTTAAGGATACACAGAGTATATACTAACACAATCATAATTTTTGAGAGGAATAGTAAAGGTGAATACATATACGAACAAGTTCTCAGTTTAGGATTAGAACGAATTTAACCCGCTCTTAAGCGCTCTTTGGTGACGTGGATGATTACGTTACTGTTTATCATTTGTCCATCATCGTATAAAGCCCGCCCTGACAATTTGATTGGTCCGAACAGTTTTTGTTCAGGCATAATTACTCCACAATGGATCAAGTCCAGACCAAATTGCCCAGCTTCAAATGTTGTGGGCGGGGCTAAATTCGTCTGGCATCCAGGCTAAATTATTACATGTGAAACTCTCTCAAAAACGTTTAGCACATTTTTACTATTAGCTCTCAAGGTTAACTGATCATGAAAAGTGTTGATTATAGCATTATATTTAGATCATGGCATGAAAGGTTGCTGTGATGAGCACTGTAGCCAATCACAGACATTTGACTGCATGAATGCAGCGATCTCATCATTGCAACTCCATTTCTGCACACTCCCAAATGCATTCAGCATAACTAAAGTGCAAACACAATGTAAATAAGAGATTCATTGTTTATAACAGGAGTTTTGGCGACAGTCCACAACTCAGTCACTGATGAACTTATGCTGTTTAATTGACACCTCCAGCGACTGCACTGAGAGTGTTTTTTGTTCGCCTTCTGCACATAATTTAATCACAGATTATTTCCATTTTACTAAAAGAAACAATGTGAAGTTGACCGTTTAGTCACTGGTTTGATTTACTGACACATAGACATAGAACATCTTGACTGTACACAAATCATTATTTATCAGAAATCGAAAGCATTAAAATTAACATGATTACTTACTGCATTACTATCGAGTTTATATCGTAAATGTCTGCAAAGCCTACGCCGAAATTGTGACTGATTTACCAAAGGATCCACAGTGAAATGTACCGAATACAAATAAATAATGCTCAACTCACACATTCACATTGTTGAAAATAAATAACCACATTCCTAGCATTAGGATCCTTTGGAAGGTAATGTTATTTTTAGTCCAGTGATTCTGGTGCACTTTTCTCTCCTCGTCATCTCACTAACACGCCAGTGGGAGGGGCCAGAGTTGCAATGATAAAGCAGGCATTGATTTTCTTCTGCAGAGATGATTTTTCACCTATCTATAGATTCTGAAACTTCATGACCCCTTAAAAAAAGAAATGTGATAACTAGCTGAAAAATAATCAAATGAATCATAATTAAATATTTTAATCAATAACAAGTAATTAGTTATCTATATAATAATAATAATATAATAATAAAAAAAAAATGTAAATGATAAAAACATTTCACCTCGTTCAGTCTTTAGTTATCATGACACTGGCCTGAATCTTAGATTATACATCATAAGATATCGTGTCAGGACCATTTATCAAGGGCATCGCATACAGAACTTCAAAAACCCAATCCTCCCTTTAATCTTTAGATATCAGAGTAAATTAATATAAATGGACACATGGAGGCCACCAGCTGCACCATGTTGCCACAAAAAGCTATTTAAACGTGTTAAACATTCACGTCACATAATGCATCTTAATATTAGATGTTACCATCTGATGTCTGTTTTGATCTAAATGAGACAACAAAGACTTAACATAAATCTTCTATAAATTAATATGTAGGGCAGTATGAGTAGATAGTGGTTCTTCAAGCTGGGTTTGTTTGGAAAAGGGATTCTGAGACTCCAGGGGTTTTATCTTCATGATGTGTACAACTGACTCTAACACTATGTGACCCTCGTAAAGCTGTCCCGATTAGTTTGATGGGCCATATGTGTCATTGGGTCCTTCCTGCTATAGCAATGAAAACAGTCACTGCCATATAAACGTCACACTGAGACTCCAAGCACATGTGTGTTTGTGTGTGTGATTCTTCAATTTACTGCAGAAGATTATGGTTTTCCCATTCTGTGTCCTGGCATAAGCGTGTATGTGTAAATAAGGGAAAAAAGAACGGAATGGAGCTTGTGTTTGTACAGTCTGTGTATCTGTTTCACCTGGCTAAGCATTGTGGGTCTGCACTAACCAGATAATACCTCGGTCAACATGCTGCGCTGGCTTTGAGAGGCAGGAGAGCACTGTTAAAGGAGCTTATTATTCATAGAAGCAACTATGTGTCTAGATGTCGAAAACTAGCATTGACATTTTTAATTAGTTGTTATTCTTTATGGCTTCTTGCAGACCATTAAAGGAAACAGTAGAATTTGGAGTATCATTCTTTACTGTTGCGGAGATATGTAGAAATTCCTCATGGTTTTGTTTCCTAACTGAGACTAATAAGCTGAAACTTTTTTGCACACTTTATTTTAATAAAGTGTATGCAAGTAGGTCTTGACTTACCTTACACTTTTGCTTCTTACAGGGATAGTTCACCTAAAAATAAAACTTCTGTCATCATTTACTCACCTTAACCTGCATGAAATTCTTTCTTCTTTTGAACATAAAAAAATATATTTTGAAGAATGTTGGAAATCAAACAGTTGCTGGTCCCCATTGGCTTCTATAGTATAGAAAAAATATGGAAGTCAGTGGGGACCAGAAACTGTCTGATTACCAACATTCTTCAGAATATCTTCTTTTGTGTTCAGTACAAGAAAGAAATTAATACAGATTTGGAACAACTTGAAGGGGAGTAATTGAGTAATTTTTTGGGTGAACTATCCCTAAAGTATATAAATATAACCTAAACAAAACCAAAATGCAGATTTTTTTTTAAACACTGTTTCAAGCTGTATTTAATAACTAAACATTTCAAGGTGTGTGTGTGTGTGTGTGTGTGTGTGTGTGTGTGCGTGCGTGCGTGCGTGTGTGTGTGTGTGTGTGGACTGGTAATCCCTACGTTATGGGGGCAAAATGTCCCCACAAAGATGGCAATATCCTAAATCCTTGTCCTTGTGGGGATTTTTTGGTCCCCATGAGGAAAACATCTTATAAATCACACTAAGTGATGTTTTTTGAAAAAGTAAAAATGCAGCATGTCTCCTGTGATGGGTAGGTTTAGGGGCAGGGGCAGTGTAGGGGGATAGAAAATACGGTTTGTACAGTATAAAATGCATTACGCCTATGGAATGTCCCAATAAAACATGGAAACACAACGTGTGTGTGTGTGTGTGTGTGTGTGTGTGTGTGCATGCGTGTGCGTGCGTACACCATTAATAAACTGATTATTGTAACAATACTAGTTAAATCTATTTATTCAGAAATACTCTGGGACTCTTATTTTGAACTATCTGTGCGAGAGATAAAACATGCACTCTCACAACCATCTACAATATATAAACACCATAATTAAACTGTTTATAATTCATCAACAGTAAGCAATCTATTGGCATTGATTGCAAACATCTCAAAAACGTGAGCTTGTAAAACATTCTACAGCCCTTTTTTTTTTCTTCTTCTTTTTTTAACTTTGAAACATGCAGCACATTAGGCTTTAGGCCAATTGCGATTCCTGTTTCCATCCCGAAATGTAAGACCTCTTAACATGATCATAAATAATTCATTATAATAAAATCTGTTATAATATTTAAGATATTTAAGATTTCTTAACCCTTTATCTTAAAGGGTTAGTTCACCAAAAAATTATTTTATTAATTACTAACCCTCATGTCGTTCGACACCCGTAACACCTTTGTTCATCTTCGGAACACAAATGAAGATATTTTTGTTGAATTCCGATGGCTCAGAAAGGCCTCCATTGACAGTAATGTAATTTCCTCTCTCAAGACCCATAAAAGGTACTAAAGACGTTGTTACAAAGTCCATCTCACTATACAGATGTTCTACAATAATTTTATGAAGCGATGAGAATAGTTTTTGTGCGCTAAAAAAACTAAATAATGACTTATTTAGTGGTCCAATTTCAAAACACTGCTTCAAAGATGAACAGAGAGGTCTTACAGGTATGGAACGGCATGAGGGTGAGTAATAAATTACAGAATTTTCATTTTTGGGTGAACTAACACTTTAATGGCCAGTTTCATAGACAAACCATGTTCTTTTGTGCTCATTCTGAATTATCGTAAATATGAATTTCCTAGTTTAAAATAGGACATGAACACACTCACAAGTCGTTTTTACCACTGGGAAGTTCAGATAATTTTGCTACCCAAGTTTCCGAGATAGGCGGCCTATAAACTTTAAACATGCCAAAGTGGAGAATGATTGCTGTTGTGACTGTATTAGTTGGTATTCTTTATTAGTGTTTTTTCCACATCAGCAACATCGACTTGTTTCTAAAGTAGTGCATAATTACATATGAAGACTTCAGATGCAAAAGCCTCTAAGTCCGTCTGATGTTTTTCTTTAAAATTAGCATTTTTGTCAGGCTCCAATGTATAGGTTTCTACCTAAGGTACTTCTGAATGGGCCGAGCCTGGGATTTAGCGGGTTTGAAGTGAAAGTATTTGACGAACGTATACTATATGCAGAGAGCATTCACTCTGAATTGTTATCTCATTTTTGATAAGGTGGCTTTTAGAGGCTTTTGCACTGGAAATAATGAAGCTTATTATATGTATTATACACAGCAACAATAGCCTGTATTGGACCAACATACCTGCAAGCTGACTATAGATAGCATTCTGAATATTTATATGGTTGTCAATGAATATATAATGCTAAATATAAATTTGGCTTTGATAAGATTTTCCGTATTAATAGGCAAGAATAAACATGGTGTCCTCCATGGTTCTTGTTCTTTCCGACAGTAATGCACTTGTGACAAGCTCTAAAAGACTTCAGAAGTGGGAAGTAGGAAATTTCCGATAGCGAAGGCAGTATTAATTCAGCCAAAAGGTCACGGCGTAACATAATCTTCTACTGGTCACGCGTCCCACATGATGCAAATTCACAGCTCAGAGTTCACCAAACTTAACTTTGGAACGCAGTGAAATGCAAAACTTAGCAATTTTTGCATGTGTATAAATGGAAGTCAATGGAACGAAAAGTGTAGTGTGACCACCCCTTAACTATTTCCCCGCCAAACACTGACTTTTCCGTTATTTGTGAGAAAACGCTTCCCTGCCAAACATAGAATTTTCAGTGTTTCCCTGTTTTCACTCTTAGACACTAGGGAGGCGCTATTATACGCATCTTCTAAATGAGTACAGAATCTCCTGATTAAAACACAGGCGAAGAAGACGCAAAAAAAACAAGCGATCATATGTAAGCAGATTCATATGTAAAATAACGTGCTCATCAACATTAAACATCATATAAATCAAAACTGCTCCATCTGTGTTTGATCATCGCTCTAAATCTGATCTGGATGTAGTCTTTCACAAAAATGTGATTTTCTCAGCTTTTTGTTCAAAATGTTGCTTTTAAATTAAACTTACCAATATTTAAGTGTTGATAAAAGAATGCATGAAGCTAGAATAATTTTTGTTTGTTTGTTTGTTTGTTTAAAAGAAGAGGGTCAGCTCTCTGTGAAACCAGACCAAAATTTCATTCAATTGTTTTTTCAGACTTTTTAAGCAACTTAAAAAGCATTTTTTTATTCACACACATGCTCCTAAATACATTTTACAGTTCACACATGTCAGAGGATGTAGAAGTTGGGTTGTATTTTTCTGTGTCATTTTATTAACTTGACCTGTATTGTACAGCCTTTTTGGTTTCTAAAGAGATGTTTTTTTTTATTTAATTATTATTATAATTTTTTTTTATGTACAGACCGTTTATCCTATTTTTGTAGCGCAGACAGATAGTTAGAGGAGGCGTAAAGTACATCACAGGTCACAATTCATATTTAATCAGTGGCGCGAGCGAGAGAGTGGGCATCTTGAGACCGTGCATAAAGTGTTTATTTCCCATTTGCTGTCAACATGAACATGTATGGTTGAGCTCATATACAGTATTCATTTATATAGAATAAGTATGATTATATGGTTTAAATTAATAATTTTATTCTGTATAATTGATATGATATAACCAAAAACCAATGAGTAAATCCAACTAATATATTTGAATGCAGATAAATCATTTTCATACAACCACTTACCTTAGAACATTTAGTAAATATCAGACAGAGTAGACCTTCTGTTCAGGTTGGGTTGCAAAACTCAAAAAGGTGTTACAAAATGCTGAGAAATATGTTCAGTATTTTTAAATCATATATTCCAGGCATCAGTTTTCCCCCTGTCTGCTTTTATTCTGCTCAGGCGTAAGCAACATCAATCACATTTGCATTACAAATGTAATATCTGGGGAAAGAACTGATTTGATTACTGACTTCACGGCAGAAGAATTTATAGTGGTACCCTGTCAAACCAGTTCCTTTTTGGCCAGTTTTTAGATGATTTTACGTATCTAATTTTGTTTGTTTATGAGGGACATGAATAACAAAAATGTCCACAGTTGCCCAAGCTCGAAATGTCATGGCACAAGCATTTATCAAAAACAAGCTCCATGTTCCCAACCGACATGACCACATTTTATTTCCTTCACCCTCTTTTCTGAAGAGTCAGAGATTTCAAATAAAAGGAAATTTGTTTTATTCCTTTGTCTTTTTTCTTTAAAAAGACAAATACTTTTCTTCGTCTTTACACTATATGGAGAAAAATGGGACACCTGACTATTACAACAACAGGGACTGTAATGACATTGCATTCTAAATACATAGAAATTAATAGAGCAGTAGAGCATTTGTGAGGTCAGGCACTGATATTGGACAAAGAGGCCTGGCTCATAATCTCCATTCCGGTTCATCCCTAAGGTTTTTGATGGGGTTGAGGTCAGGGCTCTGTGTGTGCCAGTCAAGTTCTTCCACACCAATCTCATCCTACCATGTCTTTATGGACCTTGGTTTGTGCACTAGGGCACAGTCATGTCGAAATGAAAAAGGGCCTTCCTCAAACTGTTATCACAAAGTTGGAATCATAGCATTGTCCAAAATGTCTTGGTGTGCTGAAGCATTTAGATTTCCCTTCACTGGAAGTAAGGTAGGCTCAACCCTTGAAAAACAGCCCCATATCATTATGACTCCTCTACCGAACTTTCCAGTTGGCACAATGCAGTCAGGCAGGTAATGTTCTCCTGGTATCCGCCAAACCCAGACTCACCCATCAGACTGCCAAACAGAGAAGTGTGATTTCCCATTTTCACTGCTCAGTCCAGTGGCTTAAAAAAGTGTTTTAAACCACTCCATCTGACGGCTGGCATTGATGTGAGGCTTGCATGCAGCTGCTCGCCCATGGAAACCCATTCCTTGAAGCTCACTTTTTGTTCCTTTTTCTTTTTTTCCTGATTTTAATGCCATTGCAAGGTCTATCACAGTACCACGCTTCAATTCACTGAGCTAACACTTTTGTCCATGTAGTTTTTCTGTCATTATGGTCTGGTTTCACAGACAGGGCTTGGATAGGCTTTAGTATAGGCTTTAGTTAAATTATGACATTTACATATAAGTAGCTTTTTGAAACTTAAAAAAATAAACATTACTGGAGTGCATCTTATGACAAAACAAAGCAGAAGCCCAGAGGATAGAGCAAAACAAAACACTGGTCACTAATTAGAAGTCTAAACCAAGAATTTGTATAGAGAAATGTGTGAGGAGCTTGAGTTTGTTGCCCAGCCCTATTTGTTTGAACCGCGTGAGGCATTTATTCTCACCTAAGCTTATGCTACGCCTACGTCATACACCGGGACTCGACTCGCTTGTGAACGCGTGGACGGATGTTACTTTTATGATGGATGGATTTGCTTTTTTGGGCTTCAAAAAAGAAATGGTACCATTCACTCCCATTATAAAGCTTGGAAGAGCCAAGATATTTTTTAACATAACTCCATTTGTGTTCGGCTGAAAGAAAAAAGTAATACGCACCTAGGATAGCTTGAGGGTGAGGAAATTATGAGATCATTTCATTTTTGGGCAAACTCTTTGAGCCTTGTCTATGAAAACGGGCATATAAGCCTTAGTAGTAAAGGAGACCAGTGATGGTTATTGGTAGCACTTTACAATTTTACTCTTTGTTAACATTAGTTAATGTATTAACTAACATTAACTAGCGAAGAGCAATAGATTTTTTACAGTATTTATTCATCTTTGCTAATATTAGTTAATAAAAATACAACTGTTCATTGTTTGTTCATGTCAGTTCACAGTGCATTAACTAATGATATCAAATACAACTTTTGATTTTAATAACGTGTTAGTAAATGCTGAAGTATTGTTTATTCATAGTTCATACTAACTAATTTAAACTAATGAAACGTTATTATAAATTGTGACATCCGTTGTTTGTATCCACAATTTTTATTCTAGTTTGTTTGAGGTTTCCTGTATGTACTTAATGAAGCTGCAACTATATTTTTAACTTCTGTGACTCCCATTGTGACTGGTATACTCTAGCTGAAACAGCATAAAATTAGCCAAAATATTACATAAGCATCAGAGGGAAGCAAGATCACATATTGAAGTGCATTATGATCACACTCTAGAACCTTTCTGGGCCATATGGAAGAGTAAATGTAAACCCTTAATCTCTGAGATTGATTATTAGCAGGAAATGTTATTTTAAATTATGAGAGTGGGCCATAATGTGAGTTGAGAGAGAGGAGAGGTTGTGAGAGTTATACAGTGTGAAATAACTTTTTATTAAAAAGATAAAAATGTTATGTTGTGGAGACACCATGTCTGATGTAGCCATTAACAACCGGAGATGATGGCCAGAGCAGATGGCCCATCCGAAATGATAACTTTAGATAACACACCGTTATATAAGTACTTCAGAGGATGAAGTGCTTCTCTATATTCATCTGTTTAAGTCACAGGACCTTTTACTCACTGCTGCCATTTTTATGACATTAGTGTTTGGGGATGTTTGTCAGAGGACTCTACGAAATAGAAAACAATTTTGATTGTTGGTTTTGATCCATGCCATCCCACGAAAAAAAAAAAAGAAGATAAATCCAAATCTGACATTAGCATATCTGGCATTCAACCTACACCTTGGCTCTTGATGAGAGATGGAAAATAAACTTTAATGTAATGTATGCAAATCACATTATGCAGTACTGTTATTGTTAACTAAAATGACAACTGTTTAAAAAGTTTAAAAAGACTGTTATTAAAATAAAGCTACAACTTAAACATAAATTAGAAATGTTTATTTGGCAACTAACTGCAATAAAGCTAAGTTGAAGAAAGTACTAAAACTGAAATAAATTCAAGTTAAATAGAAATATGTTTAAACAACTAATACAATGACAAAAGCACATAACAAAAAAAACTGAAAATATAAAAATGAATAGTGTAAATGTATATAAATAATAATAAAATTGCACTGCTTTATCAACATTTTGATGGCTATTTTATCATCCCTCACCTCAGCACATGTTGATATATTGATAAGTGATGTTTTATAAACAAATTTCGGGAGGAGCATGTGCAGATAATTAAAGAGCTCTGGGTTCGGACCAAAATTCAGACCACGGAGCCCTCCCCCGGATAGCACGCCAAATACGCATAATTTTTACTCTATTTAATTTGATGTAAGTGTGAACTCGTGAACTTTCAGTTATAAAAGTTATGGTGTGGTCATACTGTCATGTCTTACGAGTCCAAGGAAGATGAGGGAAGGCGAGGAAGATCAACCTACGCGTATTTAATAAACAAAAGTAAATCAGATAAACGATATTAACACAAACAAAACAGTGTGTAGGCATAAAAACAAGCTCTAACTCAAACAATATGAGTAGAAAGTACATGAGCCAATTAGTATATCCAAATTCATACACTGTAAAGAAAAGAAAAGTTGAGATAACTTAAAATTGTAAGGCAACTTGCTGTACAGCGTTTTTGAGTTCACTCAACTTTTACACAAAGTAGTTCACTCAACTCAATTAATTGAGTAAGGTCACATGTCTCCCAATTTAAGATATTTTGTTCAGCTGATATATATATATATATATGTCATCATCATGGTGATCAGTGTTTTCTTTAGTTGGGCAGTTTGACGACTTTTTAATGTTAGTGTTTCTCTGGCTGCTGAACAATGTTAATTTCGTTGACAAATAATTTTCGTCAACAACCTTTTTTCACTGACGAAAACGAGACGATAACTAAATAAAAACTAGTGTTGGATGACAAAAACTATGACGAAAATGTTAGGGAGGGACGATTAGGGAAGAGATCCAGTCAGAACTGATATGCCGTGTAACCTTTCTTTTACTGTCTATGTGTGTACAGATGCGCACATTTGAGTTGTAACGTGCGGATCTAACGTCTGGAAAACACGGCGCTGTTGAGCTTCTGCAGGCTCACACATCTCCAATCCAGCGCTTCAGAGCGGCTCAATCAATGAATAGCACACATTTATAACAGGCAATTGTTTATGAATTAATGCTGATTAATAAGGACAAGGTTTACTTTACGATGTTTATATAGTAATATGTTTTAGACGGTTGTAACAATGCATATTTTATCTCCCTCATCTGAACTTGAAAGAGCAGCTGCAACTGCAATAGTAAGGAGTTTCAAAATAAGAGTCCCGGTGTATTCCGAGCTTGTCTGTAATTAAAAGTCACGCGTTATATATTCGTTTTTGGTTACATAATAAACTGTATTTAATTTAATTCCCATTTAATTCATAGTCAGGGGGAAAGACCAGTATTTGACACATATTCAGTATCAGGGTTATAATAGTTACATAAAACCATTAAAAATCTCCATTACTTAAATAAATAAACAAACTTGAAGCTTTAGCTTAACCTGATGTACTAACTAAAACAGAAATACAAAGTTATAAAAACTATATGTTTTTTTTTTTAAGTGAATTGAGCTCTCTTTCTTGTATTTTTATTGTCAAAAACACAATGATGTCAAAAAGTCAGTTCAAGTAACAGTTGGTTATGTAATGCTTAAATGCTCAATTAATGCATTATAATTTAACTAAACTCATTAGATTTTAGACTAATTTATATTTAGTCTTTTGATATTTAGTCGACTAAAACTAGACTAATACTAAAAAAAATTCAGGTGACTAAAATATGACTAAAACTAAATGGCATTTTAGTCAAAAGACTATGACTAAAACTAAATCAAAATTTGCGGTCAAAATTAACACTGCTACTGAATAAGAATATAATCATCGTAGTGGATTAATTCACTGATTTTATGACTGAGTTTAATATGCGTAATATACTATTAACTTCTAGAAAAGATCCAGCATGGTTTTCATCAGAAAAGCTGAATAAGGTTTAAAACCGATTGTACATTAAGCACTTTGACCTCCTGTAAGATTTACTCCCACAGTCATCAAGAATCAGCTTATGAATCTCAACAATGGTGACATGCTTCATACCGCAATGCATGCTCGGAGCCATGAATGAGTTTTGCATGATACACCCAGAATGCATTGTTAACTTGTTGCATCTTGTATGCTTGTTAACTTGCAATTACAATTCGAATTTACAATTAATTCCAGGTTGGTCCAATAATTGTTGAGCCAACTTCTTTTCACTGGTTAAGCCAACTTTTTTGCATTTAATTGTCCAGTTAACTCAAACATAATCATTAGCCTACATTTTTGTGAGTTGGATTTTTAGAATTCATAAAACAATAGGCGATAAGCATGTGGGTGACCAACTACTTCTGGCAAAATTTTGAAATGCGCTTCTACTGGACACTTTACTATCTCATGAGTCCATGAGTGAGAAGTTGTAAATGACAGTGAAGCAACGCAGCTGACACTATGAGTTGTATGACAGTGACAACATAGCGAATGTAATACTTATGAATTTAATTCACATTCATACTATATATAAAATACTTTTTTAACAGTCACGGAGCACACTTCAAACCGAATGTAGTACCTAGAGTATGCGATTTTGGATGCAGCATCTGTCTTTTACTCTCACTGTCTCTTAGCTCAAGATTATTGAAAGGAGCCATCTGAAGAAAAGCACTGCCCTCAGGTGTTACTTCCTCTTCCTCCTCCTCTCTTTTCATTTTGTTACTCCCACAGTAAAGATCTCCTCTCTACATCGCATTTCCAAAAATCTAAAAAAGCTCCCAGCACTTCATCACCCACCAGCTGAGAGACATTTATCATCTGCACAAAATACTGTCAGTAAAGTTAATGGAACTGCAAGTATAATCCATTTCAAACTTTCAGCTAGTGTCTTCACTCGCATGGGGTTCAATCAGATTTCAACCCCCTCAAATCCCGCTAAAACGTTTTAACTTTGGGTTTCCTTGCAGGTTTTGTCAAGGTTGCTGTAAATTTGTAAGGAGCACCAACATGATGTCTGAGGAGGCTGCAGTGTTTCGGAAGTAACTTTATCTGTTGTTTGTGCAGTGTTTTGTTTCAGTGATACGCTCAGAAGTGGTCACCCCCTGTACAGTGACAGTGACGTAAAGTCTAGACCAGAATGTTTTTATTAGTAGGTTTGATGGATGTAAAATGATAAATTAATCACAGAGTATGTTTACTTAACCTTTTTCTTGAGTTAACAACACATGCTTCTTTAGACCTTTTGATTCATGTCAAATGTTGATGGGAGGTTTTATTATTCTTTCAGTAATTACTCAAATAAACACTTTCGATGTTAATTAGATAAGTAATGCTTTTACATCAAGCTTTAGTAATAGTTTTATTAATAATTGAATAGAATTAATTTAATTTAAAATAAATGCATTTAGTTTATTAATGAGTTTATCATGCTTCTTTTGGAGCATTAATATCGTCCTGTCTCGTCTAATGTACTGTTTGATTTTTCAGTCCATGTCAGACTTAATGAATATGCTGATCTTCTGCACTATACATTTTGTAAATGTAATCCATCTCTTGTATTTGCATCTTTAAAATGGGTTTGAATT
This sequence comes from Gobiocypris rarus, assembly GCA_023029165.1. NCBI lineage: Eukaryota > Metazoa > Chordata > Actinopteri > Cypriniformes > Gobionidae > Gobiocypris > Gobiocypris rarus. The sequence continues at coordinate 24,276,138 of CM040928.1, forward strand.
TACATTTATTTTACTCAGCTCATGGGTTTGGAAGCACTTGACACTTTCATTAAATTCAGCATTAAATTGTTTGAGTGCAAATGCAAAAACTTTGTAAATACAATTATTATAAAGAGATTATCCGGTTCGAAAATTGCTCTTTTCTCCCTCTTTTGGGAAATATACTGCTCTTGAAGCATTTTTACTTTCCTATAAATCAGCCGGTTTGCTGACTCGGAACAATATGGATCAACCACAAATGGATTAACTTAAAAAAAGAAAAAGACAGCAAAAGTCTTTCATGATCTCATTCCTTTCTTTGTGTCTTTAAATTGTAGTTTAATTAATGCATTCCCAGAAGATCGCTTGCATCAGTGCAAAAACAGAAAGTGAACTTGGACCTTGGCACAGTAAAGTGCTCTGTTTTTCCATATTGACCTCTTTGGTTAAGAAAGTTTTAATAGGTCCTTGTACCTGCTTGAAAATGTCATTTACTGACTAAAGGTTCTTGTTGTATAATTCCATATGATGAACGCAATTACCAGCTTCAAACTAGCGAAAAAAAACAGCATAAAAGGCTGGATGAGTAAGTGTTTTTAACCCTCTTGAAGTGAAAACAGTTGCTCCCCCTCTCTGATCTGTAGACAGAAATCAAAAGAAAAAGGGTTGTACATGTGACGTGAACATGTCTGCTATTGCTCACGTCCATGTCGGGATGATGAAACCCATAGAGCAATGCCTAATAACACTGCCTCTGTTTATCCTTAAACTCTCTTGTCCTGCAGCCCTTGATGTATAGAGAAGAAAAATGAAAGTGATTAGGCCAAACTCCACAGCAGATGTCATGTAGTTTCATGTGTTTCATCCACTAGACTTTATTTAGTCTTGTTTGTGGTTCTATTCTAAGTCTAGATTGAGCGGCCAGTGATTAGGTTGTCGGGCCTGGGATCATGTACCCTGCACGTGGACATGTGCTTTTACGTGCTGACATGCAAGCATTAGATGTCTGCAATTTGTCTACTAAAAACTGTTTGCCTTTGGTAATAATTGCGGGCTGAAATAGCTCATAATCATCCTCCAAATATGTGTCTGTATGAAACATTTTGGTTTTTGATTTCGTCAGAATGCACGAGAAAGCATGTTAACTGCAAACAGCCAATTGCTTTAGTTATTTACTGCCTCTCTCATCACCCCAATGATACAACACTCTCATGACTGATACAAGCTGTAAGCATAAAAGTGCTGTCTTCTGTCTGAAAAGTCTGAAAAATAATTCAAAATGTACTATAATCACAGTTTTTTTTTTTTTTGTAAGCCTGAGACTCTGTAAATGGCAAAAAAGTTACTTGAATTTAAGATCAATAGAAAATCAGAAAAACGCTCTGCCTGTAAATTATTTTACATTACTATTTCACACAAGGATTGCAAAATCTTGTGTTTGAAGGGCAAGATTTGGAGAAAGTTACTGTAGCAACGCAGCTAAGAGCTAATAGCACTTTAAAGAATGAATGAATGATTAAAGGGTTAGTTCACCAAAAAATTAAAATTCTGTCATAAATCACTTACCCTCATGTCATTCGACACCCTTAACACCTTTGTTCATCTTCGGAACACATATGAAGATCTCTCTCAAGACCCATAAAAGGTACTAAAGACATTGTTACAAAATCCATCTCTCTACAGTGGTTCTACAATAATTTTATCAAGCGACGAGAATAGTTTTTGTGCGCAAAAAAAACTTAAATAACAACTTATATAGAGATGGCCGATTTCAAAACACTGCTTCCTGAAGCTTCGGAGCGTTATGAATCAACGTATTGATTCATGATTCGGATCGCGTGTCAAACCGCCAAACTGCTGAAATCACGTGACTTTGGCGCTCCGAACCGCTGATCCGAACCGCTGATTCGATACGCTGATTCATAACGCTGCGACGCTTCAGGAAGCAGTGTTTTGAAATCGGCCATCACTATACACGTTTTTTGTGAACAAAAACTATTCTTTAACAAAATCTTTAACAAAATTATTGCAGAATGTCTGTAGTGAGATGGACTTTGTAACAACGTCTTTAGTACCTTTTATGGGTCTTGAGAGAGGAAATGACATTGCTGCCAATGGAGGCCTTTCTGAGCCATCGGATTTCAACAAAAATATCTTCATTTGTGTTCCGAAGATGAACAAAGGTCTTACGGGTGTCGAACGACATGATGCAATTATTGACAGAATTTTCTTTTTTGGGGGAACTAACCCTTTAACATCAACTGTCTTTTACAGTTCTGAAAGACAATAGGGCCGTCCTGGCCAGGATCTGACCTCAACAAACTGAACAGAAGAAATCAACCAGAGAAGATTTCCATGTCAAAAAGGTGGAGCCACAGAGTCACACTATTGGTCCATGGCAATTACATAATAGGTTATGTAACTGCCATGGACTAATGGTAGTTCTAATTTTTTCACAGATAACTTTTCTGTGATGTTTTCTCATAGGCATTTTGAGCAAAGTTGATCGTGGAGACCATTGGTGGCAATGGTTTTAAGATCTACTTAGGCTTACAGTGCTTTTGGGAAATGCAAACCTCAAAAGTCTGTTTTGAACTTCTGAAACAAACTCCAAACATGTTGGCCTGATTTTGTTCGAAATTACGTCACACCAGTTAATTTTCCAATTTCACTGCAATGGTAAATGTGACCGTACAGTCACTGTTTTTAACTAAATTAGTAGTCAGCATTCAGTGTATAGCCTACTGCACTGGGTTCAGTATGTAGTAGCTTAGTATTCCATTCCAAACATAGCTAGAAATAAGCCTCAAACTGCTTTGTTTTGGACTATTTCAAAAGGTGGCAACATTTCCAGGTCAAGGGTCATTCACTGCAATGGCACCATAAGTAATATATGTCTGTCTATGACGCAAGCCCACAGCTCAAGGTCTGATGGAGGTCTCTTCATATTCCGTTCCCTCAGACTGTGTAATCATGCAATATGAACAAAACAGACACGATTCCAAACAACCAGGAGGGCATCAGGAGACAAGTTAAAGATTCTCCATCATTTCATAACTGCAATGATCCATGATGAAAACAGCACAGTTACACAACTGTCCATTTTCTACCATCCTGTCGATTTAGAATTTCCTATAATTTACAGTCTTAACATATTTTATCTTATCCTTTTTCTTAATCACCGTGGTGTATGCAACTCTACTCCACTAAATGGCTTAAAGCCAGCGTTTCGTAATATTTTAAGTTTCAATAACAACATCATTCATATATCTTTTGTATGACTTCAATGCTTGTGAGAATATGCAGCATTAAACTCCCAATGGGGTTTTCATACACACAGCAGGATATTTATACATTGAGGCTGCCATGTTTTATGGCCACAAGAGTAATTAACTTAATATAACTCACTGTTCATATTTCACATGAAGCTGCATTTAATCTACTCTTTTGCAACATCAAAATGACTTTGATTGAACAAAAGCTTGTTTATGTTTTTGAAGTTCAATATACAATACAGTAACCAGAGAAACTAAACGGTTAAAATTAAATTAGCATTATCATCAACAACAATTTCATGTCTACAGCCTGCACTTTGGACCGCTTCCAGGTTTTTGCTCTCAGTGGCCACCTACATGCTTCACGTTTCCTGAGTGACTGAATTGAAATGCGTGAGTGAGCTGAATCTTCTAGGTAAATTATTGTTTTGGCTGCATCCAAATATACATACTATGGTATATGAAAAAAAGTAGTGGTAACACTTTACAATAAGGTTTCATTAGTTAACTTTAGTTAATGTATTAACGAACATGAACTTTCCATGAGCAATACATTTGTTATGTGTTAATTTTTGTTAACATTAGCTAATAAAAATACAGCTGTTCATGGTTTGTTCATGTTAGTTCACGATGCATTAACTAATGTTAACAAGATTTTAATAAAGTATTAGTAAATGTTGAAATTAACGTTAACAAAGATGAATAAATGCTTTAAAAGTGCAGTTCATTATTTGTTCTCTTTGACTAATGTAGTTAACTAATGTTAACTAATGAACCTTATTGTAAAGTGTTACCTAAGTAGTTATGCATTTTTATGTACATACTGTCAAATTTAGCTTGCAGACAGACAGACGAAGACAAATGATAGCATTCAAAACATAGTTTAAAGGTGCACTATGCGACTCCCTCACACGCTATGCTCACACATCCCGGTTCATTGGTAAAAGTAGCAATTTTCTCACAATTTACAAATAGTTGGAAACATTTGGGATATTGTAAGAACTCAACTGAACAAAATATATAACACTGGCCTGGTGGTTTTGGGATGTTTTACTGCAAAAATCCTACATAGAGTGCACCTTTAATCTCAGGTAATTTAAGACAGGCAGACTTGTAAATGCAAAGCACAACTTAACATAACATAACGGGGATCGGACAGAGAATGAGTGTAATGGACAGACTTAAATAATAATAATAATACATAAATAATAATAATGAAACTAACAGAACATAATGGTACACATACATGTTTTTTTTACCTTGTACTTATATTTAAATAATGCCTGCATGTAACTGTCAGTGGACAGAAGGAGACAACACAGGTAATGTAATTCACAAAGGTTTATTAATGCAGGTGGCAGAGAGCGAGACAGTTTGAATGAACTTAGCTCGATGGTAATAGTCTCTTTGACTTTGCAGATTCTGGCGATTGGCAGACGGATGATCAGAACTGAAGAGGAAGATCGATGAAGGCTGTACAGGTCCTTCTAAAAAAATTAGCATATTGTGATAAAAGTTAATTATTTTCCATAATGTAATGATACAATTAAAATTTAATATATTTTAGATTCATTGCACACCAACTGAAATATTTCAGGTCTTTTATTGTTTTAATACTGATGATTTTGGCACACAACAAAAAAAAATCTCAAAAAATTAGCATATCATGAAAAGGTTCTCTAAACGAGCTATTAACCTAATTGTCATGATCACGGTCAGCTCCTGTCAGTGTCTGGACTACACTTCCCACAATCCTCTCTACCAATCACATGCACTCACTCCACCAATCACCTGTTGCAACCACATACAACCAGGCACACTCCACACTAATCACCACAGCCAGCTGATACGAATTACCTGGACTATAAAGGACTGTCACACATACTACCTCGGGGCGAAGTCTTCTGTAATGAAGCAGGACTCATGGTAAGATCCATATGCAAGCTTTTAATTAAAGAGGAAAGCGTGGTCGTACAGGCAGGGTCTGAGCAGGGGCAAACAGGAACAGCAAGGGCTAGGCAGAATCGTCGTCAGGGTACAGGCAGTAGATCGAGACAGGCGGATATCATTCACAGAACAGTATACAAGGCAAGGATCAGGACAGGCAGCAACGGGTCAAAAACAAGAACAGGCAAGATCAATCACAGGCAGACAGGATAGACGGGAACGCTCAGAATTGTCACAAGGAATCAAGACTTTGCCCCGAGGTAGTATGTGTGACAGTCCTTTATAGTCCAGGTAATTCGTATCAGCTGGCTGTGGTGATTAGTGTGGAGAGTGCCTGGTTGTATGTGGTTGCAACAGGTGATTGGTGGAGTGAGTGCATGTGATTGGTAGAGAGGATTGTGGGAAGTGTAGTCCAGACACTGACAGGAGCTGACCGTGATCATGACACTAATCATCTGAATCAACTAATTAACTCTAAACACCTGCAAAAGATTCCTGAGGCTTTTAACCTCTTAACCAGCCCCCCACTTTTGAAAAGGTTCTGAAAACGACATACCCAAATGAAAATGTCTGCAGCTCTTAAACCCTATGGTCTATATTCTTAAATCTGGTCTTATTTTAAACTAGACACTTCAAATAGTGTTACCCAAGAGTCATAATAGCTCAAAGTTGTATATGAACAGAGTAATATACATGTAAATATACATGTAAGTGACTCACGTTTTTTTATTTTTATTATTCACTTAGGGAAAAAATTATGAGATTTTAATGTTGAGGTCCTGAAATTAACCATAATATAAAACTGAATGTCTGATCATGTTTTGATTCAAATTTGAGGATGATTCTCTCAAAAATGTAGCTTCTGTAAGCTTTTATATCAAGAAAAGACTAGGTGTCCTTTCCAAAAGGCATTTTATTTTAAAACATTTGTAATTGTAAAAAGTAGTTTTTTTATTCAAATAAATCTGCAATAAACTGCTGATTATGATTAACAGATCACTTTGATTGACAGATGACAGATGGCGGCGCCAACTCTGTACAATGACTCCTCAGAAAGCCTTTGATTGAAGCAGAGAGACCTGGGAGGTTTTAACGTGACAGGATGAGTCCACAGCACAGGGGAGATCGTCAGAAACGGATTAGAATCGATATTTCATTGAAAATGGACACGAGTGATTACTCTAACTCAAAACGCTCATGCAAACAAAGAAGTATTTTTTGTTTTTTTCCTTATTTTTTCGTTGTTTTGGATTAAAAAGTGGGATGCATTTTGAAGAGTGGACTCTTACACGGACATGTATGCTGTTGTTTTTTGGATCCGTCCGATCGGATCTGCACGGATCTTTATTATGCTAATGTTTAAATTAACAAACAATGTCAGCTTCTGATAGGCTGAAGCAAGTCAACCAAGGGAACTTTCAAGGGAACTCTGGCTGTGACGAAAAATGGCGCTGTGGGAATGTTTATACCTATGCCGCCATACTGACCAGTGTTTGCCTTGTGTTGAATCAGATGAACACAACTAAGACAGAAAACACCTGGGACCCAGGGTTGAAGACCAAAGCTAGGTTGTAAAACCTGAAGAATGTGTGCGGAGAGGAACAGCTGCCATATTACACACCACTTGTAAGTATACCCCCATAATAAGGCTTACGAAGCTGCCATACTCATGATCTGACGCACCACGGAGGAAACACCCAACAGGTTTCTCCCCAAAGGTGCATGGTAAGCAGCTAAGGCTGCCACAGAAACCTTTAGAGTGGAGTGGGAGAATCCTGCAGAGAATTGATCCTGCAGGAATTCCAGCACTGTACCAACCAGGCAGTTTACTGAATCCAGCTGATGGTTTCCTTGTGCACAACCTTGTGTAATAACCTTAGTTGAGAGACCTAAGTCTATTGGTTGGGCCCCCTCAGAGGCCAAACCCACACTTCCAATTCTGCTCTCAAGAATTCCCAGAAGTAGATCAGGGAAACCACCTCAGGGTGGAGTATCCATTCCCCGGGCCTCAGCCCCTGCCTTGACAGGATGTCTGATCCCTGAATATTGAGCCTTGGGATGTAGTGCCTGAGACATCATCACCAGGCGGTTATGTGCCAAGAGAGATGATAACTCCTCCACAGTTTCTGAAAGGAGCGACTATCCATGGCCGCTCCCCAGCCTGTAAGGGGAGCATCCATTATAAGAGTTACACGGCGACAAGGAGCTCCCAGCACAGGACCCTGGGATAAGAACCAAGGTTTCTTCCACAAAACAATGTCATGTTGATCATGTGGAACAGGTTGCCCCTTAGGGAAACCCCTTGTCAGGTCCGGATTCGAACCCAGACTGTGTTGCTGGAAACTCAAGGTTCTAACCAAAGGAGACAGGTTAGACAAAGGAGAGGTTAAAATGGGTTTCAAATGGGACACATGAAAAGTAGGTCTTACTCTTAAAGATCTTGGTAGGTCAAGCTGGTATGTTGCAGGGTTGACCCGTCTGGTGATTTTGAATGGGCCAACAAATCTTGGGGCAAGTTTCTTGGATTCAACCCTTAAAGGTTAGTCCTTAGCTGAGAGCTAGATTCTTTGTCTGATTCTGAAGTGTGGAGTTGCCCTCCTTCTTTTGTCTGCATTCCTCTTGTAGCGGGTGGAAGCACTCTTCAAGGCTAAATGAGCCCTTTTCCATGTCCTTCTGCAGTGCTGAACAAATCTCTCAGCATTAGGGAGTCCAACCTCTATCTTTTGGCTGAAAAACAATGGTGGCTCGAATCCGAATTGACACTTAAATGGAAACAGACCTGTGGAGGAGCTTCGTAAGGTGTTGTGTGCCAGTTCTGCCCATAGTAAGAAATGACTTCAGGAGGATGGCTGATGAGATGTGAAGCAGCGAAGGTATTTCTCCAACTAATGACTTCTCTGTTCTGTTTGGCCGTTCAACTGAGAGTGGAAACCTGAGGAGAGACTGACAGAAGAGCCAAACAGGAACCAGAATGCTTTCCAGTAACAAGACATAAACTGGGGACCTTGATCAGAAACAATGTCTAATGTAATTCCATGGATTCTTACAACATTCTGAAGAATAAGGTCAGCAGTCTCCTTGGCAGAAGGGAGTTTAGGTAACGGAATGAAGTGTGCAGACTTAGAGGAGCGGTCCACCACCCCCAGTACAACAGTATTACCTTCAGATGCTGGTAAACCTGTGATAAAATCCATGGAGATGTGAGACCAGAGGCGTTGTCGGATAGACAAGGGATGTAGAAGGCCGGCAGGTTGCTGATTAGAGGATTTCTGTTGAGCGCAGACTGGAAGGTCCAATCCAGTGCACGATCACACAACAGGGAGATTATGTATGTAATCCTCTCAGAAGCAAAGGTGGCTGGTTGGAGAACACTCTAACAAACTAGGCACAGGTGATTTCATTGAATCAATAATGAGCAGTGAATTAGGAAGATGTGGAAGGTCTTGTGCTCTCAGTTTCCCTCTGCTGGACAGACCGTGGTGTGACACCCCTTGGTCTTGAGACTTTTGACTCTGGCCCAAGTCTCCATCAAGAATAAAATATCCAAGATGTCTGCTAGAAAAGTCATTTAAAATAATGCTGAGCTTCAAGGCAGGGGATATTAAAGACTTGCAACTTTTATCCCTTGAGTATGAGGCGATGCCTAATGTGGAACAGATGCTTGCAAGCTATCTGTCCCCTAGAACGGCATTGTCCCTTAAGGCCCCAGTGCTGCCCACCAAGCCACATTGTCGGCTTTGGTGGGTAAAGCATAGACAGCAGCTGGTGCCTGTCTGCACACTATGTCCATTCTGCAGGCATTCCAGGCTGACCTGCTTAGAGACCTCTGTGAAGGCTAAGGGCTGGGGCCCGATGCTGTTAAAGATTTGTCCCTCCGGCCACTGAAATGGCCAGAGCAAATGGAGATCTATTGCAGCTAGGGCTGGACTAGAATATTCGTTCGATGGGTTGGTATTCAAATTTAAATTTTGGGATTTTGAATATTCTTTTTTTTTCTGCACACCTGGCATCCACATTACACTATAAAATCTGTCGAATACAATACTCTTTTTAGTTGTTTTTAATAGGATGTACAGTTGAATAGGAACGCAACCTCATTATTGTCACACGGGGTTTTGGTTCATGTTTCATTGTTCATGTTTCGAGTTTTTCATGTTCACAGCCATGTTCACTGTCTTGTTACTTAGTTTGTGTTGTTCACTTTAATGCACTTCCTGGTCTTGTCATGTGACTCCCATGCCCTCATGTGATCTTGTGTCTTGTTCTGTCATTGGTTCATTGTTTGATCACTTTTGATCACTTGTCATTAGTCTCTGTGTATTTAAAGGCCTTTACATACTCCGCAAGAACAGAGAAAAAAGTTGTAACCACTGTGGGTGAGTCTGTTAAAGTCAAGTCTGTTTAAGTCCAAGTTACTTTGGATTTTGGTTAATAAAGAAACAGCACTTGGGTTCTGAAAACTTTCCTCTCAGTGGATATATGTTACAGTTATAATTAATAAATATATTTGCTTCTTCTTAGCGTTCCCTGCAACAGAGTATATTCTCTCTCTAGAGTGCACACCTGCACGAGCTTATATGGAAGAAGCATATGCCCGAGCTTGCATTTTGGGTTAAGCTTTGTTCGTTTAACATTGTGGGAAAAAGTATAATAGAATCAAAATGTATTAAGCTATTTACCCGTTAGGGTGAGAACATTTTCCCTCACCGTCACATTACAGTGCTTGTGCAGCCGTGTGTGTTTACTTTCGGTTTGCCAATCGGGGGCGGGTTGCTTGAATGGTGGGTTCATTAGCCTATTATTCTTAGTGAAAAACACAAAACCAAAACAGTACAATGACAGACTCCCTTAAATAGGCGCTTTTAACATTTCACTTTAAAACCAAATCTTCCATGATCATCTTGTCATTCACCTTCTCACGCTCGTGAGAAATGAAATCCGCTCGTGAGGAATCAAATCTGACTTCTGCGGCAGTTTGTGCTGCGATGCTTGTTCGGCTCACACTGGACATTCAGTTTTTAATTGTAGTTAATCTGTTCATCACATAAATTTGAGTTCAAACTGAACAAAACATTTTACTACTATAAAATATCAAAATGACAAGTTGGGCAAGTTATGGGCAAGTTATGGACACCTGTAACACCGACTATCGCAGCAAGCCTAATATTACCCGTTATTATCAATCTAAATGAATCTACTAAAAAAATGGTATTTGGGCCAGCCCTAATTGCAGCCCTAGTGGCCGGCCGCAGAGAGGGATCTCTGAATTTATCTGATATAAAGGAGAAGGACAAAGCCTTTCTGCTTGATGCTCCACTCTCACTTCCTGGCCTCTTCAGCAGCGCTATAAACACAGTCAACAAGATGTTTCAAGAGGATAAACAGCAGGTGGCAGCATTCAAGAGATACCTCCCTTGCCAGACTCAGGTCTCTGGGGCTGCTGGGCATGAGCAGCCTGAACCATCAAGTCCCTCATATTGAGCGCAACAAAAAAAAAATGTTGCTTCTTGTGCCCTTCCTCAAAAATCATGAGGTTAATCATGAGCACTCTCAGCTGAAGCCTCCCAAGCAGAAGATGGATCTGAGGACTTTTTGCGAAAAAGGTTTTGGCTAAAAAAAAGTCCTGACGCCAGTGGCGTCAGTCTTCTGAGGGCAGTCCCCTCCGGGGTTGAGTTGTGTACATCTCGGATTCCATTCCTCCTCAGTGCCCTCAGGAAACTTCTGCAGTGGTGGCTCAAGAACAAGGGTTTTTTCCTGATGGATCTCTTCCAAGCCTTGAAGCATTTCCTCCCCAGACCTAAGCGACACCTGCAGGTAAAGTTACAGCGGGAGACGTGCCTCCTCTTTCCCCACTGACTTAAAGCAGATACCTTAATGCGTGCGCTGAATTTTGTGCTGGGTAATTGAAATGCAAGTAGGCATTGCCTCCATCGTGCTATGATTGGATATGATGGGTTATAATTGGATATGATTGGTTCATGCAATACATTGTTTTGTCTTGTGTATCACTGCAAGTCGTACCAGAGTTCCAGCTTGAGACATGATCATTGTGCTAGAGGGATTATCTATAGCTCCTTTTGAGCCTACCAAGAATGTTCTAGAAAATGTTCTGACCCTTTTCTTTTTAGCAATCATGTCTCTTAAAAGACCCACAGGTTCTGTCAGTGTCCTCTATGTGCACCGGGATGGTTAAGGCATTCTTATACCCTAGACTGGGCTATGTCCCTAAGGTGCCTACCAATGTAATCTTGCAAACCTTTTGCACTTCTCCTTTCAGAGATCAGGACAAGGAAAACTTAACCTTGTGTTTCCACTGAGAGTGGTGGATGATTATGTTCACAGAGCTGCCCTGTGGAGGAAAACTGATTAGCTGTTTGTCTGCTTTGGATTGGTTCCTGAAAGAAAGGGCTTTATGTGTCCAAGCAAAGCAAACGTTAATCAAATGGATAGTTGAGGCTATTTCTCTTGCTTAAGAGGTCTCTGGTTAGTCTTCACCTTTGGCTGTCAGAGCTTATTCCACCAGGAGAATGGCAGCCTCCAAGTCCTTATTGTCGGGAGTGCCCCTACAAGACGTATGACAGACCCTGCGGCGGGCTGGTCCTCTCTACTCACATTCGTGAGGTTTTACAATTTGGACTTGGGTTCTGCCCAGGGTTCGTAGGTATTAGTTGTGTACGCAGTATTCACACAGACAGGCACTTGTAAGCATGGCAGTTTGGGTATTATCGTTCCAAAAGAATCAATACTTGACACAGCACGAGTTCTTAAAGCATCAATACTTGATGCAGCGTCAAGTTCCCTTCTCAAGGTTACAGTCTTAACCTGAGACTTTCATTGTAAGTTTGATTCAGTTAAGTCCTTTAGAACATAAATATAATTTTCCTTTTACATTAAACAATACTAAAACATATTTCCATCCCTTAGTACAAAATTTAAATAAATGTTAATGGTGAATTTTGTAATTTATACGCATTTATAATGCTTATAAATTGCACACTTCACCTTAACATTTACTAGCAGTGCAGGATTGTAGCAATTAAATCCCAATGCTGTATATAAGGATTACTGATTTGGTTTATTAGCTGTAATTTACCAGCTACATTTTCTGCATTTTCCATATTAGTAGCTTTACACTTGTTTACTATGGAACCCTGTATCGACCTTTTCATTAACCTCTTATAAACTGAGGTCCTTCAGAGACTTTAAACAAGCTTGGGCACGTTAGGGAAGAAAATGAGAAGCATTAATCAGGAGGAGACAGGATACAGGGGGGGGGGAAATGGTGGCATATTTGTGCATACAGCCAAAGCATTGAGAATTATATTAAACAGTAGAGAGGATGCCAGTTTATCTAACATTATTTGCAGCTAAGTTTCACAATAAAGTTTGCCCCTTTTGATTAACCTCATATTTCATCAAATTCAACCTGTTGGGAATGCAGTCTAAACATTGCCACTGGCTGTTAGATTATGAGCATCTCTTATTGCCTTTTTGCTCATGAATATCCAATGAAACAAAATGGAGGGGGAAAAAACCTAAATTAAGAAACTGATGGTCTTCTGAGCCAGTCTCTCCCTGCATGGGGTGGCAAGAGGGGATTTCTCTTGTGCGTTGCTGTTTGTCTGTGATTACTGTCTTACAGGTGGTCAGCCATCCAGTGAGCAGAAATTGCTGGGAGGCTAATTGTTTTCCTCTGCCCCCTGATGACCAGGCAGTGTGTCTCTTTCTGCATTTGCATTTCTTTTTGTTTAAGCCCTAAATCCTCTTCATTTCAGAGAAACCAGCACTTCCTCATAACTGCATTGTGTTAAAAACATTTTCTGAATCTGTTTGTCCAGATGAGATATTTCATAGAAGACTAAAAGAAGAAATTGAAGGGAACTGTAGTCTTGGAGTCTCACCGGCTGAATCCGAAATCACCCCCTATACACTCAAACAAACATTATTTAAAGGGAAAGCCATTTGTAGTGGTGTCTGAAACCATAGTTGACGTTATCGAGTGCACTCATTCTATCCCACATTGCACCACAATAAAGAGTGTACAGCCAATTTACAACGGCTGTATGAAATCGCTCACACGTTTTTATTCACTCATTCAACTGAAGTGTATTAGTGGACTAACGTGGGAATAGTGATTGAGGGTGATTTAACCACTGTCAATCATCTGCCTTGCTATCACCCCAGCCAATCACAGTGCACACCCTCACTAGATTTCTTATCATACACCCCTGCACCTCATCAAACTCATCATCAGGACTGCCACAAAGACACACGTTGTCTCAGTTCTTTGTCTGGTCTCATTAACACGAAGTGTACTACTTACCTGTTCTCCAGCGTTTCAATCCTGCAACTATCTCCAGCGATTATCTTCAGTAACTATCTCCGGTAGAAAGTTTATGTTTTCATTTTCCAATCATACATGTACAGTATTTTGCCAAACATTTACTTAAACTGAGGGTGCTTTCACACTTGGTTTGATTGCCTAGACCGAACCCGAGTTCGATTGCTCTCCCCTGCCCTCGCTGGACTGTGTTCATATTATATTATTTGGGTCTGAACCGGGTGCGTTTGCATCATCAAAACAGGAGCTGTTAACCCCGTTGCTTGTGGACGGCGAGCGAGAAGGTGGCAAAATGAATAGCGTTGCTCACCTCACTTATATTTTTGTTTTTAAACCGTTAATTTGTTACCAAAGTTTCAGTAGGTAATGGCTCTTGCTTCTACTGGATATCTGCCGCAAATGTACTGGAAATGCTCTAAAGAACACTGAAGATGAGCAGCAATTAGATGTAAAGCTCTGTTTGCAGTATGTCAGTCACACTTGAGTGAAATGAGTGAAACACACAAAACACACATTTCTTATCAAATCATGTGTAATTAATAGCGGTACACTTCCATGGTTTTAGTACGATTGCGATCCCCAGACCCCCATTTTAAGCGGACTTGGGTATGGTTCATGGGTGCGCACCCGACTAGCACCAAAAGTGCTAGTGTGAAATCACCCATTAAGAGAAGTATATTTGTTTGGTTTAAATGTTCCGTTTCCGGTGTTCATATTTTTACTAAAGAGATTTGTTTTTTTGTTTTCCCTTCAGGGCATCTTTGGGATAAAGAATTTGAATCAGTTTAAGACTCTCAGCCAAAAAAAAAAAACTCTGGAGGAGGAGGCTATTCAAGTAGCTGAAAGTCTGTTAAGTAAGAACTGTGATTTGTCATAAAACTAATTCCCAGCAGATAAATAGTCAAACATCAGTCATGATGACCTATATGAAAGCTGAGGGTGATGTGAACATGTTTTACAACATGGTTTCACAGAAAATGAACAAAGACTTGCGCTCTTGTGTGGTTATGTTTATCCAGTTTTTTTTGTTGTTATTTTTAAGCACTGAAAGGGTAACAAAACAAAAAAAAAAAGTAATTTCTTAGTCCGAAGCATACATAAAGAAGACAAATTGCTTTGAATTAATATTAATATTTATTTTTTTCAAGTCTGTTTCTTAGTGTGTGTGTGTATATATATATATATATACACACACACACACACACACACAGGTCCATCTAAAAAAATTAGCATATTGTGATAAAAGTTCATTATTTTCCATAATGTAATGATAAAATTTAAATTTCAGATATTTTAGGATTTATTGCACACCAACTGAAATATTTCAGGTCTTTTATTGTTTTAATACTGATGATTTTGGCATACAAAACCCCAAATTCCTAAAAAAATTTACATATTTCATCCGACCAATACAAGAAAAGGGTTTTTATTACAAAAAAAGTCAACCTTCAAATAATTATGTTCAGTTATGCACAATACTTGGTTGGGAATCCTTTTGCAGAAATGACTGCTTCAATGCGGCGTGGCATGGAGGCAATCAGCCTGTGGCACTGCTGAGGTGTTATGGAGGCCCAGGATGCTTCGATAGCGGCCTTAAGCTCATCCAGAGTGTTGGGTCTTGCGTCTCTCAACTTTCTCTTTACAATATCCCACAGATTCTCTATGGGGTTCAGGTCAGGAGAGTTGGCAGGCCAATTGAGCACAGTAATACCATGGTCAGTAAACCATTTACCAGTGGTTTTGGCACTGTGAGCAGGTGCCAGGTCGTGCTGAAAAACGAAATCTTCATCTCCATAAAGCTTTTCAGCAGATGGAAGCATGAAGTGCTCCAAAATCTCCTGATAGCTAGCTGCATTGACCCTGCCCTTGATAAAACACAGTGGGGACCAACACCAGCAGCTGACATGGCACCCCAGACCATCACTGACTGTGGGTACTTGACACTGGACTTCAGGCATTTTGGTATTTCCTTCTCCCCAGTCTTCCTCCAGACTCTGGCACCTTGATTTCCGAATGACATGCAAAATTTGAGCGACAGTCCAGTGCTGCTTCTCTGTAGCCCAGGTCAGGCGCTTCTGCCGCTGTTTCTGGTTCAAAAGTGGCTTGACCTGGGGGATGCGGCACCTGTAGCCCATTTCCTGCACACGCCTGTGCACAGTGGCTCTGGATGTTTCTACTCCAGACTCAGTCCACTGCTTCCGCAGGTCCCCCAAGGTCTGGAATCGGTCCTTCTCCACAATCTTCCTCAGGGTCCGGTCACCTCTTCTCGTTGTGCAGCATTATTTGCCACACTATTCGTTCAGAAATTTATTTCTGTGTCTTACCCTCTCACTTGAGGGTGTCAATGATGGCCTTCTGGACAGCAGTCAGGTCAGCAGTCTTACCCATGATTGAGGTTTTGAGTAATGAACCAGGCTGGGAGTTTTTAAAAGCCTCAGGAAACTTGTGCAGGTGTTTAGAGTTAATTAGTTGATTCAGATGATTAGGTTAATAGCTTGTTTAGAGAACCTTTTCATGATATGCAAATTTTTTGAGAATTTTGAGTTTTCATGAGCTGTATGCCAAAATCATCAGTATTAAAACAATAAAAGACCTGAAATATTTCAGTTGGTGTGCAATGAATCTAAAATATATGAAATTTTAATTGTATCATTACATTATGCAAAATAATGAACTTTTATCACAATATGCTATTTTTTTTAGAAGGACCTGTATATCAAAGAATGCATGCTTTGAAATATTTGAGTTAACTCAGTGTTGTTAATGTCTGTCAAGATTCATCATATTGATATTTTGTACCACTGCGGAGGTTAGGTTGGTAAACTCAAAGGTAGATGTATTAAAAGCTTTGTGTCAAACATGAATCATTTTGTGTCAGGCATGAGTAATTTTAACTTCATAACCTCAAACAGCATAATTTTGACTTCAATATTATCAGTCTTGCTTTGAAGCTGTAGCTTGTCAAGCTTAGTAACTCATCTAAAGTTGTTCAGGTACAGTTATTAAAGCTATTTAAGCTATTTGTTTTAAGTGCTATCTTAAAAAAAATAAAAATAATAATAATAATATCATATTAGATTGTTTTTTAATTATGCAACACATAATGGAGCACTTGAGAGCTCAATTAGAGTGACAGCACAAAACAGAATTTGATAAATGCACATCTGATAAAAAATAAATAAATAAAAACACATGCTAAGCTGCATGGATGTGCAGGGAGTTCCATACTACCAATTCTAACTATTCTAATTGTCAATCATCTTTGATGATCGTGTTCCCGACAGAACTAACTTACGAAAATAATTGCAAATCCAGTGATTTCAGAGACTATTACTTTTGGTACTGTAGTTACTCCCCAGCATTGAATATGTAATGGATTCTATACCAAACCAGCAGTCTATGTCAGAGTCAGCAATCCACCTCTTACAGCAAGAGCTGACAAAGGGGAATGTAAGAGAACGGGTGAAGATCAGCACATTGGATTCTCAATCAAACCCAGGAGATTGAGCTACTTGATCAGTCACCGTATTCTGTTATGTTGTGCACAACAGAGAGCAGCAGATGAGAGAATTAGGTTTGAGTATCATAGTGTTTGTTTTGTGTGTCAGCAGTCAACATGACTCACAATCCTTCTCAGTCTCTTATGTTTAACCCCTGTGAGCTGTGCATCTTCATTTCTGCCGTCCCCAAAAGACCTTGTTGAGACCCAGAGTACACACTTCATCCATCTGCCCATCTGTTTTCTTTGCCAGCTTTTTCATTGTTCCACTTTCACCACTAACATTGTCTGTTGGTTTTTCAACCTTTTTTACTCCGAGGACCCCCCACCCCCCTCTCTGAAACAATACTGCAACCCTCTACCCCCTCACCCCCCATTCAGAATGATTAAACACACCACAATTCAAATTAAAAAACAAATTAATTTCAACCAGCGCAATGAGAAACGGCTTTGGCTGCTCCTAAAATAATCACAGAAAATGAACGAGAAAGGTGGTGCTTTGTACATTTTTGTATTTAACACATAAATAATACAATTTATGAATTACATTAATATATTGCCAATAACGGAGTGTCTATTCACACTAAGTGTGCAGAGTTTGTTCTTATCTCTTTTTTCATCACATATCACACCAGAAATGCATTTACTTTCAATACAAATTAAGAAAATTTTCTAAATGTGAAAATAAAGTGCCTAATGAAATGTTTATTATTAATAATAAAAGCCTTTATTGTGTAGGTGTAGGAAGGGCTTTTATTGTTCCATTCAGGCAGAATCCATTTTACAATTTTAATGAATATAATCATTTACACTCAATGTTATTATTGCGTCCTTTTAATGTACAACAACACTGAGGTGTAAATAGTATGTATCTGTCAAGAAGTATAAATTACATGTAATTACTATTTACACATATTGCAAAGAACTGCTACTTTTATATGGTGTTGAATATAACAAATTATATTGAATATATCAACTTAGTATGCTATTTAACTTAGTAAATAGCATCTACAGCTATTTGCACTTAGTGTAAATATCATCTATTGCTAAGAAAATATGTTATTTAGTGTAGCCTAAATAGAATCAATTTTCTATTTACACTCGGTGTAAATAGCATCTATCGCTATTTGCACTTAGTGCAAATAGCCACTGCCTTAATAAATGTTAAGGCCAGTCAAGTACCCGTACCCTCTTCCTCCGCAGCCAGGACTTTGTAATGTGTGCAGAATGTGGTTCTGCATTGTCTTGTTGAAATATGCATGGACCCTGGAAAAGATGTCTTCTTGAAGGCAGCATATTATGCTCCAAAATCTCTATGTACTTTTCAGCATTAATGGTGCCTTCACAGAAGTGCAAGTTACCTTTGCTAAGGGCACTGACAAAACCCCATACCATGACAGACCCTGGCTTTTGGACTTGTTGCCGGTAACAGTCTGGATTATCCTTTTCTTCTTTGGTCCGGAGCACACAGCGTCCATTCCTCCCACAAAATACCTGAAATACTGATTCATCTGACCATAGTACACGTTTCCACTGTGTGATGGTCCATCCCAGATGCCTCTGAGCCCAGAGAAGTCGACGGCGCTTCTGGACACTGTTAACATAGGGCTTCCTTTTGGCACAATACAGTGTTAACTGGCATTTGTGGATGTAACTACGTATTGTGGTACTTGACAAAGGTTTGCCAAAGTAGTCCTTTGTAAGGAAGTTGCCAGGGCGTCTGGCCCGAGAAACGGTGACTTCCTGGGAACAAAGGACTTTTCTAAGGATCAACATTTGAACACTCTTCTCAATACATAAACAGCTACACTCGAGACACACCATACTGAGACACACCAGCCCGATCTCACGAAAATGCGTATCAATAGTACGAGTGTGCAATCTCGTAGAATGTATACGCCAAAACTCATTTTGGCGTGCACATGGTAATGCGCCCGTTTTTGGCATATGATACGCACTTTATGGCGTATTATATGTACGAACCCCCCACACCCCCACCCTCACCCTACCCAAAAGCGTGTCATATACACGCCATAAAGTGCGTACCATTTGCACGCCAAAACTCATTTTGGCGTATACATTCTACGAGATTGCACACTCGTACTATTTATACGCATTGTCATGAGATCGTGTTGGACACACACACCTCACACTCACAATCTACCCATCACCCACTGTTTCGCCCATTTGCTCCCACACTGAAAACCCATTCTGAACCTATGCAATGCTAAATATGTACAGTGTGTAACCATTCATGTTTAGTATCATTTGAAACATGTCAGTGCGTCTGGTAAAATGGTCTCATTCTCCCAAACAGAATACAAACCTCCAAGAAGTTTGTATAATTTGAGAAAATATTGAATGACTTCAAGAAGGTGATCTCCCACGGATCTCTAATTCAGGATACCTCCAGTATGTAAATAAGTGCTCTCCTTCACAAATGGTGAGAATCCATTCAAGCACAAATTCTGTTTACCCATTTGTGACCCCCTGAATAAGGGGCCAAAATCTAATTATAATCACAGTAAACCACCATTTGGTAATGATTGAATTATCTGGGTATTTAAAGGAAGATGACACTAAACTCGGGGAGTCTGTATCTAAATATCCCACACTGTCTGTGTGTAGTCTTTCACGACCAGGTAAAGATTTCTGGAATCCTTGATTCTTGAATTATTGTTTTTGTATATGATTGATTGATGCTTTTTATCCTTTGAATTGAACTTTGATTGATTTTTCTTACCTGGTTAATAAATTGTTATGTTTAAACTTACGACAACGTATTTTGTGTTAATAACTCAGTATATCCTGTTGTATCCATAACATTACGAATATATGCTCAGGTTAGTATAACACGGACTAAGATGCGGTTTTTGGTGAAGCACACCAGACTGATGTTTTAGCGCTCCGACTAGCACATTGGCATAAGGTACGTATACTTGGACTGAAAGAGGTTGAGGGCTAAACAAGTCCTTCCGTTTAGAACAATAACAAATTGTTAGACCAATCTAAATAGGGCAACCTCAATTCCTGATTATTGTAACATTGTTCTAATTACGTATACGTGGGGAACCACGGCATGATTATAGAACGTTATCACTAGAGCTAGCAAGTTGGTCGCTTGATTCTGTGATAATGGTCATGGCCTCTGATCGGAAACAATTTTGCATTAATTAAGCGAATTCAGATCCAAGAGAACTGAATAAAAATATTCTGGAATTATCAAAGTGGTTACGGACATCCAGAATATCAGTGAGTCGCCTCTGCCTTAATGACCAAGACTGACAAGTTTGTAATAGAGACCGTAAACCGGACTGGTGCGAGACTCTAGAAGTTATCGGAATCTTGAATGCTGAGTTTAACATAAGATAAACGATTTAAATTGAAAGATAACATATAAACCTAAAGGTAATGATTAACAAAATAATTTAATACCTTTTCATTAATGGAGTCAGATGAAACAACGAGTTAAATGAATACAAAGAAATGTATTTAATTTAAACGTGTTGTGTTGCACAAAAGGAAATACAGTAGCATGCAGATACACCTTCGCCGTGCCATTGGACGCCGAGAATTGGACCAGTGGGCGGACTTACACCTTAGCCTATGTGGTGATATCGCTTATGGATGAATGACGATTCTTGATGCAGTGCCGCCTGAGGGATCAGAGATCACGGTTGTTCAGCTTAGGCTTGCGCCCTTGTCCTTTACGCACTGAAATTCCTCCAGATTCCTTGAATCTTTTAATTATGTTATGCACTGTGGGATGTGAAATATCCAAATATCTTCCTATCTTTCTTTGAGGAACATTGTTTTTAAACATTTCAATAATTTTCTCACGTATTTGTTGGCAAACTGGCGATCCTTGGCCCATCTTTGCTACTAAAGGATTAGACCTTTTTTGGATGCTGCTTTTGTACCAAATCATAATTACAATCACCTGTTGACATCACCTGTTTCAAATCACATCATTATTTAACCATTTTACCTCATTACTAGCCCTAAATTGCTCCTGTCCCAACTTTTTTTTAAATGTGTTGCAGGTCTGAATGACAGGAAAGGAAGCATTTTTACAAATTACATGAAGTTGACCAGACAAAACATGAAATATTTTGTGTTCATATTGTCTGCAATGAAATACAAGTCAAAGTAAATTTAGAAATCACTACTTTCTTTTTTTTATTTGCGTTTTCCATACTGTCCCAACTTTTTCTGATTTGGGGTTGTAGTTTAAGCAAGTCGTTAGTTGCAACTAGCTGATTGACCATATAGTCAAGCATCATTTTCTTTGATTTGTTGTTCTCAAAAACTGGTTACTAGCTGGTTAAACGGGTTATTAGTTGGTCCAAACTGGTCATTAGTTGGTGCAAGCTTGTCTGTGATCTTCAACTACCTAGTTTATAGCTAATTAGGCTGGCCTGTAGCTGGTCCAAGCTGACTAAGCTACTGCACTAGGTCACTACTGTACCAGCTTAAAGTGGTCAGGCTGATTTTGGGAACATAATAGCTGGCTTCAGACTGGTTGTCAGCCTTATGCTTAGCTGCTTTAAGCAGATCAAACCCTCTTGAACCAGCACCAAACCAGCAGTTTTTTTTTTTTTTTTCGGTACTTGGTACAGTAGCTATTTTCTAGCTGGTTAAATTTGCCAGTAGTTAGCTAGACTATATTGGACCAGAAGCAAACCAGCAGTTGGAAATAACAAATCAATCCAATCAGGCTTTGTTGGTACCATGACGCTGATCATCAACTTTATCTGTCAACTCAGGCTTTGATCCTGAGTTTAGGTGTGACATCAGTAGCGAACAGCCAATCACATGCTGAGGAACAGTGAAACTGTTTTACGAGATTGAAAAAATATTACAAATTTAAACAAAGTTACACAGCAAGAAAAAAAAGAGCTCTCTATGAAAGAGGACTATTAAAAGAACATTTCTTTCTATATCAGTGCAAGTAAAAGTTTTGAAGTTAGTTTATAGTTGATATAGCTATTTGAACAATAAAGCTCACATGTAGTCAGTTGTAAAGCTTTATCTACTGATTCTAAAGTTTGTTTATATTAACTTTATAGGCTATATTTATATTAATTTAACCTAATTGCTTAATAATAATTGAAACTGTACATGTGTAATGGATTACGAGTGTAATAATTAGATAAATGATGTCTAAATCATACAAAAATATTATTAGAAATAGGCTTTGTTAAAAGTCAGACAATATTATCTTTTTTCTAAAATCATTTGCCATGTAGTGACCTTTAATTTGGAGTAGAAACTCGGGAAGTGACTTTATTTAGACAGAGGTGTCACTTTGCTCACAGCTGATTGGTCCAATTTCAGTTTGAGTTTTCTCTTTTCCAGAACATAACCTGCCCCGGAGCAGGCTGGCCATGGAGCGATATGGCGATGAACACTGCTAAAATCCAAACCCAGGGTTAGTGCATACTAAACTGAAATATACCTGGCTACCAGCTTCATGGTATAGCTGAAAGATTAATTGACCATATCAATGCATGATGTGAATCAAATAAATAAGCCTAGTAATTATAGGTTCACAAAGAGCTCAAATGAATACACGTTGTTTAAAAGAATAATGAATGCATGTTTTATATTCATATTAATATTTGACTACTTGTCAATTAATATAATAATTATATAAATATATTATATTAATTAAAAGTAATTATAATTCATATAATATAAATATAATAAATAATTAGCACCAAAGGATGAGCAAATTTGTAACGAGAGATACAGGGGGTGTGGCTTTATTGCATCTTTACTTGCAGCTGATTGGTCCAGTGTGGATTTGCGATCCCAAACCCAGAATAAAACCTGCTCCAGAGCAGGTTAGCTGTGTATTGTAAGTTACCATGGTGATGAACACATCTAAAAACCAGTCCACCTTTTGAGCCCGAAAAAACAGAGTTTGCTCAAACTAATCTTGAACTTACCTGGGTAGCAACTGAAACCAGCTTTGTGCAACAGGCCACAGGTCAAGTTGTTGTTGTTGTTGTTATTTTTAGCTGATTATGCTGGTAATTGGTTGGTATAAGATCATCTTGACCAGTTTTTGAAACATGGTGGTTTGTTAAACAATGTGTAATGACCTGTTTGGACCATCTAATGACCTGCTAAGACCAGGAAGAAACCAGCTACCACATTCCAAAACTTGGCTGGGTTTTCCAGCAGCAAAGTGAAGTCCTCTGGGCCATTAGTTTAATTGATTTTTGTTCTTTCAGGGTGATCTGTTTTGAGTTAGTTAGCTGCTTCTCTGTTAACGTGTGAATGTGGAAGTAAGACAAACAAACTTTATTGAATGAAAGTGCTTTCTGTTTTAACATGGTAGCTAGTTTTTAGCTGATTAAGCTGGCAATTAGTTGGAGTAAGCTGGTAGATAATCTTGAATGAAAGAAACCAGCTACCACATTCAAAAACACAGCTACTAGCAAAAGATGGATTGTCCAACTGGGATTACATTAATCCTCGACCAATCACAGCCCCTTTAACGAAACACTAAATTACTCTGTGCCATGTGCTTGTTTTTAGTGCACTGTGTGAATTCATTGTTGTTGATGCATCAATCTTATTATCAGTCCTCCGGTGCTGATGTCCTCATTCACTTTCTCAAACACTGACCCATTCCTGCACTGTTTATCTCTTTCAATGCATGTACTCTCTGCTTTTCATTTAGTTTAACTTTGAGATAAAGAGGTCTTTGCGGTTGAAGCTCGCAGCTGAGAAGCGACACTTTAATGGGCTACACCACGTGTTGACGTTTCTTGAAGGTTATCAAGTCTTATTGTGCATATCTGCATTGCTGTTTCCTTTGTAGGAAGCTCACTTTGTAAAGTTTGACTCATTCTGGCTGGGTGCTTATCAACGTAGTTTCTAAACGGTTCTACCGGCCAGAGAGAAAAAAGTGCAGGCACCAAAGTTTTGCTTTTAAAAAGCTACAGTAAAACTATACAGGGTTCCACATACTTGAGTAAAAGTCCAAAACAATGAATAAAATATGTTGAGGTGTTGGATTTCACCAGTATTCCTTCACTTATTTTATTTAATCCTGGCTGGTAGCACGAAACTGTGAAGTGAGGGTCAAAACAGCTCTGTTATGAACCTTGAGGCCTTACAGAAACCTCTCTGACTGCAGTGTCCTTACTACACCTTACCATATGCGGTTCCTAAACCACTGTTCGGCTGTTTGAAGTATTGTGATGCACCCAGAAGTGATTATATTGAAGCTTTAAACATAACAGTTTCTCTCTTTTCATTGACTGCCCTAGATATGGGTTATTATAACTCTACAATGTGGGGCTTGAATTCATGAATATGCATCTGATGATTTATCATTGACCTAGATTTGAAAGTAGGTCCAAAAATTGAAATAGCGTTACCAATATGTAGTTAAGAGCATTTGTCCATCTCAACCTATAGTTCATAGGCAAGGACCTATGAAATGTATGGTATAACAATTTTTTTTTTTAATGATCATCATAATGTCAATAATGCTAATAATTTTAATGTTTTTATGGCAAAACAAGGTTAGTTGAGTTCGTAAAATGTTCCAAGTTTCCACTACTAAAAATATTTAAATTGTTTAAGTTAAATGTATGAATTAGCTTACTCAAATATTTCAAGTTAAAAGTAAATCAAATTTTTAAGTACAAAATAAAAATGTGTCAGTTCTGCTTACTTAAACGTCAAATGTCTTAAACATTTTGATGTAACTGATTACTGATGTTGTTTGCCAACTTATTCAGGTTTACAGTGCAAGTTGGTTCAGGTGGTTGACTATGTTGGTCAAGGACTCAAACAGGTAATTGCAGGTTAAGGGTGGCCTACCAATCCCCATCTGCTGATACTTCCTCTCTGCTGTTCATCTAATCCGGCTTCAAGCAGCTAACGACCAGTTAGAAATGAGAACATATTTGACAGCTACCACTTTTAGCTGGGTTTTCCAGCAGGGAAGTAAAGTCCTCTGGGCCATTCGTTTAATAGATTTTTGTTCTTTTAGGTGCTTTGGTGAGACAGTATACTGGAAAAGATGATGGGGCGACTGTTTGGAGTTCAATGAAGTGAAAGATATTATCATCATCTCCCCCATGTAACACCGCTGAAATGGTAGTCAGCTGCTTCTCTGATAACTTGTGAATATGGAAGTAGGACAAACAAACTTGAGTGGATGAAAGTGTTTTCTGTTAAGAGAGTAAATCATGCTTCTCCATCGTGACTATTATTCGTTATCAGTGTCTCTCGCTTTCAACCTTATCTCTATTTTTGAACATAAAGCCCTATTAACACACTAGATATTTACCCTGAAACAAGACCTGTAGCACACACATCTGTCAAGTAGCCCTCAGGTAGATTCCTTTATTTTGCCTCTCCGGCAAGCGCTTATAGTTCCATAATTCCCAATTCCATTTTTTTTTTACCCACATAATTAGAACTTAAGCACATCTTTATACGTAGATCTTTATATCTTCTATTGTCTATGGTAAAGTGTACTGACAAGCACGTGTGGTTATATTCCGTCATTTCTATTGAAAATTGAATGTCATGTATTTGAATATCTTTGTAATAATTACAATTGTAATGAATGATGAAGTTTTAATTTAGTAGTTTTCATTGTGGAGCAACAGTCTGAAATGAATCTTGTTGAGCAGGTTAGATCTTATAAATCTGTTCATAGCAAGCTAGCTAACTTAATAATAACACATGGCACATGATAATGTTAAATGTTGAATGTTATGTGCATAGTGAATAGAGTTCGTAATTTAGGACACAACTGTGTGCTGAAGTTTGCTTACGTCAATATAACAAAAAAACGCATGTAAGTTTGTACAACAGACTGAGTTGGCCAAGCATTGGCTTCTGTGTACAGTATGCTTCTGGCCTTATAATAGGAAGTGAGAGAGTGTAAATGTGGGAAAGTGTGGGTGGATGTTGAATGTTGGACACAAAGGCTTCTCGAGTCTTCCCATCTTCAACTGAAACTAATAGGCAAGCTCTGATACTGCTTTCAGTGCTTCAATAGCATAATTCATATGAAGCTTTGTGTTTTTGTATAATTAACTCGGATGACAGTTTGTGAAATGCAAGTGCCACAAAGGGCTGGCACTGATATTGTTAGTCTTTACAAAGAGAGATTTTCACATTTGTGTTTTCTTACTGAATAAATGGGAATGTGTCATAATGGGGATAATGGACTTTGATGAAAGGATTAAGCACCTTTTCAATAATCACCTATATCCCACACGTTCATTAGCGCATTGTGCGAAATAACTTTCAGAAAGCACCAGAATAAAGGTGCCTGTTTAAAGCATTTGGTGAAACAAACATACTCCAAGTGCATGGTTGATGTGTCGCTGTTGACGAACGAGTGGGAAAAGAATAATGAGTGGCCTGCAACAATAAGCTTATGTAATTTCACCTTTGAGGGTGTGATTTAAAACTGTATTACACTACGTGGCCTTTTACTCAGAAAGAACATTGCCGTCCTCTTTTCCCCTCATAGGACTAGCTATAAGAAAGAGCTAGGCTAAATGAAAGACTATTGTACTGTTACTTATTGAGAACAGTGTAATAATATCTGGCATTAGCAGATATAATAGCTGTAATACTCCAAATGAATGCTCTGAATGAAAGTTTCATCATCTGGTGCAACGTTTTAATTGTTTTTATGATGAGTGTCGAGTAAAA
This sequence comes from Gobiocypris rarus, assembly GCA_023029165.1. Taxonomy (NCBI): domain Eukaryota; kingdom Metazoa; phylum Chordata; class Actinopteri; order Cypriniformes; family Gobionidae; genus Gobiocypris; species Gobiocypris rarus. The sequence goes on from CM040928.1 coordinate 24,302,878, forward strand.
TTGATTTATCACAGTACATGCTTTAGCAGTTCAATGTAATTGGACACAAATAAACAAAAAAGAAAAAAAGAACCATCCTATAATTAAAACATTTCCCAGAGGCTCTTTCAGAACAAGTCAGTTTGACACATCTAATTAAACACTTATTTGGATTAACTGACAAATACAGTATTCGGATCATTCATTCATTTGTTTCTAAACAAGATGAGGCGTTTTATTAGAGTGTCATTATAGAACATCCGGTCTCGTATGCATACAGAATATTATGATAAAAAAGCTCAGTCATAAAGCGTCTTTGAATGCTGTTTTCATTGTATTGGAGATCTGTCCTCCAATGACAAAAACAACCTTTCTGGCCATTCTCAATGATTCAGAAATGAATGTACTTTTTATTACTATAATTTATATCACTTTTATTGATACAGATAATAGATTGAGAATATGGGGACAAGGGCGGGGAAATGGAAATGAGGTGAGGCAGACTTAAACCTATCACTCACATGGCATAGTTTAAAAACCTTCCTGAGATTATGGAAAAGCGAACCGCTTCAGTTTTTCCAGCCATTCTCTAAAGATCTAGAGCAGTGGTTCTCAACCAGGATGCAGGGGCCCACTAGAGGGCCTCAGCAAACTTTTACAAGGGCCAGAGAGTAACTAAAGTCCCTTTTTATACAGGGACGATAACTGTAATGTTGACTATGACGTTTTAATAATCAATCAAATTCTAAGAGAATAGGGAAGTCTACTGTACAGCTTTAACAATATAGCTACAGTACATACAAAGGATATCTGTCACCATTTTAGTCGTTTCTGTCATGTCTGTATGAGTTCTCGTTAGTTACTATGGTCTCTGATTAGTTCATCTTCGTCCAGCTGTTCCTGTTTAGTTCTGTCATAGAGTCAGCCACAACATCACAGCCCCAGTCATCACATAATAACCAGGACCCGCCCACTCATAGCAGTCAACACTGCTCATGTCAGACTCCTTAGTACTCTACTCACCTGTGATCGTCTCGTCTCCTGTCTTCAGTCCGTCTTCCTGATCTAGATCTCCTGTCTTTGTGTTTACTTGTTACCTGCACAGAAAACCTACTTAGTAGAGTGGTAAGGACTGAGAGCGGTAAGGATTATATAGCCAGGATTTATAGCTCTACTGAGTAGAGTGGTAAGGATTTATAGCCGGCAGCCATATCACCCTGTAGCCCAAGACTGGTTTCCCACTGAAGCTAAGCAGGGTTGAGCATGGTCAGTACCTGGATGGGAGACCAACTGGGAAAACCAGGTTGCTTCTGGTAGAGGTGTTAGTGAGGCCAGCAGGGGGTGCTCACCCTGTGGTCTGTGTGGGTCCTAATGCCCCAGTATAGTGATGGGGACACTACAAACACCGTCCTTCGGATGAGACGTTAAACCGAGGTCCTGACTCTCTGTGGTCATTCAAAATCCTGGTGTAACCCCGGCATCCTGGCCAAATTTGCCCATTGGCCTCTGTTCATCATGGCCTCCTAATCATCCCCATATACTGATTGGCTTCTTCACCCTGTCTCCTCTCCACCAATCAGCTGGTGTGTGGTGGGCGTTCTGGCGCATTATGGCTGCCGTCGCATCATCCAGGTGGATGCTGCACATTGGTTGTGGTTGAGGAGATTCCCCCCTTCTATATGTAAAGCGCTTTGAGTGCCTAGAAAAGCGCTTTATAAATGTAATAAATTATTATTATTACTAACTGTTATTACTTGAGTCTTCCAGCTAAGTTACCACCATCATTCAGCAAGTCACCATCCATTTCCCATTGCCTGGTTCCCACCATTCCATCGCCACTCTGCTTTAATGAACACTGTTAACACTTAACTACCTGTCTGTCTCCTTCTGTGCCGTGTCAAGTTCCCTCATTTACTATGTGTATTTATAATCCCTGTTCTGTTCAGTCTTTGGTCGTTTTTTTTTTGTGTGTTATTGTATATGCGGAGTTCTTCTTATGAGTAGAGTTTTTCTTCATTCCTTGACTAAGCATTACAATATTGTTGGAATCATTTTAAGAATTTTATAATTTGATTTGATTTGAAGACATTTCACATTGACAGCCAATCAGAATCCACACAACTTTAGTGACAGATGACATCTCAATTGCATTATCCCAAGATTTGCATAAAAATAGGTGATGGGAACATAGGTATTGTTTCATTTTTTTTATTATTGTTCTATTACGTGCTCTTCATCAAGAACAAACCTAATCTTTTAACCCCTAAATACATTAATTTAAGGCCTCACTCCTATGAATTTGTATAATTTTGATTCTGCAGTGACGGGTAGGTTTAGGGGCGGGATTTGAGGTTGTATGAAAACCAAGCGGCAACCTCCCGCAGTCTCTCATGAAGCCAATACGGAAGTGACTTAAACTGCAATTCATCAACTGGCCACTACGGACAAGCTAATCTCATTGAGCCCCATGTTAAAATGCCCAACTTTACCGCAGAAGAAAACATTTTTTACTGCAAATTTTGCATTTCATGACAACTGTGAGAGGGCTTAACCCGGCTTTACGCTTCAAAACTGCTCTTTAGAATCCTATGGGTGACGTCACAGACACTACGTTCATATCTTTATGAAGTTCATATCACTTTATATAGTCTATGATGAAAAGATAAGAATCAACCAACTGGTCACATACGTACTATTTAGCAAAAATCGTACAAATTCCTTGAATTAGCCACCTCATAAAATATGTATGAATTGCTGTTAGATCGGGTTGGTAATACACTCAGTGACTCGATCTCTATCTCACAATAATCTTCTACATAATACAGTAAATTTCAATGAACAATATCAATGAGAACAAACATATGTTTACTTTGCTAAGAGTGGTTGCATTGGGTGCTGTGCAGTGACAAAACACAGAACCGTTGGTTGGAATAAAACACAGCTATTACCAATCAGAAAAAAGGACTGGAACTAAAAGTTTTATAATAGCCTACTTATTATACTTTGAATACTTGAATCTGGTGGTTGGCGAACGTTCTAAGGTGTGCAATTATTTTCAGGGAATGCGCAGCCATAGTAGTTCCAGGCAGGTCTTGACTGCATTACAGGTCCATATCACTACGCCAAATGATTTCAGGTATTTCAAAGGTCCTTACAGCACATAACAGCAAAAGAACCAAAACCCACAATGACACTGACCAAGCAAATAAATATAGTAAACAATAGAATAAAAACAACAAAATTATTTATATGCTTTTTGCCACAAAATGACGCTTTATTATGTGTTGAAAGCACATACTCTCTGCTCTCCCTCTCAAACTCCCACACAGTGCGGACAGAACAGAAACGTGTTGTCACGGCACGGCTCTGACGGTTTTATTAGCAAAATAGTTTAGCAACTTAAAGCTACATGACATTTCGCACTAGCGAGATAATAAAGGCGCTGTTCTACAGTTTTGTATTAGACGCTGCTGCTGAACACTGCTGAAAGAGACGCACAGACTCCTTACTCCTGCATGCACAAGAGCATTATTAATAAATTATTACTAAATACTAAATTATACATTATTTTTATAATAATTCAACGGCCTTTCGTCAATTATTCCTTACTTGGACACATCCATTTAACTGGATCTCTAAATGCCACTGTAGTATAAAACTCTCTTGATATGTTAACAATTTCAAAAGAATGAAATAAAGCAAATTGCGAACCTAGAATCAGTTTGAGCAAATGCTTTTTACCATCATCACTCTCATTGTCAGAGCTCATTTCCCAGTACATTCAGCGTCTGGCTCATTCTCATGATCTCATCCATATTCTTAAAACTATTGTTTTCAACATCTTCAAAATCATTATTTTGAGCGCTGGCAGCTTCTTCACCAGATCCCCCATCAAGCGACAATGACACTAATATTTGATTGTGTATGGTACTTGCTCTGTAGAAAATTCATTTTTCATTAAGTTTTATATATATATATACACTCACCTAAAGGATTATTAGGAACACCTGTTCAATTTCTCATTAATGCAATTATCTAATCAACCAATCACATGGCAGTTGCTTCAATGCATTTAGGGGTGTGGTCCTGGTCAGGACAATCTCCTGAACTCCAAACTGAATGTCAGAATGGGAAAGAAAGGTGATTTAAGCAATTTTGAGCGTGGCATGGTTGTTGGTGCCAAACGGGGCGGCCTGAGTATTTCACAATCTGCTCAGTTACTGGGATTTTCACGCACAAGCATTTCTAGGGTTTACAAAGAATGGTGTGAAAAGGGAAAACCGTCCATTATGCGGCAGTCCTGTGGGCTAAAATGCCTTGTTGATGCTAGAGGTCAGAGGAGAATGGGCCGACTGATTCAAGCTGATTGAAGAGCAACTTTGACTGAAATAACCACTCGTTACAACCAAGGTATGCAGCAAAGCATTTGTGAAGCCATAACACACACAACCTTGAGGCGGATGGGCTACAACAGCAGAAGACCCCACCGGGTACCACTCATCTCCACTGCAAATTGGAAAAAGAGGCTACAATTTGCACAAGCTCACCAAAATTTAACAGTTGAAGACAGGAAAAATGTTGCCTGGTCTGATGAGTCTCGATTTCTGTTGAGACATTCAGGTGGTAGAGTCAGAATTGTACCATACCCATCCTCTGATGGCTACTTCCAGCAGGATAATGCATCATGTCACAAAGCTCGAAACATTTCAAATTTTTGTTTCTTGAACATGACAATGAGTTCACTGTACTAAAATGGCCCACACAGTCACCAGATCTCAACCCAATAGAGCATCTTTGGGATGTGGTGGAACGGGAGCTTCATGCCCTGGATGTGCATCCCACAAATCTCCATTAACTGCAAGATGCTATCCTATCAATATGGGCCAACATTTCTAAAGAATGCTTTCAGCACCTTGTTGAATCAATGCCACGTAGAATTAAGGCAGTTCTGAAGGCGAAAGGGGGTCAAACACAGTATTAGTATGGTATTCCTAATAATCCTTTAGGTGAGTGTATATATATATATATATATATATATATATATATATATATATATATATATATATATATATATATATATATATATAGGCTACATATGTTTTTACAAATGAACAATTAGAACACAGATATTATTTAGTTTTTCATGTTATATTGTTGATAATGAATAGATTAAGTAATAAAAAGAAGGTTGATGTCTAACTTGTGGAGGGTAGAGGCAGATTAAGGTGGTCAGGGGCCCCTAGGCTGCCACCCCCTTAATCAAGGTATTTAGTGCCATACATGGTCCAAATGCAAATATGGTGCTCCACTATCGTAATTTCTTTCGAACATTTTGCTGCTATGCTGTCTCGCCCGTCTAGTAATAGCGGTGAGGTAAATAAAAATGACTGGCATGATTTAACCAGCAGCTACCAGCAGACCCAATCACATCTCCAATCACCTGCTTATTTTGTTTGTATGTTTCTTATGAGCCAATCATATTGAATTTAAAAGAATAAAAAAATTGTCTGGCCAATCCAGGGCCCCTGCACACATTGGGCTCCTAGGCTGCAGCCTACGCAAGCCTGTGGGTTAATCCGCGCCTGGTGGAGGGTGATGAATGCATCCCGGGTTGATAAAGACCGAGGTATGCATTTAGGGATTAATAGCAGCACTACACAGTTGTGTAAGCTTCATATCAAAGAAGGGAGAACACATCAAATCCCTGCATCTCAACTTTATTAAACAACAAAAATAAAACATTACAAAAGAAGCAAATGAACAGATATATTTTGGCCAACCTTGAACACCAAGTTGGAATGGTGGATACACATATATATATATATATATATATATATATATATATATATATATATATATATATATATATATATATATATATATATATATATATATATAGTTCAACAGGAATGTTGTTTAACTTTTACTAGAACATTTTAATGCTCTGGATTTCATATTTAATAACTTGAAATGTCAATTGCATTAGTGTTGATATTCCAAATGCCTGGTTTTAGGTTATAAAATGAAAAGACATGTCTAGCTCGACCCTGAAAGCTTCAGACAAAATGATGATACGTTTTATGTATGCTGAGAAGAGCTATGAAATTTTTTTGTTCGTTTTGCTAATGGGCCCTGGTGAATTGGTGAACACGATAAAACTCTGTGTGCTGCATTTCCTGTGCTTTGCGATGCACATAGACCCCTTTTGTCTGTTGACATGTGTGTAAAGTTTTGAAAGCAATTATGCTGAATGTGCTGTAGGTTTTGCACACGTTCGCTTCCTCCTGCCACAAATGCCACATATAGCACATTTAATCAAAGCTCTTTGTTTTTATTCTCTTTATTTGTCATTCATTAAGCTAGTTAAACATAATAGCACAGCTTTTCCATATAGGGTCGGTTTTATGTAATCATATTTTAATTATGGAGGGTAGGCTACTTTTCTTAGAATGTCAGGCAAAACTATTTCTGCTAACAAATATCGACAAATATCACTGAAATGGGTCTTATAAAAAAATCTAGGCTCTGGCCAGTTTTTGCAGCCGGGTCTCATTGTTAACATGCAATACATAACCATTTACATGTACAAAATAAAAATTTTCGTAAATTTGAATAGACGCTGAAACGTACAATATGGACATATTGACTACATTAAAACATAAACATTATTACATATTTACAGCTAAAGAAACATCCCGATCCACTCCATGAAGGTGCACATTTCTCATTAAAAAGCTAAATAAAGATTGCTGAATAAAGGCTTGAATTTGGTTTCTGTTCCTCACAATAGTATGGATTCTAAAGATTTGGATTACAGCACACAAATAAAAGTATTACTTTTGGTGAATTTATGTAGCGTTTTTGGTTTTTCTTATGGTTCTATTGTCAATCGCTGCATAGCTAGATCTAATCTGAGAAAACACATTTTGTTTCCCATGGCAAACAAAATGAATATACAATAGTTACAATAGAACAATAGTTAAACAATTAAAGAAATATTATTAATTTTAAGGTTTTAAAGTTTAGTCTTAGCATTAAGAAGCGTTTTCAGCAGGTGTCACAGAACAGAGCGAAATTTTATAATTTCATGGGGATATTAAGTAGACTCCGTTTAATAAATGTGACTGAAAACATAATATCTGTTACATGCTAGTTGCAGCAAGGATGAGACAGGATAAATTGGCAGCAGTTTACAAGTTTTATTAACTAAAAACAACAGAACAACCAGCTAAACGCAATGATAATGGACAACAGGACAGGACTAAACACAGGCTTAAACACTGGCAAACAAGAGGGGCTAATTGACTAAACACACCGGAACAGAACTAAACCGTCAATAACCATAGGAACAAACAGGCAGACGAAGGAAGCCAGAACCAATTAACACACTGACAGCAAAAAAAACAAGACTAGAAATACAAACATGAAATCAAAACACACTCAAACCATGACAGTGCCCTCACCCTCCCAGAGGTCTTATCCTCGCGCCTAAATACATACAAGGAGTGGGAGGGTGGATGACCTGGAGGTTGACAAGGGTGTGGCCTAGAAGAACGGGAGGCTTACAGGGCGAAGCCGGCAGCTCAGGGAACCAGGGTGGTACCGGCAGCTCAGGGGACCAGGGTGGTGCCGACAGTTCATGGGACCAGCGCAGAGCAGGCAGCTCAGGGAACCAGGGTGGTGCCGGCAGATCATGGGACAAGGGCGGAGCAGGCAGCTCAGGAGACCAGGGAGGTGCTAGCAGTTCAGGGGCCCAGGGCAGATTGGCCTCCGTGGCCTTCACCCTTGGCTTGGTCACTATATGGCCGCAGACGTATAGCACCTCCGCACAATATTCTTGGGAAGAGCCATGGGGTTGTGAACAGGAGCAGGATTTTGGGCTGGAGTACTCTCTGGATGCTGGTCAGGGGCTGAAGCCACCTCTGGACTCAGGACGGATGTCCTCTCTGGACTCGGCACGGGCACCGATGTGTGTGCTGGACAAAAGTCTCCAAATTCTTCATTTCATGAAGAGACAAGCCGAGAAGTGCTGAGAAGACACTAAACAGGACTAAATTATGTGTACATAAAAGTTTCTTGCTTTTTGTTTCATAATAACTACACAATAAAAACATACACATATAATATAAAAACAGTAGCCAATCAGTAGTTTTAATTGTCATATTTGGATTCAGCACATTAAAATACATAAACAGATAGCACATTTTATCTCTGAAACTGACAAATTCTACACAATTGTAGACCAATGTTTTTATCAACTCACCAACACCTTGCAAATCCCTCACAACCCCGAGTTGGGAAACTCTGTTGTAAACAATGGGGGGCCTTGGACTCAAAAAGGTTGAGAACCACTGAGTTAGATGGATTAACGATCATATGGTTTCAGTCCTTTATTTAGGTTTAGGATGTAAATCTCTAGAGTGAGCTTGGGTGACACAGCAGATGTAATAGAATCAGATTCCATTTTCAATTTGTGTCTGTATGGAAACATTCAGCAACTGCGAAGGGCTCTAACAGCACAACACACACTCAATGACGGCCCTGATGTATGGCTGTAATAGACTGGTGGGCAGTTCGCTTTATGGTGCTGTGTCCTCTCCTCTTCTCATTCTGTGCTTTTGTGTGGGCTTTCACCAGCCAGTGGATGTTCATTTTTTTAGAGTGTGTTTGAAGGAAACACTCGTTTTATGGTTTGCAGTTTCTTGTATAAGAACTAGTGAATATATTCTGCCTTATAGTTTAATAAACTGTGTGCCTGGTTGTCCTAATTTGTGTGTGTGTGGCCTGGTAAACCCTATGTTATCGGAACAAAATGTCTCCACAAGGATGGCAATATCCAAAACCGTTGTGGGGACATTTTTGGTCCCCATGAGTAAAACAAAACAAAGTGTTTTTTTTTTTTTTTTAAATGTAAAAATGTAGAAAGTTTTCTGTGATTGGGTATAGAGTTAGGGGATATAATATACCGTTTGTACAAAATAAAAGATCATTGTCTATGGAAAGTACCCATAAAACATGAAAACACAACATGTGTGTGTCCTGGTAAACCCTATGTTATAGGGACAAAATGTCCCCACAAAGATGGCAATAACTTAACATATTTCCTATTTGTTGAGGTGTGTATTTGTTGTGGTGTGTATGTGTTTTAATGGATGAAAGCGATCTGCTTTTTGGGACTCTGTCCCAGCGTGTGTGCAGCACTGATAATGAAAGCATACGTTACCGTGCCAACACTAAATGATGGAACGCTAATTGTCACAGCATGCTATGGCATACTCTAGACTACACTCAGACTGACAAAATGACTCTGCTATCTGTGTGTTAGGGTGTCTTTTCTAATATGGGAAATGACAGAAATGGATGGAAATGACCATGCTGGATATTACATTTTGGAAGAAAATGCCAGACTCCTTTGCCTTGCTAAGTCTATTTTCACTGATAGCATTTTATGCATCCTAAAATGAAATATTTGTAACACTTTTTGCACAATGACAAATTTTTCTGAAATGTTCTGAATTTTACAAAATATTCTGTCCATAAGTAATATTTTTTCTTTGTTTTCTTAATCACATTCTCCACATTTTATATTTCATCTCAAGCTTGTTAAGTGCAATTAATTAATATTGGCAGCCCTAATATCCAATATTAAATTTACCAAAGAAAATATACATGAATTGTCTTGTTAAATCTGCACTGTAAATTATAAGCTATTTTATTTATAACTTTGTAGATAAATTATTCATACTTTTTGTGGGTATTTCAAAAGATTACATAATTGCCCTGTTACATCTTTTTTTTTCACTGTTACATTGATAGCATTTTATATATTAAATGTAAATCATATTTTTAACACTTTTTGCATGGTATGACAAAATGACAACTGGATTAGATATTATACATAGAATTTAGATTTTTGATTTTGACATTGGTTTTTCTTTGTTTTCTCCACACGTTTCATATCACAAGCTTTGCATGCATTGGCAGCCCTAATATCCAACACAATTTACTGAATCTACAAATGAAAATGTTCATGAATTGTTTTGTTTAAAAATCATTTCTGCATAAATTATAAGCTACTTTATTCATCATTTTGTAGATGAATTATTCATGCTTTTTATGTAGGCCTATTTAAAAATGACATGTATTGTCCTGTCACGTTATTATTTTTCATTGATAGCATTTTTTATATTCTAAGTGTGACAAAATGACAACTCAACTGGAAAAAAGTACATTTAACAAGTTAAAAAGTAGAACATTTAAAAGAAATGGTGGCAGAGATTTTCATTTATTATGGTTGAAGGTCTGAATAAGGGACAAGAATGAAACTTTTTAAAGTCTGCATAACTGTTAGCAAAACTATTTATGATAAGGTTGTAAAAATAAATGATAAAACTATATTGGATGTTGTACAAAAAATGAATCATAGCAACAAAGAAAAATGTTTTGTAAAATAGATGGCCTGACACCTTTGTCCCCCACAGTCTTTTCAGAAACATTTGTTCATTTAATGGCTGTTTACTGTTTATGCAATCATGCAAAGATTTTGCATTTGTTCTTTTGGCAGAGTTTAGACTTTATTGCTTCTTTCTGCAGTTTTGTGTAATGGTGCCTCACACTCCTGATCCTGATGCAGCTGATTTATTATATCATAAAAATGTACAGCATCATTATAAATTTATACTGTCTGCAAAGTAAATAATGTATGGGCCCTGGGGAAAGGTGTAGTAGCTTTACACCTGCAGGATGACTTTTGAACTTTCCACCTTGCCATCTTTCCTAATTGATAGTGAGGACCACACTTTTGGCAGATAGTCAGCATACAACAATTTGTATTTACCTCAATGCTGTTAGTATCATGTGTGGTGTTTTCACCCTTTAACAGAACACACTCCATGTAGTGTACAATTAACACATTGGGCCCTAACTTACACCTGGTACAACGCAAGTGTTTTTTGCTAGTTTCAGTCGGACACAGTTTTCATTTTCACGTCCAGTACCACATTGTTTAAATAGCAAATGCACTCGTGGCCAACTGTTCGCCCATGGCTGTTCTGGTCTGAAAATGAGGTGTGTTCAGACGTAATGTTAGTGCGTTGCTATTTTGAGGCAATTGAAAACAACTAAAGTCAATAGTGCAGTATTTTTTGTGTTATTTACAGGGCGTTAGTCATATGCACCTATAGGCTCGTGAACAACATGCGCACACTCTGCTTATTACACACACAGGGATGCGCAGCAGCTCATAAACATTTTTAAATATTAAAAATAAAAGGATTCCTCTCTAAAGAAGCGTTCAGTCTTTCTGCTCACAAATTCATAGTGAATCCTCCATGGTCAAGCAACTGGCTTTTAAAGGGAATGGGAGATGAGAATCTGATTGGTTTATTGCACGTTACTCCCAAAACACACCCATGACCCAAGTATACAACCCTTCTGGACCATGTGCATGGCGCGCCGACAACTTTTTCTGTCATTAAACTAAATAAGCCCTATCACTTTCAGATCATGCGCTCAGATTGTTAAAATTGGGCCCTAAAACTTTATTCTTCTTTCCTGTTTTACTCAACATAATCTCACTAGAACCACTAGTGGTTCAGTTCAACATTACATATATTATAGTAAGCAATTACTATGAACTGAACAGATATTGACTTGGGACTATATTATGAAGCACTGCTACTTGAGCGCAGAGATATCACGCAACAAATGAAATCCCACAACTTTCGTCAACATACATTTCATGTGTTGCGTGATATTTCTGCGCCCAAATAGCAGTGCTTCGCCTGTGCTTGTCTATAATATAGTCCCATATCAATACCTGCTTAGGAAATCGCCTAGTCTTAATCTGCATCGCTATTTGTACTCGTTGTGAATACACAGGCCACAAGAAGTAATTAGGTGCTGTTGTTTTTTTTGTATCTCAGGACATGCTAGCTGGCAACATAGGATTCCATTCATTATGCTAAGCTAAGCTAGCGGCGACCCTGCCAAACTAAAACAATGCATGCACTGAGACAAAAATGCATTTGCCCACATATCTAAATGTATAGGAAAGATGTTGAATAAGCCCTATTTCTAAAACCGGTGGAGTGTTCCTTTAAAATTAAACACACATTAAAAAACCTTATTTTAACATTTAATCTCCCAGTTCATTCCTACTCAACTAAGAATAATTTTTTTAGTTTATGCAGCAAAATCCAGTTTATCCAGCCTTTGCGATTTAATTTAAGTCCATTTGTGTCAGTATCATTAACCTTACTGGCATCACATGCCAAATCACCATCTGGAGATGGGACGTTTTCTCCCACATAGATTGCCATATTGTGAGTGTTTGATGTCTACAAAAGTAATTATTATTTTTGTTGATTATTGTTTTATTCAGGTTCAGTTTACAGAAGTATTTTGAATCATATTGGTGTATTTTCTGATAATAACCCTGGACTTAATCAGACCTCTTTCTTTCACAGACACAAACCAATTGTCTCCACCGCATTTGGTGTCTCCATTGAGAACATGTTTTTCATTATAGTAATTACGCTTCTGAGAACACGCTCAACTCCAGGGAGTCTCTGGAAGTTAGCAGCTAGCCACAGCTCGTGCAAAATTGAAAAGGTTGTCAAATGGGAGTGTAGTGGATGCAAAAGGTGAATGGTTTCCTAGCATTTGGAGGATTTTTTCATTCCGCTTTACTTACACTTTTTATAGCTACTTTTAGTGATACTTTTAAATACCTTTAAAAGTGCTTATCTCTCAAGGTGGTGGAAGTACACACTCAAATGGAGTTTCAAAAATAAAAGAATACACATTCTGCGTCCTAAGCAACAAACTTTTCTTGACAGTGCAATTAAAAAATAGAGGATTTATCAATAGCAATGTCACATATCACTGATTTATTGAATTTCTGACCTTTTCATAGTCAGTTAACAAAACAGGAGGTGGTTGAGCAGCAATGGCTTGTGTAGAGTTTTTGAGTGTGTATTGACACATACCAGTGCCCCCACACTTACACGCTCTCTAACTGATTTCAGAGTTCTCCCTCGGTAGATTAAGATTGACAGGCGCAGCAGCAGCGTTCAACACTTCAGGCTCTGAGTCTACCAGGAGCGAGGGAGGGGGTTGATGTGCTTGACAATCAGTGCAGGAGTCAAATTAAATCAGAACAGGATAAGCCAAGCAATGAAGAGTAAGTTAACAAAAAAATTATAAATTATACATACACTACCGATCAACAGTTTTGGATCAGTATGATTTTTTTTTAATTGTCTTTCAAAATTATAATGTTAAAAATATTCCTATTTCATTCAAAGAATATCATTAGCATTCATCGGCATATTAGAATGATTTCTGGAGGACCATGTGAAACTTAAGACTTGAGTTATGGTTGCTGGAAATTAAGATTTGCAATCATAGGAATAAATGACACTTTAAAATATATTAAATGCTAAAATGTATTCTCATCACAAAAAAAAAGTATTTTAATTAATCCCAAAGAGCTCCAGATAGCAGACAAATGCTGAATCAACGTTGAATCAATGGTAATGCATCGACTAAAATATCATTGAATCAGTGATGAAACTTAACATTGATTTTTCATCAGGTTTGCACCCTGAAATAATGTTACTTCAATGATAAAAAAAAATAGATCAAGATGGCCATAAAATTCAACTAAAATTAAATCATGTATTTAACACTGGGTCAACATTGAAACAATGTTGAAATGTAACATTGAATTTTAATCAGGTTTGCACCCTGAAATAATGTTATTTCAAATAAGAAAAATAAATAAAGATGGCCATAAATTCAATACTTAATTAAATCACTTATTTAACATTGAATCAACATAGAAACACTATAAAATCAATCTTGCTTTATGTACAGCAGGAATCTATGCCAGTTAATGGTCTTATTAATTTATTCCTTTCAATCAGAGACCATGTATGGCTGCAATTGATATGATTTTGTATCAAAAAGTCACTTTACATGCAAATGTATTTATTTATGCCCCCACAGTTTCAACAGGAAATCTCACTTTGACTTAAAACAATTACATCTGAATTTTTAACACAAATGCCAGGAGAAGAGCCTGGAAAAAAATGACAACCTCCATCAGCAAAATGAAAGTAAATACAAAAGATATTCGCCAGTAAATAAATAAATGGGACAGCACTACTGAAAGAAAGAAGGTAGAAGAATAAAATAAATACTCTGAATACTCTAAACTCAGGGGTGTCCACCACAAGCAATACCCCCAAGTCTTTCGAGGTGTAACAGAGGCATTTTTGCACCATCCCAGCAAAGAGAAACTCTGATGCCTCCTTTTTATCGCCATCTGAAACATCAAGACGTTAAATATTTGGAAATGTGACATGTTAAATTACAAATGTACTTCAAAATTAAGTGAAACATGAATTTGATTAAAATCTTTACATTCCAGTTGAAACATCCTGAATTAAAATTCAAAACCATTTAATGATTTTAAAGGAACACTCCACCGTTTTTAGAAATAGGGCTTATTCAACTTCTTTCCTACATTTAGATATGTGGGCAAATGCATTTTTTGTCTCAGTGCATGCGTAGTTTTAGTTGGGCAGTATCGCCGCTAGCTTAGCTTAGCATAATGAATGGAATCCTATAGTGCCAGCTAGCATGTCCCGAGTAAAAGTGATCCAAACCCAACTTCACTGAAAGTGCGCGTTTCCTCATAACAGTGTTAGTGTGTGATCGGTATGAATTAGGGGTGCACCGATCCGATATCGGATATCGGCCGCGATACTGACAAAATAGCTGGATCGGGGATCGGAATAATTAACAGATCCACAGGCCGATCCAGGTTTTTTTTTTCTCGCAGCAGAACCTAAGTCATTCGTCAGCTTCAGTGTGTCGCATGATAGTAGCAACATGAAACGAGCAGTCTGCTGCAGGGTTATCAACTTAATCTCACGCCAAGTTGCCAAACCTGCTTTTGATATTAACAAAGCTTAGGTTTTACATTTTTCAAACAATAAATAGCGTTTTGGCGCTAATGTGGCATAATGTTAAAGCCAGAGGCGTTGAAAACCTGAGTTGCGCATGCTCTCATCTCCCGGCGGTACGCACTGTCACGGGGTACATCCCACATAGCAAATGTTTTCTGGCCCAGCTCCGGGCCACATGATCACTTTTCCCTCGGCCCAAGTACCGCAAAGAATGACGGCCCTGAAGTGGCCCAGAACTGGATTAAAGACAAGGGCCACACATGGGCCATAACCGGCCCGAATCTCAGCCAGTTAATCACCAAAACAGGTTTTTATTATTGGTACCAATCCTCAGCCACAAGTTAACCACATCAACGCCACCCTTTAACCAGAAATGCCAAAACTGAGCCATAACCCAGCCTAATCTTAAACAAATAAGTCACAAGAAAATACAATTTTCAAAATTTGTTTATTTAACAATAATGCACAAAAAAAGACAGTAGAGTTGTGTACTATGTACAAAATGTTTAATTTCTACCTAAATGAATCTATGAATAAATCTAGCTCTAAAATTTAAACAATGTAATTGTGTATATTAGGTGGCCTTAAAGGGTTAGTTCACCCAAAAATGAAAATTCTGTCATTAATGACCCTAATGTCGTTCCAAACCCGTAAGACCTCCGTTCATCTCCGGAACACATGAGATATTTTAGATTTAGTCCGAGAGCCTAAATCTATTCTAAAGCCTAAAGCATTCTATTCTCTTCCGCGTTTGTTTGAATCCGCATTCACGAGTCCACAGTGACGCTGCTGACTTAAGACGCAAAACGTGCGTCTCCCTCAGACTACATGCTCTGACGCACCAGATAACACAGCAGCAGCGTCTTACGTCAGCAGCGGGATTCAAACAAACGCAGAAGAGAATACAATACTGGATAAAGTCGTAGTTTTTGTTATTTTTCGACCAAAATGTATTGTCGATGCTTCAAAAGAGTCTAACTAACCCACTGATGTCACATGGTCTACTTTGATGATGTTTTTCATACCTTACTTCCTACCTTTCTGGACTCGGACTGTAGAGTGGGCATTCACTTTCAATTGAAGGACAGAAGGCTCTCGGACTAAATCTAAAATATCGTAAACTGTGTTCCGGAGATGAACGGAGGTCTTACGGGTTACGAGTCATTAATGACAGAATTTTCATTTTTGGGTGAACTAACCCTTTAACTACTATGTTCTAACATTTAATTATTTGAGCACTTATTGTGTAGATACATGTTTTTACATTTTTTAAAAATCCTGCATGTAATTACATCCATCATTTATTTTTTGTAGTTACATTTATAATTACACTGTTGACCCTTCCCTTACACCTAACTTTACCCTTCAACTTACCCATACCCCACACCTGTGCCTAACTCTACCTGTATCCCATCTCAATATCAGCAGAAGGATTTTGCAATACAATATATACACAATTAGTACATTATATTCACTTTTGCAAGTACAAAGTAGTTAAGGGCACCTAATATAAAGTTGGACCAAGTAATTTTACTCTCAACAAACAGAGTAAATTAAAACAATTGCTTAAAACAAATTTACAGTGATTATATGTAGGACTGTCCTCAGGAAGTGAAGTACAGCTCTGCAGCCCCTCTTTTCTCCTCAAGCGCTCTGTCCTTCCTCCAAGAGCAAGCTGAACTGAAGCCATCTTTGTATATATGCTTCAGTATCCTGATCGGTGGCATGTTGTGTCAGGCGATTTTTTTTCTCACAGCAGCTATAAGACAAAATACTAAATTAATAAACATATATACAAACATTTATTCACCTAACGTTACTGTAAATAAATTTAGGTAACAATAATAAAACCTGTTTAGCCAAGTTCAGGGCCAGTTAAGGGTGATTACTGGCTGAGATTCAGGTCATGGCCCATGTGTGACCCTTGTCTTTAAACCAGTTCTGGGCCTTGATACTTTTTGGTTCCAATTCTCAGCCATAAATTAACCACCACCTTCTGACCAGAAACCCCCAAAACTAAGCCTTAACCCAGCCTAATCTTACCCAAACCATTTGAACAAATAAGTCACAAGAAAAACATTTTATTCAGGAAATTATTGCTTATAATGTGGCACTATTGAATGACTAACTGTCTGTTTAGAGTTTGAATGTCAAACGTTACTAGCTAAATCAAAAATATCAGACATATCCTGATAATCAAAGTCACAGATTAGAATTAGATATAATTAAATCTGATTCTACAACCTTTCAATCACTTTCAATTAAAAAAAAATCACTGTTGCTATCATTTTAACAGCATTAACGTTACATTGTTCCGCACACCGGATAGCAAGCACCGCGCCTCGGACACCCCGCAGGCCGGTCTATCACACCCCGCGTCAGTCTGTACTCGTGTTCTCAAGTTCAAGGGGCAGTGAATCAGATACCATACAGGCAAACGTTCATTAAAAAAATTAATAAAGTGGCGTACAACTTACTTGAACAGTTAGCGGTTGTCAGAAAGACTTCTTCACTGACACTGCAGCAGGAGAAATGTCAAACGATGCATCACGTGAACCATATCCACCAACCAGAAAAGCTTCTGTTACCATGGAGATCGCGCCAAAATAAACTAGTTGACCTTAACAGTAAATATTTTTAAATAAACTAATATATGTACGGTTTTGAACATGATTTTGTGGTGCTTAAACTAAAAGCTATGGGTA
Organism: Gobiocypris rarus; assembly: GCA_023029165.1. Lineage (NCBI taxonomy): Eukaryota > Metazoa > Chordata > Actinopteri > Cypriniformes > Gobionidae > Gobiocypris > Gobiocypris rarus. Next base: position 24,320,537 of record CM040928.1, read on the forward strand.
AAGTAGATTATTTTCTATGTGAATTCCTTTTTTTTAATTATACATTTATAAAAACAAATGCATATATATAGGAAAATGCATATTTTGTTCAGGTCAAATGGATTTTGGAATTTATAATGATATAATGATATATTGAATTTTGTGTATATTGCTGAAAACTAAATACTTTTTATTAATTATTTATCTTTTAAAATATGGACATTTTTTCACAGACTCATATATAAGTCAATTAATATTATTATTAATTATCAAAATCATTACATCTGTTAGAGAGAGAGAGAGAGAGAGAGAGAGAGAGATGTGGAGTGAATAATAATAATATACTATATAATAATTATATAATTATACATTATCATTATAATAATAATATTATATTATTGCCTTGAATATAGTAGCAGGCCTAAATACTTATCATTTGCTAGAACACAAAGTGAAGTGAAGTGCAGTGCCATCATTGCCATGTATGGCCCAAAATCTTTACAATGACCTGGGCCACACCTCCCGTCCACAATCGGCCCAAATGTTGTCTTCCGTCATGCATGCAGTGCCGTCATTGCCACACATGGCCCACAGCTAGCTGACATGATGCATGCCAGTGCCGGCAACACCCCAGCAGTGCCATACTGAAGCCACATTTGGGCCAAGTCCGTTTGCTATGTGGGATGAAGCGCTCAATACTTCTAGCGCTGAGTGTGTCAATGCATTTGAATGGCTTAAGCGGATACACAAGTTTCACTATACAGATGTTTGCAGCAAGTTTTGGTAAACAGTACAGAATAGTGCATTGATTATTAAGTCAACCATATTTACAGGACCGTTTTATCATGGAGAGTGATAGAGTTGCAACACTGTTAACATTAATGTTATTCTTGTATTTAGCCCTCAGGTATTAATTGGTTACACTCATACTCATTGATGGTCAAATGTGACCATCTACCGTAACTGTTTTTCAATTAAATAAATGTTCTATATTTTAGTTCTATAAGAATTCAACACTACATACATCTGTTATTTTGTCTTCTAAGTTATGTTTAGTTTAGTTGATAAAGTCTGGTGCCTTTAGTCTCTTCAAGGAAGGTATAAGGTGGAAAGTATACAGTTTATAATTAATTCAACAATAGTATCGGATCGGTATCAGTATCGACAGATACACAAAGCCCAGGCATCGGGACTGAAAAAGTTGGATCGGTGCACCCCTAGTATGAATTTCGCGCGGGATTGCACGTAATTCTACTAATTCCCGCAGATTTCGCGCTCACATCTGAAGCGCACACACACTCTGAAATACATATGCAAACATTTGCTTCTTTTTAGGATCCATGCGTGCGTTAGGTCCTTTTTATACAGTCTATGGTTAGGTCTTCTTCTTCTTCGAGTTTTTAAAGTCTATGGTTTTTACGGCAGTTGGCATCCAACTTGTGGTTAGGTCTTAAAGGGACAGCAGTTATTTGTGGGACGAGCTCGCGCTGCCGGACTTTGACCTGAAGCGCGCGCACAGCACACGCCTTTCACTGAGACAGCATGCGATCGTGATTCAGTTCACCAAATATAGGGTTTGATTGATCAATTAAATGCATTTAGAGTCCTGAAGAGTATTCAGGTAAACAGTTGGGTATGTCTTTACGGATGAACGAATACAGAGTTGAGTATGAAATCGGAGGTGTTCCAATTAATTTGGTCCGTGCAGCTCTTAAAGTGCCGGACCTAATATTCTTTGTGATTAATGTTTATCAAACAACAAAATACAAATAGAAAATCACCACCTGATTGACTGAATAACTTTAATATATGTATTAGGAATCTGTGTACAATTAATTTATAGAGTGAAGACAAAGCTGTTTTTTGTTTTCTTCTGATTATTTAATTTCTATTTTGATTGCTACTGTTAAATAGACTTTAGCTGAAAAATAAAGCACTGTTTGTCATATTGTTTGTAATTTGCATCTTGGCTTTTTTTTTAAAGATAAAATTAAAAATAAATATCTATATTGTAATTATAAAATTACATTAAAAATATTAAATATATATTTTGGTCATCCCAACCTGAATTGTGAAATAATAGTTCAGAATAGTGAAAGGTTAGTGAATGTCAACATGACTCATATAATGTGATGTTTGTAAAAATCTCTGAAAGGATGTTAAAACGCATGTAATTATTATTGCAATAAGACGAGGGAATGCTCAAAGAGCAGGGAAGGAAAATGCTGGCCAAGTGAGTTTTTTTTTTTTTTGTTACATATATAAAAGAATGAATAGTAAGTTCTGGCATACTATTCACTTACTTTTACTGTTAGTTTGTTTTTTTTTGCCGTGGTATCAATTCAGTATCGGTATCGAGGTATTTTAGTCTGGTATCGTATCGAAGTCATAATTTTGGTATCGGGACAATAGTTTAGACCTACATGAAAAAACTGAAAATAACTGTTTTCTTATTTGTCATTTGTATGTTTGTTCTGTTAGGCTTTTTGGATTTGGAGTCAACCCTTAAGGTTACATGGATCAAAAACAACAAAAACAATAACTAGGCCTATTTTATTTAATTTATTACTTTATTGTGGTGGGGCCAGTGAAAATTTTGGCAGGACAAGTAAAAATTTGAACCACTGGCCCGACCGGGCCAGTAGAAAAAATCCTTAGCGTTGAGCCCTGAATAGTATCTAACAGTTAGTAAATAAATAAAGTGTAGAAAACGAAACAAAAAAAAAACAAGTGGCTATAGGCTATTAATAAAAGAGGAGCTGGATAGGCTACATGGTGGTTTGAAAGACATTATCCATTTCACAAGGCATAACAGTTGCAGGTGGTGGTTAATCAATTTGGGCAATCAAATTTGGTGGTTAATCAAATTCGGGTATGTATGCTTCAGCTGTGAGATATCTGACAAAAAACGCACAATATGTCCATCGTAAGAAATAAAGATGAATAAAAATATGATGGGGTTTGGTGGAAAACAAATTGAAATTCAATGTATTACAGTAAAGAATATCCTGGCCGTTGGTTGAGTAAGGAGGGCGTTCACATATATTAATGTCGCAGTTCACTCTGACTCGCCAAGCACACAAGTTGTAAGAAATAAAGATACATAAAAACACAAAATGCAAATTGAGATGAATTTTACTTACCTCTAAAAAACACTGTTGCTGTCCTGTCTCTGTTTGTTTCACGTTAGAAGTCTGTCATGCCTCGTTTTGATTTAGTGGTTGATCCAGCTTGAAGGTACATTACCGCCACCTACTGGATTTCTTTATGACATAACGCTGTATTCATTAGATAAATAATTAAATGTATGTAAATTCTACATGGTTTTTAAAATAACAATACTAGCCAACATATTTTTTTTTAATATGGCCATTTATATGATTGGATTACCACAAGAATAGGACTCTGTGACAGTCATTATCATGACGACTCACCGCATGTCTTGAGGAGATAAAGGCATGGTTGGGAAGAAACTTCTTCCAGCTGAACTCCAGTAAAACCAAGGCACTACTGGTTGGCACCCCTCATCAGATCCACTCCTCTCCCTTATCCCAGCTCATCTTTGATGGCCAGGTCATCACTCTCTCCTCCTCAGTCACAAACCTAGGGGTTCAGTTTGACCCCCAGATGACCTTCAATGACCATGTTAAACACATCTGCAAAACCTCCTTCCATCACCTTCGAATCATCTCCAAACTCCGCCCCCTTCTAATCCTTGCCGATGCAGAGAAACATGTCCACGCCTTTGTCTCCACCAGGCTGGACTACTGCAACGGACTCTTCATTGAGATTTCTGGCAGAAATATCCAGTTGCTTCAGTACATCCAAAACAGCGCTGCCAGAGTCCTTATGAAAGTCCGTAAATATGATCACATAACGCCCATCCTACACACACTGCACTGGCTCCGTTTCATCCTGAATCGACTAAAAAATCCTCCTGCTCACACATAAATGCATCACCGGACATGCACCGCCATATCTACAAGAACTCATCACTGAAATCCTCCACCTGCACCCTCAGATCATCAGACCACCTGCTTCTTCAAGTCCTCACCACCAGGCTCCGTACCATGGGAGACCCGAGCTTTCTGCCCATCTGCACCGCGGCTTTGGTTCAGAGCCTGGACCATTTCAAAGCAGACCTGAAGACTTTTCTGTTCAGAAAGGCTTTTATGTGTTGATTGTTTTTATTATTCTTTATTTTTATTTTCTATTGTTATTTTTTCCCTGTAGCACTTTGAGATTCTTCCGAATGAAAAGTGCGTTATAAATAAAATCTATTATTATTTATTTATTATTATTATTATATATCTCGCTGCATGTGCTATAGCTAGCTGAGAACACTAGACTCAATAATTGGAGATGTTTTCCATGATTGTTGAAATTTTGAAACAATAGTTAAAACATTAATATTAATAATACTAATACAACTGGTTCATCCCATTGAGTTCAGATTATGGTAGGAGTTCTTTGTTAATCCACACACTCTTTGGCGGGGATTCATCCTTTGAGAATAATGAATGTGCTCACATTTCACCCAATTGATTTGGATTTGCTTTAACATGTTGAATGATGGAACAGATATATTGAGAGTAGGCCACACCAGTGGAGAATTAAGCTGACCAAACATCAACATTGATTCAATGTTTGTCTTTTCAACACTGAAAATCATGGAATTATCAACATTGATCCAATATTATTTAGCATTGAATTTTCAACATTGGTCCAATATTTTTTTAGCATCGAACTTTCAACATTGATCCAATATTACTTAGCATTGAAATTTCAACCTCAACCAATATGATGATTCTGATGGAATTTCAACATTGACTCAATGTCACAATGCTATCTGGGAGGGTATTAAACATGTTGTGTGCTGTATTTCTGTTAAGTAATCATAGTAAAAAAAAGCAAATATCCTGAATGAAATGGTAATTGTCATAAACAGGGTTGTGACACCTGAACCTAATAATTGAGAATTACATGTTCCCATGACAACTGATTGTCAGGAAACAATTGGTAAATGGCAGATGCTGGCACTATAAAAAGTCCAGTTCAGCAACACTAGTATGTTTTGGATGGCAAGTATTTGTTTTCTGATTTTGTATTGGTGGTTTTGAGCTGGTAGTTATTGTATTTTTGGATGGCCATGGAGGGTACCACTGTCCGACTCTTAAGGTATGATGATAAACTGAAGAATTTGGTATTTGTTAACAAGTGGCATTTGTCTAAAGTTTTTCTTGTGCAGTTTTTCTCTGGCAGTTCTTCATCTTTGTGTCTGTGGCCATATTGGAAGTGGTAAGGCTTTTCCAGGCATAATCTTTAATTTAGGTTTGATAGGTTAGTCTTTTTGATTGTTGAAATTTATTTTATTTATTTTTTTCTCTAGGTGACTCTGTCAGGAAGAGTTATGACATGTACAATTGGGGTGATGTGAAACCACAAAGTTCCTACAGCTGGTATGATGCACCAAGTCCCATTAGTCCTCAAAGACTTTACCAGTCTTTAGTCAAGCACACTGGTCTGCAATCAGCACAAGCCCATTACCAGTCTGTGTCTCAGCCAAGTGGCCTCAGTGGTCTGCAGTCAGCACAATCCCGCTACCAGTCTGTAGGCCAGCCTAGCTTCCAATCATCTCAAGCCAGCAGCCAGAACTCAGAAAAAGCGGTTCCTCAATCTGTGGACCCGTTCGTTAGCCTGCTGTCAGGACAAGCCCCTTACCAGTCTTTAGTCAAGCCCACTGGTCTGCAATCAGCACAAGCCCATTACCAGTCAGCGTCCCAGCCAAGTGGCCTCAGTGGTCTACAGTCAGCACAAGCCCGCTACCAGTCTGTGCGCCAGCCCGGTGGCCTGAAGTTGGCCCAAGCCCGTTACCAGTCTGTGGTCAAGCCCAGCGGTCTGCAGTTGGCACAAGCCCATTACCAGTCAGTAAGTCAGGCTAGCCTCCAACCGTCATCTCAAACCAGCAGCCAGAGCTCAGAAAAAGTGGTTCCTCAATCTGTGGACCAGGTTGTTGACCTGCTGTCAGGGCAAGCCTGCTACCAGTCTGTGTCCCAGCCCAGTGGCCTTAGTGGTCTGCAGTCAGCACAAGCTAGCTCTCAATCAGTGAACCGACCCAGTGACCTCCTGTCAGCACAAGCCCATTACCAGTCTGTGGGCCAGCCCAGTGGTCTACAGTCAGCGCAAGCCCGCTACCAGTCTGTGGTCAAGCCCAGTGGTCCGCAGTCAGTGCAAGCCAGCTCCCAATCAGTGGACCGACCCAGTGGCCTGCAGTCAGTGCAAGCCCGCTACCAGTCTGTCGGCCAGCCCAGTGGCCTCAATGATCTGCAGTCAGCACAAGCCAGCTCCCAATCAGTGGACCGACCCAGTGGCCTGCAGTCAGCACAAGCCCATTACCAGTCTGTGGGCCAGCCCAGTGACCTCAATGATCTGCAGTCAGCACAAGCCAGCTCCCAATCAGTGGACCGACCCAGTGGCCTGCAGTCAGCACAAGCCCATTACCAGTCTGTGAGCCAGCCCAGTGGCCTTAGTGGTTTACAGTCAGCGCAAGCCCGCTACCAGTCTGTCGGCCAGCCCAGTGGCCTCAATGATCTGCAGTCAGCACAAGCCAGCTCACAATCAGTGGACCGACCCAGTGGCCTGCAGTCAGCGCAAGCCCGCTACCAGTCTGTGGTCAAGCCCAGTGGTCTGCAGTCGGCGCAAGCCCATTACCAGTCTGTGAGCCAGCCCAGTCGTCTGCATTCAGCACAAGCCAGCTCCCAATCAGTGGACCGACCCAGTGGCCTGCAGTCAGCACAAGCCTATTACCAGTCTGTGAGCCAGCCCAGTGGCCTTAGTGGTTTACAGTCAGCACAAGCCCATTACCAGTCTGTGAGCCAGCCTAGTGGCCTTAGTGGTCTGCAGTTGGCGCAAGCCCATTACCAGTCTGGGAGCCAGCCCAGTGGCCTTAGTGGTCTGCAGTCCGCACAAGCCCGCTACCAGTCTGTGAGCCAGCCCAGTGGCCTTAGTGGTCTACAGTCAGCGCAAGCCCGCTACCAGTCTGTGGTCAAGCCCAGTGGTCTGCAGTCGGCGCAAGCCCACTACCAGTCTGTCGGCCAGCCCAGTGGTCTACAGTCAGCACAAGCCAACTCCCAATCAGTGGACCGACCCAGTGGCCTGCAGTCAGCACAAGCCCATTACCAGTCTGTGGGCCAGCCCGGTGGTTTACAGTCAGCACAAGCCAGCTCCCAATCAGTGTACCGTCTTAGTGGCCTGCAGTCAGCACAAGCCCGTTACCAGTCTGTGGTCAAGCCCAGCGGTCTGCAGTTGGCACAAGCCCATTACCAGTCAGTAAATCAGGCTAGCCTCCAACCGTCATCTCAAACCAGCAGCCAGAGCTCAGAAAAAGTGGTTCCTCAATCTGTGGACCAGGTTGTTGACCTGCTGTCAGGGCAAGCCTGCTACCAGTCTGTGTCCCAGCCCAGTGGCCTTAGTGGTCTGCAGTCAGCACAAGCTAGCTCCCAATCAGTGAACCGACCCAGTGGCCTCCTGTCAGCACAAGCCCATTACCAGTCTGTGGGCCAGCCCAGTGGTCTACAGTCAGCGCAAGCCCGCTACCAGTCTGTGGTCAAGCCCAGTGGTCTGCAGTCAGCGCAAGCCAGCTCCCAATCAGTGGACCGACCCAGTGGCCTGCAGTCAGCACAAGCCCATTACCAGTCTGTGGGCCAGCCCAGTGACCTCAATGATCTGCAGTCAGCACAAGCCAGCTCCCAATCAGTGGACCGACCCAGTGGCCTGCAGTCAGCACAAGCCCATTACCAGTCTGTGAGCCAGCCCAGTGGCCTTAGTGGACTACAGTCAGCGCAAGCCCGCTACCAGTCTGTGAGCCAGCCTAGTGGCCTTAGTGGTTTACAGTCAGCGCAAGCCCGCTACCAGTCTGTGTCCCAGCCCAGTGGCCTTAGTGGTCTGCAGTCAGCACAAGCCCGCTACCAGTCTGTGAGCCAGCCCAGTGGCCTTAGTGGTCTGCAGTCAGCACAAGCCCGCTACCAGTCTGTGAGCCAGCCCAATGGCCTTAGTGGTCTACAGTCAGGGCAAGCCCACTACCAGTCTGTGGTCAAGCCCAGTGGTCTGCAGTCGGCGCAAGCCCACTACCAGTCTGTCGGCCAGCCCAGTGGTCTACAGTCAGCACAAGCCAACTCTCAATCAGTGGACCGACCCAGTGGCCTGCAGTCAGCACAAGCCCGCTACCAGTCTGTGTCCCAGCCCAGTGGCCTTAGTGGTCTGCAGTCAGCACAAGCCCGCTACCAGTCTGTGAGCCAGCCCAGTGGCCTTAGTGGTCTGCAGTCAGCACAAGCCCGCTACCAGTCTGTCAGCCAGCCCAGTGGCCTCAATGATCTGCAGTCCGCACAAGCCCGCTACCAGTCTGTCAGCCAGCCCAGTGGCCTCAATGATCTGCAGTCCGCACAAGCCCGCTACCAGTCTGTGAGCCAGCCCAGTGGCCTTAATGGTCTACAGTCAGCGCAAGCCCGCTACCAGTCTGTGGGCCAGCCCAGTGACCTCAATGATCTGCAGTCAGCACAAGCCAGCTCCCAATCAGTGGACCGACCCAGTGGCCTGCAGTCAGCACAAGCCCATTACCAGTCTGTGAGCCAGCCCAGTGGCCTTAGTGGACTACAGTCAGCGCAAGCCCGCTACCAGTCTGTGAGCCAGCCTAGTGGCCTTAGTGGTTTACAGTCAGCGCAAGCCCGCTACCAGTCTGTGTCCCAGCCCAGTGGCCTTAGTGGTTTACAGTCAGCACAAGCCAGCTCCCAATCAGTGGACCGACTTAGTGGCCTGCAGTCAGCACAAGCCCGCTACCAGTCTGTGAGCCAGCCCAGTGGCCTTAATAGTCTACAGTCAGCGCAAGCCCGCTACCAGTCTGTGGTCAAGCCTAGTGGTCTGCAGTCGGCGCAAGCCCACTACCAGTCTGTCGGCCAGCCCAGTGGTCTACAGTCAGCACAAGCCTGCTACCAGTCTGTGGGCCAGCCCAGTGGCCTCAATGATCTGCAGTCAGCACAAGCCAGCTCCAAATCAGTGGACCGACCCAGTGGCCTGCAGTCAGCACAAGCCCATTACCAGTCTGTGAGCCAGCCCAGTCGTCTGCAGTCAGCACAAGCCAGCTCTCAATCAGTGGACCGACCCAGTGGCCTGCAGTCAGCACAAGCCTATTACCAGTCTGTGAGCCAGCCCAGTGGCCTTAGTGGTCTACAGTCAGCGCAAGCCCGCTACCAGTCTGTCGGCCTGCCCAGTGGCCTCAACGATCTGCAGTCAGCACAAGCCAGCTCCCAATCAGTGGACCGACCCAGTGGCCTGCAGTCAGCACAAGCCTATTACCAGTCTGTGAGCCTGCCCAGTGGCCTCAACGATCTGCAGTCAGCACAAGCCAGCTCTCAATCAGTGGACCGACCCAGTGGCCTGCAGTCAGCACAAGCCTATTACCAGTCTGTGAGCCAGCCCAGTGGCCTTAGTGGTCTACAGTCAGCGCAAGCCCGCTACCAGTCTGTCGGCCAGCCCAGTGGCCAAAATGATCTGCAGTCAGCACAAGCCCGCTACCAGTCTGTGAGCCAGCCCAGTGGCCTTAGTGGACTACAGTCAGCGCAAGCCCGCTACCAGTCTGTCGGCCAGCCCAGTGGCCAAAATGATCTGCAGTCAGCACAAGCCCGCTACCAGTCTGTGAGCCAGCCCAGTGGCCTTAGTGGACTACAGTCAGCGCAAGCCAACTACCAGTCTGTCGGCCAGCCCAGTGGCCACAATGATCTGCAGTCAGCACAAGCCAGCTCCCAATCAGTGGACCGACCCAGTGGCCTGCAGTCAGCACAAGCCCATTACCAGTCTGTGAGCCAGCCTAGTGGCCTTAGTGGTTTACAGTCAGCGCAAGCCCGCTACCAGTCTGTGAGCCAGCCCAGTGGCCTTAGTGGACTACAGTCAGCGCAAGCCAACTACCAGTCTGTCGGCCAGCCCAGTGGCCACAATGATCTGCAGTCAGCACAAGCCAGCTCCCAATCAGTGGACCGACCCAGTGGCCTGCAGTCAGCACAAGCCCATTACCAGTCTGTGAGCCAGCCCAGTGGCCTTAGTGGTTTACAGTCAGCGCAAGCCCGCTACCAGTCTGTCGGCCAGCCCAGTCGTCTGCAGTCAGCACAAGCCAGCTCCCAATCAGTGGACCGACCCAGTGGCCTGCAGTCAGCACAAGCCCATTACCAGTCTGTGAGCCAGCCCAGTGGCCTTAGTGGTTTACAGTCAGCGCAAGCCCGCTACCAGTCTGTCAGCCAGCCCAGTGGCCTCAATGATCTGCAGTCAGCACAAGCCAGCTCCCAATCAGTGGACCGACCCAGTGGCCTGCAGTCAGCACAAGCCCATTACCAGTCTGTGAGCCAGCCCAGTGGCCTTAGTGGTTTACAGTCAGCGCAAGCCCGCTACCAGTCTGTCGGCCAGCCCAGTCGTCTGCAGTCAGCACAAGCCAGCTCTCAATCAGTGGACCGACCCAGTGGCCTGCACTCAGCACAAGCCCATTACCAGTCTGTGAGCCAGCCTAGTGGCCTTAGTGGTTTACAGTCAGCGCAAGCCCGCTACCAGTCTGTGTCCCAGCCCAGTGGCCTTAGTGGCCTGCAGTCAGCACAAGCCCATTACCAGTCTGTGAGCCAGCCCAGTGGCCTTAGTGGTTTACAGTCAGCGCAAGCCCGCTACCAGTCTGTGTCCCAGCCCAGTGGCCTTAGTGGTCTGCAGTCAGCACAAGCCAGCTCCCAATCAGTGGACCGACCCAGTGGCCTGCAGTCAGCACAAGCCCATTACCAGTCTGTGAGCCAGCCCAGTGGCCTTAGTGGACTACAGTCAGCGCAAGCCCGCTACCAGTCTGTCGGCCAGCCCAGTCGTCTGCAGTCAGCGCAAGCCCGCTACCAGTCTGTGGTCAAGCCTAGTGGCCTGAATTTGGCACATATCCATTACCAGTCAGTAGGCAAGCCTAGCTTCCAACCATTTCAAGCCAGTAGGCAGAACTCAGAAAAAGCAGTTTCTCAATCTGTGGACCAGTCCGTTAGCCTGCTGTCAGGACAAGCCTGTTACCAGTCTGTGTCCCAGCCCAGTGGTATGCAGTCAGCACAAGCCAGCTCCCAATCAGTGGACCGGCCCAGCGGCGTGCAGTTGGCCCAAGCCCCTTACCAGTCTGTGGTCAAGCCCAGTAACCAACAACCAGGACAGGCCAGCTACCAGTCTTTGTCCCAATCCAGTGGCCACCAGTCAGCACACAGCCATTACCAATCAGTGTCCCAGAACCCTGGGTTTCAGGTCTCTCCTATACCAGTGCAATCAAGTTATGGGTCTCTTTCCAATCTTGGTTTCAAACCTCTTGCGCAATCCAGTAGTGTACCATCTCAAGTTATGAGTCTGCAGTCTATCCAGTCTGAATTTCAAGATCCAGAAACTCTCAAACTACTCAAAACAAGCATTTCCTCTCCTAGCACATTGTTGCAACAAGTGAAGTCATAGCTGCATACTTGATTTCTTGTTAACTTGGTGTTTGCTCCTGATAAATAAATATTTATGAAACCAGTTTGTGGTTGTGTGTGTGTGTATGGGGAACTGGAGTTACAGACTTGTAACCAAGTTTCTACTGGGAAGTCTTTGACCTGTGGCTTACTGTGCTGTTAGCGTGACCTCATCTTTGTTTGACATAACTTGCTTTTCTCTACTGCTGTTTACAACTGGAGATTAGATGCATTTTGGTTGATCAGCTCAAAAGTTGACTATATTGAGCTTGTCCACTTTCATCCACTTGTCAAGGTAGTTGGGTGTTCTCTGGGTTGTTTGATTTAAATCATGTTCAAATGACCATAACCTACCAACTGACAAATGCATTATGAAAAGCATGATACCTTAATGTTTATTCAAGTGTGCCATTAGTATATTTGAAATGAGTATCCTTTAGGTATATGTGTCTTAAAGAAAGCTGTTTGTTTTTAAATATCTTAAGTTGACCTCCGACAACTATTAAAAAGCCAGTTCATGACACCTTTAATCTTTCCCTGCCATTGACTGAGTTTTCTAGCAAGCCATGTTTTCACTATCATGCCAGGGATGCTATTACACATCTTTAGAAATAGTACAGAATGTCATAAACCCGACTCAATTCTGAGCTTAATTTTTTTTAAAGAATTATCTCCATAGGAATGTTGATGTGAAGACCGGATGGATGGATGCATGCTGGTCCTCACCGTGTGTCTGATGTCAACAGGGATGGACACACCAATCAGATCATCACTTAAGTTCTCCAGGTGACTGGATGGGGTGAGTTCACCATGTTCATCATCCCCAAAATGGATAGTTATTTAACACTTATTGTTTATCACACTTACATAAACATGCCATATATTGAATCTGGCTATTACACAGTAAAAAATCACTGGAGTGGTACCCTTAAGGGTACATTTTAAGTCAGGGGTAGGCAAGTTCAGAGTTTGGTATTTAATTCTCAATAAGAGCTTATAGATGTCTTTCAGGGTTGGAGCAAAACTCTGCAGGACAGTGGCTCACTACTGAACTTGCCTACCTCTGTAAAAAGTAGAGGAAAACAATGGTTTACTTGTATCCTGAGGACCAATTGTGTTCCATTAAAGGTATGGTTTGGACCTCCACTATACCTTTTTTTCTGAGTGTATGACTCATTGGAGACAGATTAATAACCCCAGAGTCAGACATGTGCTGACACGCACCCCATCAGTCCATAAGGACAAGTGATGCCTCCAAGCTCAGTATTGACATCTCTGAAATAATCCATTCGGTCCATTCTGCAGAATACAAAAAAAAAAAAAATTATGATGAGGGTCTCATCCCAACACATCTGTCACCAGAGGAGAGTTCACTGGAATGGTCCTGTCAGATTTTTCTGATGGCATGTACTTCCTCATAACAAATTTGAACTGAAAAAACAAGCGCACATTGCTCTTGTTTTTAAAGGGCACCTATTATGCCCCTTTTTACAAGATGTATTATAAGTCTCAGGTGTCCCCAGAGTGTGCCTGTGAAGTTTCAGATCAAAATTCCTAACAGATCATTTTATACACCATTTTGAAAATGGCAATTTTGGGGTTGAAGAAAAATGAGCTGTTCTGTGCGTGGCTCCTTTAATGCAAATGAGCTGCTGCTCCCCACCTGAGGAGCCTACACATCTCGTTCACAGCTCATTCACAGCAGTGAACACGGAATGTTTAACACAGAGGCTGGGGCTTTCAATGTTGCTGCTATAGCTTCAGATAGAAAAAAAACATTAATAAAGAAAAAGAGAGAGAGAGAGAGAGAGAGAGAGAGAGAGAGAGAGAGCGGTGTGTGTGTGTCTGAGTGTATGCACGCTGTATGTTTGCAGCCACTGAGCCTAATAATACACATAGATCTTATGCTGGTGAAAATCGGGCCGACTCCCCAAATTTTTTAAACATGTTTAAAAATTATTGGGAGGTCGGGAGGTGCTCATAACGTGCTCAGCTCGTCTTGTATTTCCTCTCACACGTTGCCAGCCATGACCATACGAGCATCCACGATGTTCACGCGATTTCTCCCGAGAGAAAAAAAATCGTCTGCGACAGCAAAAATCGCACCGTGTATGCCCGGCATGATCAGGGTTGTGACACCTAAACCTAATAATTGAGAATTACATGTTCCCATGACAACTGATTGTCAGGAAACTATAGCCTACGTGCACTATAGAACTTCCGGTTAACTTCCGTGTTTTGAGTGTGCGCTCGACTACTTCCTGTCGCTAGTTTCTGGAGGCGCTAGTTTTGAGTAGACGTACGGTAGAAAAAGTTTCAATATGAGCGGATTTCAGGTAAAAGAGAGGCGGTTGGTGTACCAACGCGTGAAAAAGACTGCACTCCATTGTTGTGTACCCCTGTGTGCGAATTCGTCCAGGTACAACAGTACTATAAGCTTTCATAGCTTTCCATTGGATGTGTCTGTGAGAGCCGAATGGGTGGTAAGAGTGCGGCGTGACGACTTCACCTCAAGCAAGATGAGTCGTGTTTGCAGCATGCATTTCAAAAAGCGATTTTGTTAACAACCCGGGGAAACTGAGAAGGTTGAAGAAAGGGGCCATTCCTGCTCTTTTTCCTGGAATAATTTTCAAATACCGGCACAGAGTGCGAGCGTGTGGGAGCGGAGACCCAGAGCGGATAGCCCTCCTCCTGTCCATGAAATCAAGATGGAGGTGGATACCCTTGCTCCAGATCATGATTATTGTATTACTCCCACAACAGCAATGGTCGTAGATCAGCTCGCTGAGGAAAACGATACATTTCGGCAGAAAGTAAAGGAGCTCGAAACTACAAATTCAGGCTCTCCAGCTACAGAGTTGTTTTGGACTGAAGCGTTTTGCAGGATCGGATGGGGACATCCGATTTTATACCAGGTAAGTAATAATTAAGGTGTTTTGAATTGCAGGAAGCTGATGTCTTGTACCATATTAACAGCCATGGACAAAAAAAAGTCATGTACTTTGAAAGTAAAGATGGGCTACTACACATGTAAAATGTTGCTCCACTAAAATTACACCTTACAAGAGGAATAGTATTTTCCTTCAAGTGTACATCGAATATCAAAAGTAAAAGTAATGACTGACATAAGGATATGATCAGGCCCATACTTGATGTGTAGACACAACCTTTTATTGTCTTTTCTTCATGTAAAAGAAAATGTAGTATAATTATATATATATATATAATAATAGTGGAAATAACATCATAATTTAAAGTCTAACTTTAAAATGCATGTTTAATGTATCCTTCTCACATTTGTAATACTTTGGTCAGTCAATAAGAATAATTTATGTAGTTTTAGATTTTTTTGGACTGAATTAAGTTTCATGTCTATTCTTGGTACGCTTAACTAGTCGAGGTTGATATAGGTTATAGAAAGTAATTAAATAATTTTTGGAGAGAGTAATTTGTACAGTAATCTAATTATTGAAGATGTAATTACTATCTAGTAATTAATAATTTTTTAGAGTAACTAACCCAAACCAATCTAACAACAATAATATTTTTGTGTATTTAGTTTAAAAGATTCCATTCTTATGACCACCTGATGGCATTCTGGAGGCTCATCGAACCAGCAACATCAAGAATGATCCGTGTGACAAGTGTGGCAAGAGAAGCATCGGCCTCTGTGGCAGAGAAGACAACATCAAACAGATCAACTAAGTTGCTGCCCATAGATGAGTTATTTCTTTTTCTAAATTATCTATCAACTGGATGCACACAGAGAGAGCTTGGCCACCGATTTAACATCCATCGGACAACAGCCTGCAGGATCATCACAACCTGGGCCAACTTTCTTTACTGTGTACTGTGTACTGTGAACTGTGTGTATCTGGATGACACCTGAAGAAATCACACCCAACCTACCTCCTGAGTTCAAGGAATATGCAGACACTCAGGTCATTGTTGACTGCACAGAACTGCGATGGCAAACTCCATCCTCACTTATGCTACAGTGAGGTGTACTAGCACTAGAAATCACACTGTACCTTCAAGGCCATGATTGGCATGGCACCACATGGTCCTCTGACATTTGTTTCTGCACTCTATGGGGGCTCTATCAGTGACCGTGAGCTCTTCAGATTGTCTGGCATCATACCTCTCCTGTCCCCTGACATGGCTGTGATGGTGGACAAGGGCTTTAGGGTGGACAACCTTGTGCCAGGAAAACTTCACAGGCCTGCCTTCCGCTTCAACAAGGACCAAATGGCAGCACAGGACGTCCTGGAGACCCAGTCGATCGCGCGGCTGCGAGTTCATGTTGAAAGGCTAATCAGGCGGGTTAAGGAGAACAAACTTTGGTAACACTTTTATAATAACTAAACGCTATGAAGCATTAGTTAAGCATTAGTAAATAGTCAATTCATCATTTATAAAGCATTAGTAGACATTAGTAAGCGTTTTATAACTACAGTTGTAAATGCTTTGTTCTTGATTTATAAGCATATCTATGTAGCATTAGTAAATAATCATTGTCATTGTTTATAAAGCATTAGTAAGCAGTTTATAAATACAGTTGTAAATGCTTTGTTCTTGATTTATAAGCATATTTATAATGTTTGATAATTGTATTTTCATCCTTTATTAATGATCAATTTATCATTTCTAAATTAAGTATTTGATTATTTACAAACCAGTTATTTAGGAGTTGTCAGCGGTTCATAAGATCATTTAGAAAGTGTAAGTAAATGATTAATAAACTATCTAAATGTTCATTTGTACAATTATTTAGACATATAGTAATAGTTACTCAGTGTGTTAATAAATGCTTTATTAACATGTATTCCTATTGTAGTTTATGATTAATTCAGGTAGTTATAAAACATTTAGTAGTTGTCAGTTAACTATTTTTGTGAGCTCATCTAAATTGAGGACCATGTATGCCTTGTAAAGCATTTAGAGATTTAAAGAGATTTAAAGGCTCAGTTCTCTTCTAAACAGAAAAAGGAAATGAACAATGCAGAGGGTTAGAACATAGATATATTTATTTCAGGAGGTAAAAAAAAACTGTGCAACTGGACAAAATGAAAAAAAACAAACATCTGCAGTATCAAAAATAAAATAACAAGGAACTAAATAAGCAACAAGATTAACAAAAAATAACTAAATAAGCAATAAAGTAAATATAATTAATAAAATAAGCAACAAGAATAATATACGTAAATAAATTAAGCAGCAACACTAAAAAAAGAGCAATAGAATGAAGAAAATAAGCAATATTTTGGTGTGGTAAGGCTTTCTTGTTTCTATTAGTGTCGCAAAATCCATTTCAAACTGAAGACTTACAATTAGCTTTTTATATAAAAAAAGTAGCATAACTGATGTCATAAATTTATATGGACTAAGTAAGCTACTATTTATGTTTGTACACTTTTAGTTAAAATAGCTAGTAAAAAAACTTTCTTTCTTTTAATGTGGTCAGTGGAGCAGTCTATTTGCAGGTACACTCAGAATCCCCACTTAAAAAGTACCAAGATTGCAGTATACCTACTTAGACTTAGAAGGTTTACATAAACTTCTATACCTATCTTATGCCTTTCACCTTTCACCTGGGATGTTCAGCATACCTGGAAAAACAAACTATACTACACCACTGATTGCTGTTAGTGAAAACATTGTAGTAACGTAGCACTAAACGTACACTGGTCGTTTTTACCGTGAATGGGGGACATGGTCAACCAAATGAGCATGGTTAACCTACAGCAAAGAACCAAAAGAACATGATTGAACCAAAGGAACACGATTAACCCAGGAACATGGGTAACCATCTTAACGCTACACTCATCCTACACTTAAACTGTGAGGTGGTTTAGATCTGTCCATTGACGGATGACAATGCCCTCACACACACACTACTCCTGTCACTGGATCTTTCTTGGACTCTGAGATGAAATACCAAACTCACATTAAAAATACACACAACAGTTGATAATCATATCAACATAACAAGGTATTTAATAAAGTACGTCGCAATATTGACACAATTTGATGTAAGTTAAAATACTTGGCTGCTAGTCAAGGTATAACCTTAAAGCAGCACTAGGTAACTTTTCAACCTTCATAATATATTTTCAAGACTCTTGTGATGATACATAGACTTACAATAGGTTGAATGACATGTCTGCCATAGCCTGACGGGGTCTGTATCACTTTTAATAATACTTTTAAACTTCGGGTTTCGGATAGTAACCCGAGAACAAAAAGAACTACAAAATTCGACTGCTTTACGGCATATCGGATTAAAGGCAGGACGAGGATCAACATTGGGCCAGCGTTTGCTCGTTGGCATGAGCTGAAGGAGGAGCCATCTGCCATCTTCGGCTCACACTCTCACGAGAACCACTAACGAGTGGCATTGATCACAGGGGAGGGTCTGCGAGACTGAGGGGACACCTCATGCATCGAAACAATCCTCTACTCTCGTGAGAATGGCACGCAGGTTGAATAGAGATTAGCTGGTGTCACGAGATCGCCTGGCACGGCTTCACTTGTTTGACATACACAAACCGATTAGGACACCTAACAGGTCTGTGATATTTGTTTATTTGTCTTTCCTCAAGCTATAATGCAAATCAATTTTTCAAATTTACAGATTCATCTATGGTAGCTTGATATTATAATATTGACATAGTATCACATAGATTATGTAAAATGGTAGACTAGGCTACTATAATGATGCTGGCTTGTAAACGTGAGCATCACGATCATTTGGCGTTTGAAAAAAACAAAATCCATGAAATTATATTCATAAGACATGCTGAAATATATGCCACTGTACCTGGGATGAAGACATTTCATATGCGAAGCAAGCAGAACACCTGCATGTGAACTCCTCCTGCAGTGTTCAGGGATATCATGGTTGTCATGTCAACAAATGTGCTGATGTAGGATGACAGAGTTTACGACAGTAGTAGAGGACAATACTGTTTACCAACTGTAGGGGGACCCCGAAAGCAACAACTACCTAGTGCTGCTTTAACAGCTGATATAGCCGCTAACAGCTGAGGTAACGTTATCGCTACTCACCTTCAAAGTTGTGGATGTAATTTGATATGTACAATTTAAATCCTTTTTGCAACGGGATGCAGGTGAACAGTTGTCGACAATCCTGTGGACGTCGTTTACGTCAATTTTCGGGAGGCCTTGAAGAGAACGAGTAAAATATGCCATCGTTCGCAATCAAAACCTGCCGTCCACAAACCGGAAATGGTCGACCGCACACTCAAGGCGGCGGAAGTAGAACTCCTTAGTTACGTGCACGTAGCCTATTGGTAAATGGCAGATGCTGGCACTATAAAAAGTCCAGTTCAGCAACACTAGTATGTGTTGGATGGCAAGTATTTGTTTTCGGATTTTGTATTGGTGTTGCTGAGGTGGTAGTTATTGTATTTTTGGTTGGCCAAGGAGGCCACTGTCCGACTCTAAAATGGAAAACAGTTATTTTAAATATCAGTAATATTTCGCAATATTACTGTTTTTAACTGTGCCACTCTGATCTAGTCTTTTTTTTCTTCTCTCTCTTAGCAATAAGCCATATAGAAATAAATACAGCATGATGGTAAAGTTTGTTGCTCTTTCATGCTGACTTTAAAGACTGAACGTGACTTTACCTATAGTCCCATTGGAGTTTGATTTATTCATAAATAAACTAGCTATTAGGGAGCTGTCTTCAGTTCTTGATAAACAAGAGATGTTCAGTTGTTTTGTAAATGTATTAATTGTGTTAAGATTACATTTTTCTAGCCTAGAAATCTAGACACACCCTAGCAGCAGCAAATGTAATTTGCAGCCAGGGTCGTCTAGCATATCTCTAACCAAACTCTAGTCAGGCCAATAACACCGTGTATAGAGTCGATGGGTGAGCTTAACATGACGGAAGAGTTGCGATAGTTCCACGTGAATTCCCTGCCACTTGAAAACAAAATACATGGCTGCAGCTGCTGCTGGCGATCAGTGGTCTTTCGAATCGGCTTTGCAGGGTTATGGCAGAACTTTTTCAAGGCCCTGGTAGTCTTCGATGGAGTAGGCTCAAGGTTTTGTTTTTCTGAATGACCTGTCATGGTTTCTACTGTGGAGGCTTCCTCGTTCTTTTCATCCTCCACCCATCTCCAGTATACCGGCAAGTCATGTTCAAGTCTCGATAAAAGGGTGAGACACCACTGTCAAATTCTGTTCGTCTTTGCCGATGTTTTAACTACCGCCACTCCAACATGCAGTAGTCTCTTGGCAATACTTTGGGGTTTCTTCTGTTTTTTGAAAAGATGCTTGATGCATAACAATTGTTGGCTTACAGGAATCTCTCCATAAAAAATTCCAAAACACACCATATGTGGAACACTCCCCCATGGACTCATTTCCGTCGCTCAGACTATTTCTCCTTCTTCGTTACTCTGGTTGTTTGTAGTGCTATCCAATTGCGTGCAGAGGCAATTTGAAAGACAACCGTTTATCTTGATGTGGGTCTGGCAATTTTCAATGTATACAAATATCCAATTAATTTTATTACATCTGAAGTAGATGAATTTACATGTTGTAAATCCAACAGATACGATTCTCTGAATTGTGGTGTAAACTAACATGACGGCGGCCATTGTGTGTAACAAAAATTCTAACATGATTTTTATTTAAATGACAACATATTCACTTACATTCAAAATCGAGAGATATTTGAGAATTGGAATATCAGGTAGTTGATGACATAGCTAACAAGTTAGTGAATATTTAGAATAAAAAAGGAAAAACAAAATAGAAGCGATACACCGCTATTGTGGCCGCGGTGTGTCACGTGACAAGCATGACGCATTGCCATGGAAATAATATGATGATACATTCTAAAATAACAGTTGCCTTAAAAAACTCACACTAGCTATGTTTCCATCCACACTCAAAAAAATATTCAGGCCCTTTATAGATATGACACATTTAAATTATGTTCACATTACTTAAACATCTTATTTTGACTCAACTTAATTTAATTGTGTTCAGTCAACCTAATATATTTAAATCTGAAGTTTACTTAATTAATTTGTGTTAAAACTACATTAAATATTTGTGTTGACTTAACTAACTGGGCAGTGGATCTGTAGTTCCCAGCATGCTTTGCAAGGGACTCCATTAGGAGAGTAAGTGCTATTTTATGTGTTTTTCTGTAAAGGGAAAGGTGTTGTTAGTTCATGTTAGTGTTTAATCTTCAGTTATGTTGGACATTTAGAGGAGTGTCTGTAATGTTTTAAAATGTTGTGGTTACCATTGTGCTGAAGAGTGGTGCCTGTTGTTAGACTGTGGGCACTTAGTGATCTCCAAATGTCAGGAGTTACACCAACCTTTTCTTATATTTTCGTAATATAAATTGTGTATTATGATGAAGTTTGGCATGTTCAAAAAAGTTATGTTATAAGTATACAGGTCCTTCTGAAAAAATTAGCATATTGTGATAAAAGTTCATTATTTTCCATAATGTGATGATAAAAATTAAACTTTCATATATTTTAGATTCATTGCACACCAACTGAAATATTTCAGGTCTTGTATTGTTTTAATACTGAATGTTTTGGCATACAGCTCATGAAAACCCCAAATTCCTTTCTAAAAAAAGTAGCATATCCATTATGCATATCAGTTCATTTTACCTTCAGTATTCAAGTAGGCTGACCTCTGACCCCATAGTTTACAGCTTTAGTTCAGAGATCCGTTTTCCTTGAGGAAATTTGCCATGTATTGTACCCGATATATATCTAAGATAATCCATATTGAATTGAAATCGAATCAAATTGTGAAATTTGTGTCAATACCAACCCTGACACAAACACATTGTCCATTGTGTTTTATCAAGGGCAGGGTCAATGCAGCTAGCTATTAGGAGATTTTGGAGCACTTCATGCTTCCATCTGCTGAAAAGCTTTATGGAGATGAAGATTTCGTTTTCAGCACAACCTGGCACCTGCTCACAGTGCCAAAACCACTGGTAAATGGTCTACTGACCATGGTATTACTGTGCTCAATTGGCCTGCCAACTCTCCTGACCTGAACCCCATAGAGAATCTGTGGGATATTGTGAAGAGAAAGTTGAGAGACGCAAGACCCAACACTCTGGATGAGCTTAAGGCCGCTATCAGCATCCTGGGCCTCCATAACACCTCAGCAGTGCCACAGGCTGATTGCCTCCATGCCACACCGCATTGAAGCATTTCTGCAAAAGGATTCCCCACCAAGTCCTGAGTGCATAACTGAACATAATTATTTGAAGGTTAACTTTTTTTGTATTAAAAACACTTTTCTTTTATTGGTCGGATGAAATATGCAATTTTTTTGAGAATTTGGGGTTTTCATGAGCTGTATGCCAAAATCATCAGTATTAAAACAATAAAAGACCTGAAATATTTCAGTTGGTGTGCAATGAATCTAAAATATATGAAAGTTTAATTTTTATCATTACATTATGGAAAATAATGAACTTTTATCACAATATGCTAATTTTTTTAGAAGGACCTGTATATTTAAACTGTATTTGATAAAATTGAGTTGGACCAAAATTTTTTTGGATGGAAAACCTGCCCTCAATTAAATTTAGTTTGTCTAATGAGTTATTTTTTTGAGTGCACTTTTTTTTAAGCACATTTTGGCATATCGAAAAATGCCGAATTTAAACGCCAAGATGAGCATAAATTCAAAAAATTTGCATAAAAAACGTATGCGCATGTTTGAGTCGGATTCATTTCAAACTGCAGCGGAAATGCATTTACCAAATAAATTCCTTTGAATATGAATTCCTTAATGAAAATAAATGGTACTAACCAGCGGAAAAATCTTGTTTGCAAAGCATCTGAAATACTGTTATTATTTCCCTCCTTGAACTGTTTTACATAACTGCGTTCCCAAACAGCAGCATCTGCCTCTGAAAGCAAGACAAAAAGTTCATCGAGACGCACAAGTTTCTCTGAGACGCAAATAATTTATTATATATGAAAATTATTATATGTGTTGGCTTCTCCTATGTTTCTTAGTGATTTTAGCGGTAGTTTATCAGGAAGTGACGATTGTTCTCTTCGATTCACTGGATGGAGTCGGTGCTTTATTTGCAAATGTTTTATGCGATTTTGCAATTTTGCGCATAAGTTACATTTGCAACTTTGGATGGAAACATAGCTATCTTGTTATCCTGTTATCTTGTTTATTTAATACCTTCAGTTCTGTTCATTATGTGGAGTTGGTTGTGTTTTAGTACACTGTTAAATGGTTATTAAAGCTTCGCTGTTATTTGATCTGCCATTCTATTACAGACCCAGAACTTGGGGAGAGGCCATCCATAGAAAAACAAAAAAAACAAGAAATCAGCCAATATGTTAATATGGACCAAAAGCTTATTTAAGTTTAATGTCCCCAACCCTAAAGTGTATTATAATTTATGTATTATTATAGATATGTTTAGATCCATGAATGTTAGCAGTCGGTGGAATGAGCTGCCAACTTCTCTCATTTGAACATTATGAATGAATGGACATGACCTTTTCCTTTAGGGTTCTTATCAATGATTTCCAGTCCAGAACACATGAGCAGATGAATTAACAGAGCTAGGTTGCAATTAACTGGCCATTCACAAAAAGCCATCATTAGACAGCCAAACTAATTCTAACCCTAAAAGTAAACAACAAAACACTGGCAATATGTTGAAATCATTTTAACAATAACTTTGTATTGTTGAAAACACAAAATGTTCTTTGAATCATCTCTTTTTCCTTTTATCTAGTGATTTTTCCATCACTGCCTGCAGAATAAATATTGTTGAAATAAAGAGTAAAGGCTGGATGGTTTATTCTTGTTTCTCTGCTTTTGTGTACAGGTACACCCAAACATCATCGCCCCCAAGAGTAACCATTGTATTTTACGTTATATTGTGTAAGAGGGGGTTTTTATTGTTCTAATGCGTTTGTTGTTCCAGTAGTGCTAACGGAACGTTTTTTTTTTTTTTCAGGGTTAAAGGAGGGGTGCTAGTGTTACTCCGCTGAAGGCAAAGGTGATAAAACAGTGATTGAGATTCTGCAATAAAACCATCGCTGCAGAAACTGTGAGATTCAATTTCACTGCTTTTATAAACCTATACATCTCCACAGAGGGGCCGAGTGTGGAAAATGAGTGAAATAGAAAAACAGAATGATCAGCAGACAAACATCAGCTTGGACTTTTTCACACACAGCCATTAAAACACTTGAAGCTGAAGAGAATGTAAATTTGCCATTTTACACAATCACTTAATAATGGGCTTTTAGTACAAATTTTCAGGACATCTAGGTGTTAAAGAAAAGGCACACCTAAATGGACATGCGCTTGCAAATGTACACATGAATTATCTCTAACTCCCACAATACTAGAGAAACAAAGTTCAAGAGCTGAGTGGTAATGCATATTTATAAAATTAATAAATATGTATGTAAGGAAATTAAAAGAGTCATGAGGAATCAGAGAGAAAAGAGCTCAATGTATTTGAGCTTTTAGAAATCAGGACGTTCTCCCCGGTGTTAAAGCATTTATTGAAAGTATTCTGCAATATATATATATATATGAAAGAAAAGGCAGTGAGGAATAAAGATTGAATCAAAGGTTATGACTAAGCTTCCAATGCTGCTGCTGTGTGTGTGCATGTGCGTGCTTGTGTGTTCTCAGTCATCCTCTAGACTATATGCAATAACTCAGTTTTTCTGACAGAAACATTTTAAATGTCACACATAAGACATCCTCATTTTAAAAAGTTATGAGCGTTCCTAGGTCATATTTTGTTGATCCTGGAACAACAGTCCTGTCCAAAAATGTAATCCTAACCATGTCCATACCCTTATAACTAACCCTACCTATAACTTATCCTAAAATCAGAGGGAAATGATAGGTGAACACTGGTTGTAAGCCTAAATTTGAGTTAAACTGTGAACTTAATCTGATTGGTTGATTGGAATGTTGTTTCAGGATCAACAAAAATGTAACATGGTGAAATCAGGTTCTGCGGCACACACACAGAGGACTGCTTGGGATGGTCCTACACACACACACACATTTGTGCTCAGAGTCGAGGCGAGCATGATGACGCAAACACTGCTCTCTGAAGCCCTCTGATTCACACTCGCTTATAAAAACGTCCACTGCCAGGCCATTTCATTCTCATCCGCTCTCTGTAATACAAATGAATCTGTTCACACACTCTCTCTCACACACACATACACACACTCAATACTCAGCTCAACAAAAAAACACTGAACTTTTATTATGGATAACACTGCTAAGCACCAAGTCTGACTGTCTTCCTATCATCACAAAAGAGAATTTTATTGTTTAGATGTTGCTTTTTCAAAAGCTTATGAGACTAAAGGTTTTCACTTCAACAGTGAACTGTCAACAATAGCATTTCTTACTGAAGTTTCACGAGTTTGTGTGCCCATATAATCTTAGTGAAAGTGGTAAACAGATTTGGCTTTCTGTCTGCTAGAGGGGCTCGGAGAGGATATTCTACCTAAGCTCCGATTGCCCCCCTATAACAGTCAAAACTGTACAAAAGGAGGAGCAGGGGAGGAGGAGGGATGCTGCAGGAACTAAAAATGGGAAGAGGTAAGCTGCTGGTTTTATACCTTGGTATTAATTGGAAGATTAGATGGCCGTACTCCTCCCCAAATTACGTTTAATATCTTCACTTCTTGGTTAATCTTAGCAAAGTTTACGAAATCTCTACTAAAACTCTAGAGAAGACACAAATGAGAATATTAGTCTTTGTTACCAGTGGAAAAGTCAGGAGACTTATAAGCTGACCAAACGTCCTGTTTTCCCAGGACATGTATAGTTTCAAGTCCTGTCCTGGCCCTAATATAACAATTGTATATCCATACAGAGGGGGCATACTTTAAATGTATTGAAATTAATAAGGACTCTTTGAGGAAACTTCGAGTATCATTTGAGTATCTCATTGCCGGGCCGAGTGTCCTGGTTTTCGGTACTCAAAATATGGTCACCCTACTAAAGCAAGTCAAGTCCGTTTCCTTCATTCTTGCACATATCTTGCGAAAGTTAATGTGTTACCCACTTTACACTGTTATGTTGTAATGAAGTTGAAATACTATGTATAGCCCAGAAGGTAAAGGCAAGTGATTATGTCCTCTGTTGATGAATAACTATGTAAAAGCAGCAATATTACTAATTTAACTACATTTTTCAACAGTGTGACTTCAGATCAGATTTTCTGGAAAGTCTGATTCATTATAGTAAGTTGATTAGTCTGTTTATCAATTCCCTGAGTCCTGGATTGGCCTCAGGTCTCTGGTGGCATTGTACAGTGTACATATAAACAGTGCTGTTCACCACAATTTATTTTAAGCTTTTATGTATTTATTTATTTTGAATGTCACGATTGTTCATAATACCTCCATTGTCTTTGAGCCAACTTCTTGTTCTAAAAGAATAAACTGGCAAGTAAACCAAGATAGATAGCCTACTCCTAGATACTTCAAAAAATGCATTTGAAAAAAGCAAATAAAGTCTCTCCGTTTGCTCTGCATTTAACACTCATTTTAATTTGTGGGTCAATTTAATCCATTTAGATTTGAGCCATCTGAAATACTGGGTAACCTATGAGGTTCTCCTTGAAATGTTGTGAGTTTTAGGGTCATGAACATGCCTGCAGAGAGGTGACACAAAATTTATATTACAACTATGACAGGGTCAGTTTGACTCATGATTAAAGACAGCTGCACTGTACTTAAAGAAAAAAGAATAATAATAATTTGTTTGTTGTAAGGATTTTGTTAGTTTCATTGTGTTTTAGGCCTAGTCCACACATACACAGGTATTTTAATAAACAGTTTTTCCCTCTGTAAAAAAAAAAGAAAAAAAAAGAAATTGTGTCTACATGACAAAACACGCTATGAAGCTGTCAAGAGCATGCTAAACCAACAGGTGGCAAAATAACCCTAACCGTAAAGTCATGTTGGCCAATCAGAAGCCTGAAAAAAAAAAAAGTTCTTGCCGCTTCCGGTTCTGAGACAACAAACCAAAATTTCCGGTTTCCCTGTCCACTGCAACCGGAGTTTCTAAAGATGTTCACCCTGGCAGGAGTTTTTTTTTAAATTTGGTTTCAGTGTCCGGATACTGCATTTGTGTGTGGACGAAAGGCCAAACCGCATAGAAAAAGATTTTGAAAATACCCATGTTTGTGCGGACATGGCTTTAGTTTGGTTTTCCCGGTTCCAATTGCCTGGGTTTGTTTCCATTCCTCTTAGTTTTCTTCAGTTCTTTGACGTGTGTTAATATCAGTGTGGCAAGCAGGACAAGGCAGAGAGCCGTGAGAGCGGGGGAAGCTGGCGTTACAATTGTGTCTGAGCGTCACCTGGGCGCCGCACCAGTCTCAAGTCTCGTGGGAGGAGATCTGGATGAGTGTAACGTAGTCACACTGAGAGGCAAGTTGAAAACCCAAATGCAGCTTTATTTCCTAAATACAAACTTAACACAAAGCTGGGGCGGCCTGGCCATGGACAGAAAGCATGGCTTGACTCTGGTCCTGGACAGAAAGCATGGCTTGGCTCTGGCCATGGACAGAAGGCATGGCTTGGCTCTGGCCGTGGACAGAAGGCATGGCTTGACTCTGGTCCTGGACAGAAGGCATAGCTTGGCTCTGGCCATGGACAGAAGGCATGGCTTGACCCTGGCCGTGGACAGAAGACATGGCTTGACCCTGTTCCTGGACAGAAGACATGGCTTGACCCTGGTCCTGGACAGAAGACATGGCTTGACCCTGGTCGTGGACTGCTATGGGACTGTGGGGCTCCTCGTCCACCATTCCCACAGTAAACGAGGACCCACTCAGGACCAGGGCATGGTCGATGTAGTGAATTTTTCCCCCAGGCAGCTGGGACTGCAAGGGCTCATTTAATCCAAACCTAAAATGTCATTAAAATCTAACTAATGGCAAAGTTTGCAAAAGTCCACAACATATTCCTCGATTGGACGATGGCCTTGACGAAGGTTGAGCAGACGAGAAACTGCTGGGTTCATAGTGGCGGTCTGTTATTCTGTGAGGCAAGTTGAGAACCCAAATGCAGCTTTATTTCCTAAATACAAACTTAACACAAAGACTTGGCCTAACAATAAACTTGACTCACCCATAGGCGTAATTTACGGGTGGGACATGTCCCCACCACTTTTTGCCAGGCTCGATATTGTCCCCACCACTTTTTAAAAGTGACTGAAAAATAGATTGCGGAATTTGTGTATTAAAGCAAAAGCATTATCTACAAATCGTCATTCTTCATAATCTAATTAATTCATTTAACAAATTTTTTTGCCGGTCAGAAGCTTTTTCTCCATTACAGATTTACGCAAAACTTTTGTGGTATTTCTTAATAGTCGATAAAAAAATATAGCAAAATGACGACGTTTCCATTAACTGATGTTATGCCACAAAAAAAAATGTCCCTCTCTTGATAAGTCATTCCAAAAATTATGCTACGAAGGTTGTTAGGTTTATACGTCCCAGCCGCACACCGCATGCCATAAAACGACATATATTTATCATAATAAGGACATATGTTGTATTGTGCTGTGTACAAAATGACCTTTATCCACATTAGAGAATTTATATAGCCTATACGATGTGCCTTTGTCACACTTTCATGTAAGTAGTAGGTCTATAATATGAAGTAGCCATTATCTGGTGACTAAATGAAACAAAACAATAAAATTACTGGCCAATGGTGATTCTATTGCCAAGGTTTGTGTAGAAGGTTGTGCTCACGATTCATAATCAACATATGAAATTTAAAAAAATAATAATAGTATAGGCACATAGTTAAACATAGCCTACGAAACAATATGGACTACGTTTTCTATAACCCTCTGTCTGATGAAAGCGCAGGTGCTGATGGATTTTTTCCTTAATGACAGAGGAAACGACTCAGAACGCTCCATCATTTTTAGCCATACAGATAAGAGCAAGACATAATTAAAAACTATAAACTGTCTACTTTTATTTGTGTAGGCCTAGACTCACAATAACAAGGGCCGTGGATTAAGGAAATGGGTTATTTTGCATGCGCTGCTCTCCGTCCAAACGCCATCTTCATTTCAAAATTGTATTTTGTTTATTAAATGCAAAGTTTTTCCATTTAAAAAGCATTTCTAAATTCAGTTTATATTTTCAACAAACACAATTTCAAGCCAAAATAACGAAATGGTTAAAAAAAAACTGAAAAGTTACTTGAAAAAAACTTAAGTTACCACTATACAAGTTCAAACATTTTCCTCTTTTAATTTTAATAAATGCTTGAATAACAGGCCTATGTCTCCTTCAATAATGGCTATTGCTATGGCTGGGATACACATAAACCTACTAACTTATGTGGCATAATTTTTTGAATGACATAAAAAAAAAACGTTATAGTCACATATCATCGGTTAATGGAAATGCAGTCATTTCGTAATAGTTTTTTATCGACATTTAGAAAATATAGCTAAATATATAAGTTAAATATTTATAAATATAAGTTTTGCGCAAATATGTAATGGAAACGCGGCTAATGAAACGGTAAGTTCGCTATATTTATCTTGCATATTTTGATTGATATTAGTATAATGTTAGATGTGTTGTGAATATAAAGTTTTGCTTATTGGTAGTTTATAGAATAATTTGTGAATGTAATGCATGTGTTGCCTACATCAAAGTGAAAATCAAGTGCATTTCCAACTCTGAACTCAGTCCACAAGTAAATTCTGTTATTAAATAAACACATAGCAAAACGAGTTGTGCAGTGTCCCCACCACTTTTCAAAGCAAAGTTACGCCACTGGACACGCCACAAACGGACTCGCCACAAACGGTCTCGCCAACAGCATGTTACACATTCAATAACAGACAAAGACTATGGCAAACATGAGGGCTTAAATACATAGACTGAGGACTAGACAAGACACACCTGTGAAAAATGATCAACCAATGAACCAATGACAACATGACACAACAGAACACAAGACCAGGGAGCACATGGCAGGATCACATGACAAACCAGGAAGTGCATGACAACAACACATGACTGTGAACATGACAAACTTAAAAACATGAAACATGAACATGTACCAACACCAAAACACCCTGTGACAATGAGTAAAAGGAGGAGCGACGACAGTGCAAGATGTTAGTTTTATTATGCAGTTGTTTTATTATCTGTGTACATCC
Source organism: Gobiocypris rarus (assembly GCA_023029165.1). Taxonomy (NCBI): domain Eukaryota; kingdom Metazoa; phylum Chordata; class Actinopteri; order Cypriniformes; family Gobionidae; genus Gobiocypris; species Gobiocypris rarus. The sequence continues at coordinate 24,350,260 of CM040928.1, forward strand.
ATGAGGGGCTGCCACTTTTACTTTTGGTTTGTTTATTGTGAAATTAAAGTGTCGAACATTTGACGTTTCCCACACCCATCTTCCCATAACCACATATTTTGCTACAGTTAGATTCTAGTGTGTAGTGCCTTGTTTGTTCCTGGTGTTTATTAAAAGTATCTTTATTCATCTTTCTGTGTCACACATTTCTCTCTCAATGGATTATCTACACGCACCCGTAACACTAGGTCAGTTTGAGGGTATTTACATTTAGCTTTACACTTATCTTAAAAAACTCAAAACATTGATTTTCTTTTTTTATTTGTTCAGTTGGCTGGGAATCAGACCTGTGATTTTGCTCTTGCTAGGGGCATACTATATGGTTTCAGCTTCAGGAAAACAAATTGAAAAGTACTTTTCCATAGTTCACTTTCACTTTATTTTGATGGTCCCTTTAACACATTCTGCTGACTATAAGTAATGTTGCACGTACATGTCTACTAACTCTCATTAGAGTATTAGTCGAGTATTAGTAGACAGGTAGGGTTAGGGTTAGAATAAGTTGATGTGTTGCAAAGTTACTTATATATAGTCAGTAGAATGTTCAAAAGGGACCATAAAAATAAAGTTTTAACCCAATTTTTTCTGGTTAAAGTGAAAACACATAGTTAATCTCATGTTTATTTGTTTTTATTTTGTGAAAAATATTAATATAAAAGGTTTGCTGTTTGTTTTTTATGGAGTGATATTTGGTGAACTACATTTAATCCAATTAGGAACAATTTGACCCTGACTATAACGATTGTACCCATGTTTTAAACCCCTGCTGCGTTACAGTACATCTAGAGCCCTATTCACATTAGTTTTCAAAAAAATTACAATTACTGGGAATGGGAGAATCTGTTGTCTGGATGTGAGCGTTATGGAAGATAATTTGCTCTTGATGCATGCAACTTGAAACCCATTATAGTGATGATCACAAGAGAACTGGTGCTACTACAGTGCCTGTTCTAAGCAGTTCATTTATTTTCTACAACCCGAATTCAGGAAAAGTGTTACTAAATGGGCCCAGGAATACTTCCAGAAACCACTGCCAGTAAACACAATCTGCCGTAACAACTGCAGATGCCAACTAAAGCTCTATCATGCAAAAAGGAAGCCATATGTGAACATGGTCCAGAAGCGCTGTCATGTCCTCAAGGCTCATTTAAAATGGACTGTTTCAAAGTGGACTGTGGAAAAGTGTTCTATGGTTAGAAGAGTCCAAATTTGACATTCTTGTAGGAAATCACAGACACCGTTTCCTCCAGGCTAGAGATGCAGGAGACATTCCAGCGTGTAATAAGCATTCATATGCTCCCCTCCAGAGGACATCTATTTCAGGAAAGGCCTAGTGTATTTCAGCAGGACAATGCAGCTTATACAACAGCATGGCTTCATCGTAGAAGTGTCCGAGTGCTGAATTGGCCTGATCTTTCGCCTATAGAGAACATTTGGTGCATAATTAAACAAAAAAGTACGTCAAAGACGACCACAAACTCTTCAGTAGCTGGAAACCTACAGGTCCTTCTCAAAAAATTAGCATATTGTGATAAAAGTTCATTATTTTCCATAATGTAATGATAAAAATAAAACTTTTTAGATTCATTGCACACCAACTGAAATATTTCAGGTCTTTTATTGTTTCAATACTGATGATTTTGGCATACAGCTCATGAATATATCAATATCCCACAGATTCTCTATGAGGATCAGGTCAAGAGAGTTGGCAGGCCAATTGAGCACAGTAATACCATGGTCAGTAAACCATTTACCAGTGGTTTTGGCACAGTGAGCAGGTGCCAGGTCGTGCTCAAAAACAAAATCTTCATCTCCATAAAGCTTTTCAGCAGATGGAAGCATGAAGTGCTCCAAAATCTCCTGATAGCTAGCTGCATTGACCCTGCCCTTGATAAAACACAGTGGACCAACACCAGCAGCTGACATGGCACCCCAGACCATCACTGACTGTGGGTACTTGACACTGGACTTCAGGCATTTTGGCATTTCCTTCTCCCCAGTCTTCCTCCAGACTCTGGCACCTTGATTTCCGAATGACATGCAAAATTTGAGCGACAGTCCAGTGCTGCTTCTCTGTAGCCCAGGTCAGGCGCTTCTGCTGCTGTTTCTGGTTCAAAAGTGGCTTGACCTGGGGAATGCGGCACCTGTAGCCCATTTCCTGCACACGCCTGTGCACGGTGGCTCTGGATGTTTCTACTCCAGACTCAGTCCACTGCTTCCGCAGGTCCCCCAAGGTCTGCAATCGGTCCTTCTCCACAATCTTCCTCAGGGTCCGGTCACCTCTTCTCGTTGTGCAGCGTTTTTTGCCACACTTTTTCCTTCCCACAGACTTCCCACTGAGGTGCCTTGATACAGCACTCTGGGAACAGCCTATTCGTTCAGGAATGTCCTTCTGTGTCTTACCCTCTCGCTTGAGGGTGTCAATGATGACCTTCTGGACTGCAGTCAGGTCGGCAGTCTTACCCATGATTGCGGTTTTGAGTAATGAACCAGGCTGGGAGTTTTTAAAAGCCTCAGGAATCTTTTGCAGGTGTTTAGAGTTAATTATTTGATTAAGATGATTAGGTTAATAGCTCGTTTAGAGAACCTTTTCATGATATGCTAATTTTGGGTTTTCATGAGCTGTATGCCAAAATCATCAGTATTAAAACAAAAAAAGACCTGAAATATTTCAGTTGGTGTGCAATGAATCTAAAATATATGAAAGTTTATTTTTTATCATTACATTATGGAAAATAATGAACTTTTATCACAATATGCTAATTTTTTTTATATATCAGGCAAGAATGGGACCAAATTCCAACTCCAACACTCCACAAACTCATAACCTTGAGACATCTCCAAATGCCCCCGTCCCAACTTTTATGAGACCTCTAGCAGGCATCAAGTTTGAAATAAGCTCAATTAGTGGATAAAAGTGTAAAATATCTCTGTTTAAACATTTGTTATGTTATCTATGTTCTATTGTGAATAAAATATTGGCTCATGTGATTTAAACATCTTTTAGTTTTTATTTTATTCAAATTTAAAAAACGTCCCAACTTTTCTGGAATTCAGGTTGTATGTCAAACGGGATGGCAGAAGTACTTGATCCACTACCTGTTGTATTTTACCCAAAACTCATCATAATGAAAATACAACGGGAAGTGCATTTAAAACATTTAACAAAGTCCAAATAAATCAGTAGAAGCATTAAGAAAAAACTATAAACCACGGACATTCCAATCAGGACTGGATTAGATTCCTCAGAGGAGTGTAAAAACAATAGGTAATTTGCTTAGTTGTGTAAGGAAAAACACAGACATTTCCGAATTGAAATAACAAAGTATGTCTGCTCAACACAAATTTACTTGAGAGAAAACCAGCCCTGTCCAAATAAGGTTTAGGAGGAAAGATAGAGATCTAATTTGTGATTTTTCTTTCCTACTCTCTCTCTCTCTCTCTCTCTCTCTCTCTCTCTCTCTCTCTCTCTCTCTCTCTCTCTCTCTCTCTCTCTCTCTCTCTCTCTCTCTCTCTCTCTCTCTCTCTCTCTCTCTCTCTCTCTCTCTCTCTCTCTCTCTCTCTCTCTCTCTCTCTCTCTCTCTCTCTCTCTCTCTCTCTCTCTCTCTCTCTCTCTCTCTCTCTCTCTCTCTCTCTCTCTCTCTCTCTCTCTCTCTCTCTCTCTCTCTCTCTCTCTCTCTCTCTCTCTCTCTCTCTCTCTCTCTCTCTCTCTCTCTCTGGCTGAGGTAAGTGTTTCTTCACCCACAAGCCCAGAATAAAAAATCACTCTGAGAAGAAAAAAAATGAAAAAAGAAGAAGACATAAGGAAGGCAGGAAAGACACCTCTGCCACCTGCTCGAGGCACCGCTTCACCAGCCTCACCATAAGGGTGGACATTAATTGTGATTGAAAATGACATTCCCCTCTCACACACAGTAATATCCCCAAACACGGACCTACACAGTCAGTAAATCTTCATTTAGTCTCTGTGTGGGAGACTGTGGAGGTTCATAATGTCCTTGAAAGAGAGATCCTTCTATTTCATTTCTCGTATTCTTCTTTTCCCACTTGCTCAGCCCCTTAAGGACACTGCCTGTGAACCCTTATCTTTTTCCAGGCTATTCACCTTTTCTCACTGCATCTGGGATAAGAGATTATGTTTAAATTTTAATTTAGTATTTCAGCTTGCCACTATTCTTTTTCAGATTGACATGCTTAAAAGTGGACAAAGCAAATTCTCCAGTCAGCTTTATCCAGATTGATTATGCATTGTCGTGAAGTGCAGGTTTGCCGTGAACTTTATGTACCACAGAGACATCTTGACGGACAAAAAGCGCAGGCTGTGGTAAAGGTTCATGCTTCAGTTTGAGATGACCTGCTCCAAGCTGTCATTACAGAGAAGAAATGTCTGAAATTATCAATACATTACCCTTTTCTTCTTTTTTATAGTACTATACTGATATTCCTTCCACCTATTCCCAAAGTATTTGTTTTTTCACCCCTTCACCTATTGTACTCAGTGTTCTTGCTATTTTCTACACCATTAGTTGAGGAAAGATTAGTTTTCAATGAACTCTAGCTTAAAAGTAGTATCTCATCATGGGAAAAGTTAGACTACAGAACTTGTAAAACTTTTCTGTTTAGTTTTTTGATTTCAACACACTTAAAAGTAAGTCTAAAGTAAAGTTTCGGCCGATCGCCTTCCCTATTCAATTTATGGGAAAAGTGTTGAAAGTGCCTCTGCAGTTCGAACGTTACGGTCACGTAAGCATTTTGATTTGCGAGAAGGCACTTTCAACACTTTTTCCATGGAAGGCATATCGGCCGGAACTTTACTTTATAAAGTTTTAAATATGGATATTTTTCCGTACACCAACGCATCGATTCGCTTCAGAAGGCCTTTATTAACATCCCAGAGCCGTGTGGAGCAAGTTTATTTGACGGACAGCTGCCTTTTTTATCTGCCTTTTTTATGGACTTAAAAAACAGAGCTACAACTATTGCCATTATAAAGCTTGGATTAGCCAGGACTTTATAAATACAACTCCGATTTTCTTTGTCTGAAAGACTAATGCCATATACACCTAGGATGACTTGAGGTTGAGTAAATAATGGGATAATTTTAATTTTTGGGTGAACTATCCCTTTCAGCATTATTTTCAACATGTATGGGAAAAAAAGCAGTTTGTTTTCTTCGCGAAGCTTTGTATAAGAGCTAATAAAATATTTAAACAAGACAATATTTTGTGTCTAATTTACTTGAGACAAGTAGCCGTGTAATAAGCGGATCCTGATCACTCTGTCAGGGTTCATTCTGCGATAACAAACAGCTGGGTGTACATTATCCCTTACATAAGCACTTCAAAAGGTTTCAGCTGGAGAAATATCATCATAGGCTGTATCAGGTTGTGAACTTTTTGCATTTAGGTTCGGTAGGCTGCTTAAAAATGCCAATCTGAATGCTAAGTGGACGAGGACTAAATGTTTGGGGGTTGTTTTGGTCCGGATTAAACAAACCAAGCGAACCGAACTACAAGTGTGAACACTCCCTGTGATTCCAGTTCAACTTGTGAAACCTTCAGCTTCCAAACACTGTTCAGCTTTAAAGTTAAATTTGTATTACTGTTTATTAACCCCTTTTTCCTTAGCAGGTATGAAAAAGAAATAGTTGTAAATCTGTTACAGCAGCTGCACGCAAGAAGATGTTTATGTGGCACTTCCTTATGACCGTAATTAGCGCGATTGGGAGAGAGCAGTTATTTTGTGTTATGATCTGCGACTCGAGTAGCGTTAGCGCAAATGCAAAAGAAATGAGATCATCAATCAAGGCCAGATTAGCCCCCTGTGGAGAAAATGCAGGGACTTCAGAAAACAAATAAAGGGAGAAACAAATAAACAGACAAATAAAAAGATAATCGACTAGATGAATGGGTAGGCACGAGGAAATGGAAAGAAATTGAAGTTGAGTGACAAAAACAATAGATGAGGGGAGAAATGTTGTGTTTAGGGCAAAGGGTAATTTGATGTGAGTGTGTGTCAGAGAGAGAGAGAGAGATTGAAAAGTGATAGAGAAGTTATGTGTAAAGAAAACATGTGGGAAAAGAACAAATAAACATGAGCAAAAAAAAAAAGTGGATGTATAAATGAAAAGATCTGTATTGTACACAACTCACAAAAGAGCAAAGCGAGAAGGTAAAAAATAGCAACTTATGGGGATCATAGTCAGGTGAATGCTTTCACATTTGTTTGATGTCAGCCAAACAAAAGGTGGCTTCACAACACACAGGCCATTACATACAAGTCTCTGCTCTAGAGACGAGCATTACAAATGAAATTTGCTTCAGCCAGCCCCTCACAACACCGCTGACAGATAATGTGTTCAAAACGGACAGTCTTTATTCTCTAGCTCACAGTGACTATTGTATCACAGAACAATGGATACTATGTAAAAACTTTTGTAATTAGTTGTGCTTTCTAAGGCATGAATCACAACTACTTTTGTTCATACACAGGGTTAAAGGTCTGAATAAACCTACTGTATAACCCTACACTCTAAAAAAAAAATGCTGGGTTAAAACAACCCAACTTTGTAAACTTTGGTGTGTATTTCATCCTGAAATCATTTTGCTGTGGATATGTGTAATTATCTGACTTTCAAACAAATAACTTTTTGCCTGGTGGATGAAAAATTAGGTGAAAAGACTTTTCTGCCTTCTCAGGCAATGACTTTTCATGCAGCGTTTGTACACAAAGGTACATCACAAAGCTGATTTCAGATAGATTTCTGAGACAGAATAACAGTTTAATAATCTACAACAAAGAGAGTTCTTTGGTGATAACTAAGTGAATATGTATTTACTACAATATTAATGTCTCAATAAAAATTACATCAAAGGTGGAAAAAGTTGGTCAAAAATGTACATTTATACACAAACTGACCACCAATTACAACTTTCAGACACCAGAATGGAATGCACAGTATTATGGGATATTTAAGGAAGCGAAGGATACATCTATGCTACCTTCAGAAATCAATTAGGGTGAAGGTCTCTCACTAGACAGAATGCGACATGATCATTGGATTCGGATGTACCTTGTTGCCTTCCTACTAGTCTCTGTTAGACTGATGGTAAAAGGTCTAGACTTTTTTGCAGCTTTCAGTGGTCAAGGACAACCCAAGAGGACGTTTGAGTGACATGTAACGCAACCAATCACAGTTCATTTTGTTCCATGTCATGTTTAGGGGCGTAAAAATGTAAAGTCGATGTCCCTGCAATAGCAGACTGGCATGCATCTATAAATTATTCATTCAAGAACATTGTTTAAGTTTACTACTGTGACAATGCGTGCTTACCAGGATAGATGTTGGATTTTTTTAGAAGTATGTGATGTTTGTGTAAACATTGCAGCATTCTACTTCCATGAGGGAATTTGGTGTCGCAGCATTTGTTTCCAGGCAGACCGTTAAAGAACGCAACACACACATCTCGCGGACATCCTGTAGAATTTAATCAGAAGACGAATTTGAAACTCCTGAAGTGTTTCCAGAAAAGTGTGAAAGCATCAGAGGTTCAGCCAATGGTCCGTGGGTGTGACATCTGAGGCTGAGACTACCTTCCTACCTCCGTTTGCTACCTGCAGAGGCAGTATTTTTTTCAGCTTTTGGACACAGCCGCAGGGACCCAGGCCCGGTTCTACGGGAGCAAAAGCACCCTCAGTTGATACTGTAATAATATTGGCAAAACAGATTTGGCAGATTTGCAAATTTGTGTCCGAGCTCTGGAAAGCGTCAAATGCATCTGTTTACAGTGAGTTTTTGCAGCAGTGAGTAATGTAGCCAATCACAGATAGCTGTTGATCTCTCAAACACGGTCAGAATCTCACAGCTCAAAATGCCAGAGATTTTAGGCTATTCGGTCCTGAGTTAATGCAGGATCCTGAAAACTCTCACTAACAAACAAAGTCAAGACACGATGTAGATTTATTGTTGACAACTTCTTTTTTACTTTGTGACTTTTACTTTGGAACTTTGTGACATGCAAATTAGATACAGTGTATAGATGCATTGCCTAGAATGGAAATGGCATTTATGGCCATGTTTACATATTGCATAAAGTAGCACAGTATATCAAATTACGCTGTATCTTTCATAACATTGAGAATCATCTTTATACAATGTTTGGATTAAAAAAAAATGTAAAGCATAAAAATTGATTGATGAATGAAAAAAAAATCCCATTGTCTATTCATGTCTTTTAATTTTCTCGATAAATGGGTTCTGGTGTCCTCCAGATGATTTAGCATATAACATAGAAATTAAAAAAAATATATATAAATATTTTTTTCTGCTCCAAACAATGTAAAAAATCTAAATTAATGCATTAAAGCAATGTAAAGGCAGACTAATAGATTAATAGACAATTTGTAGCAAAATATTATTGGTAAAAGTGATGACTTTTCTCACTGTACACTTCTATGGTGAATCGGTTGCCTAGCCATCTGCACTTTAGCACCCTCAGTAATTTCAGAAGCACCCTCAGTGATTTGATTCTGTAAACGGGCCTGCAGGGACCTAAGTCATATAGAGAACAGAATGTAACAGAGACTTTTTTTTTTACTTGGGACAGTGAACAACCTTCCAAAGTGTTTTTTTTTTTGGAGTCAGAGGCTTTTGTAGGGACACAAAGCCATCTTTTCTGTATATCATAGGCCATTTCCCAAATGGCTTGTGGTATCATGGTCTTTGTCCACACACATCTGCGAGATCCACTAGGCTATGGAGTGTCCCATTTGTCATTTCATGATTCAGGAGGGTGCCGGAGAGTGACCCCTTTCCTGTCACTATAAACCACAGCTAACTATTACCCAGCGTGCGACCAGGGGTGCAACTAAGAATTTATTGAGGGACATGCAGCACAAATCTTGGCACCAAACTGAACAAACAGTAAACTTAAGAGATTAATGGCATTACAATTGTACATAACTGATAACAAAAATAAGAAGAAACAAAACTATTTATAAATGTAATATGCATATGCAAAAATGTTCACTGTGAAATATTGTAATTCAGTTTTTACAAGCAGAAAGCATATTTTTTTAAAGTAAAATTACACATAATGTTTAAATTTTCACCATATTTGTTAACTGTAGCAACAGTATGCATGGCATTCAGTTTTGTGTGGGTAAGCACCTCACGTTTTCTTCAGAAAAATGTACAAACCCTATTCCAAAAAAGTTGAGACACTGTACAAATTGTGAATAAAAAAGGAATGCAATAATTTACAAATCTCATAAACTTGTATTTTTTTCAACAGTAGAATATAGATAACATATCAAAGGTTGAAAGAGAGACATTTTGAAATGTCATGACAAATATTGGCTCATTTTGGATTTCATGAGAGCTCCACATTCCAAAAAAAGTTGGGACAGCTAGCAATAAGAGGCCGGAAAAGTTAAATGTACATATAAGGAACAGCTGAAGGACCAATTTGCAACTTATTAGGTCAATTGGCAACATGATTGGGTATAAAAAGAGCCTCTCAGAGTGGCAGTGTCTCTCAGAAGTGTCAGAAATAATAGTGGAGCAATATCAGAAAGGAGTTTCTCAGAGAACAATTGCAAAGAGTTTGAAATTATTATCATCTACAGTGCATAAAATCATCCAAAGATTCAGAGAATCTGGAACAATCTCTGTGGGTAAGGGTCAAGGATGCCCGTGATCTTCGGGCCCTTAGACGGCACTGCATCACATACAGGAATGCTACTGTAGTGGAAATCACAACATGGACTCAGGAATACAGGAATACAATCCACTGTGCCATTCGCCGTTGCCGGCTAAAACTCTATAGGTCAAAAAAAGAACATCTAAACATGATCCAGAAGCGCAGGCATTTTCTCTGGGCCAAGGCTCATTTAAAATGGACTGTGGCAAAATAGAAAACTGTTCTGTGGTCAGACGAATCAAAATTTGAAGTTCTTTTTGGAAAACAGGGATCTCTGATGGTATGGGGTTGCATGAGTGTGTGTGGCATGGGCAGGGTTACACATCTGGAAAGGCACCATCAATGCTGAAAGGTATATCCAAGTTCTAGAACAACATATGCTCCCATCCAGATGTCATCTCTTTGAGGGAAGACCTTGCATTTTCCAACATGATTCCAGCATACTGCATGGTACTGAAATGGCCAGCCTGCAGTCCAGATCTTTCACCCATATAAAACATTTGGCGCATCATAAAGAGGAAGATGCGACAAAGAAGACTTAAGACAGATGAGCAACCAGAAGCCTGTGTTAGACAAGAATGGGACAACTTGAGCAACTTGTCTCCTCAGTCCCCAGACGTTTGCAGACTGTTATAAAAAGAAGAGGGGATGCCACACAGTGGTAAACATGGCCTTGTCAGAACTTTTTTTAAATGTGTTGATGCCATGAAATTTAAAATAAACGTATTTTTCTCTTAAGATAATACATTTCCTCAGTTTTAAATTTTTGATATGTCATCTATGTTGTATTCTGAATAAAATATTGAAATTTGAAACTTCCACATCATTGCATTCTGTTTTTATTCACAACTTGTAAAGTGTCCCAACTTTTTTGGAATTGGGTTTGTAAATATCTAGTTGTGAAATTTGTAATTATCTATAATGTTCATAATTCAATTTATAAACTGGAAAAAGACAACATTAGACAATACTAAAAGGAAAGGCTTTGGAAACCAAACTCATCTTCTCTGTGATTGCTATCACTCTTCATCCGTTCAAACTGCTCCAACTAAACTGGAATATTTTACTAAGCATGGAAAAATGACTTCCCTGCAATATGTGTGGGAGCTTTCTGGGAAAGCAGTACCATGAGACTGATTAGGCTATTATATTATGATTGTAGATGGGTCGTAAAATGTTCTGTTCTCTCTGTCAATCTGAGAAGTATTGTATCAGAGCTGGTACAGGCTCACCCTCTCTCCATTTCTCACTCTCCATCCTCCATGGTAAAAAGGTTATTTTCTTGAGAGCGGCTCTCTTGACAGAGCATTCACTTCGTCCTTCTTGGCACGCTTCTTTTCTTCCCTGTGTCTCTCATCGTTTCTGGGTCCTTTCGCCCTCTCTATCGCTCTACCTCTCTCCTCTTATTCATACTCTCCGAAATTCGAAAGGTTAGCCTTGAGTGTGTTATCTCTCTCACTCTTTTTCTTTCTCTGTAGTGTTAAAGGCCTGAAAGGTTAACAGCAGCCCATTAGGAGGTAATAGACTCCACACTGACTCCTTATGTAAGACACAAATTCACATACTCTGGCTTGATGGTGTGAGGCTGTTAATAGACTTTTACCTCTGATCTGTATTATTGTCTTTTAATTATTTTATTTGTCTTTTATTTAATAGCTTTTATTTACTTTGTTTATTTAATGACGTACACAATTGAAAATCGTCTCATTTTAGGAAAGTGTGCAGGTATTTCTAGAGTGTGTTTCACTTAACAGTCTACAATGTGAGATGAAGCTTTCTTTCAGTTCATGTCATAGTTTCCCTTGTGAAAAAAAGTGTACTTAATTGTACTGAAAGTGCACTTGTAGAGCACTTCTGCTCTTATAAGTGTATTATTAAAAACTGTATGGGCACTTAATATTACTGAAATAAAAGGCCAGTTAAGTGTACTTAAAGAGAGTACAGTTTTATGTTTCTAGTACACCATTTTAAAATGCACTTGTTATGCCAAATTAAAGATGTAATGTCAGCTTAACTTTAAAGTCAAATTTAAATCATTATATTTAATATTTTGTAGAGCTTTACAACACAAAAATGTGTACCTGTCACACTGTGTTTTGGGTTCATGTTTTTAAGTTTGCCATGTTTATCATGTTTCTTAATGTGCGTCTCAATCAGCTTTCAGTTCAGTAGTCAGGGCACTGATCAGGGAGTCGGCCATTTTAAGGGCTGTCTCAATCACAGAATCCTTCCAGTGCACTGAAACGTTTGCTCCCTTAAAAGTCCCACAATGCACCGCCAAACCCAGGGTGCATCGATGGTCACTATGCTCCCTTAAAGGAAGTTCTGAAGCGCAAAACTCAGATCACGTGAGCCAACTCACTACACATAATGATCGATAACGACACACAATTGTGTTTTTAATTGTGTTTTTTAAAAAGCAGAAAACATTATTTTATTATAAAAGAGAATTTTCCTGTGGTGCCCCCCCTGACCACTTGGTGCCCTACGCGCAACACATGGTGGGAGCGCCGGCACTGTATACAATGAGAACGTTGTCATGTCGCCAGAAATAGTCATCAGTGTCCCAATGTGTAGCGAGCCAGCATCCTTTACTGTCCTTACAGTGCCCGAACTCGTGTACACGATATACTGATTCACAAGCTCGGGAGCTAGGGAACTGAATGAGACATACCCTTAGTCTGTTTTGTTCTCTGGCATGCACTTCTTGGTCTTGTCATGTGATCCTGCCATGTGCTCCCTTGTCTTGTGTTCAATTGTCATGTTCTCATTGGTTCATTGGTTAATCATTGTTCACAGGTGTCCCTTGTCTTGTCATTAGCCCATGTGTGCTTAAGCCCTCATGTTTGCCATGTGTCTTTGTCTGATATTAAACATTGTAACCCAATGGTTAGGTGAGAGTCAAGTCTGTTTACGGCACGTCAAGTCTTTTGTTTATTGCTTTGGATTTTGTTAATCCAAGTGCTTCAATGGAATCCAGTATATATCCAGTAGAGAACAACTGGATTCCACTGAAGAACTTATTTTCATTTATCACCACTGTGATAAATCTGAGAGTGAGATGAAAAAAAAGTCAGTTCTGCCTTCATTGAGGTGAAGAAAATTTAGGAACACCCAGGCCTTTACATCTGTTAGACAAGCCAAGGGAGTATCCAAACCCATGTTTTTTGATCCCAGGGGCAGATAGACTTCGTCAGGTATCGTCAGCATAACAGTGAAAGGGGACACAGTGTTTCTTAAAAATCAACCCCAGGGGGAACATACAACGAGAATAAAATCAGAGCAAGAATAGAACCTTGAGGGACACCACACGTGAGAGGTCCGAAATAAATTCACCAATATTAACAAATAACATTTAAGGAAGTTCCCCGAATGCCCACCCAATGCTCCAAATGTGAGATGAGGACAGAGTGGTCAATTTTGTCAAACTCTGCACTCAAATCTAACAGCACTAACACAGCAGACTTGCCAGAGTTAAAAGTAAGTTACATATTATTTTAAACTTTTACCAATGCTGTTTCTGTGGAATGGTATTTCCTAAAACCTGATTGGAACACTTCAAAAATCTTGTTTTTATTCAGAAAGCTCTGTAGTTGGTGGAACATTATTTTCTCTAAGATTTTAGACATGAAAAGAGAATTTGACTGAACTGTCAGATCTAAATTTGGCTTTTATGAAGTGGATGGATAATGGCATGCTTTGTGTCTTCTGGTACATACATCTGGTTCATAATTTTTTGAACAGTAGGCCCAATCACCTAAAAAAATTGCTTAAAAACAGTGGGGTGAAAACGTAATGGGAGGAAACAGAAGGTTTAAGCTGGCCTACAATATCTTTTAAAGCAGGTTACAGGTTCAAATTGACTCAGGATGCTAGTGCAAAATGGAGGGACAGAAGAATCATGAGAAGAAGAGGGGATATTTAACTTAATGGCCCTTATCTTCATTGAGCCAGGCTCGTCATCATTGTTTGGCTTTTAATGGCTGCCAAAGAGTTTAAAATTTTAGCTTATATTGTATTGAACTTATTAAGATAATCTGCACTACTGCAGTCATCACAAGGTAAGTCAAATGATTGAGAGACCTCCTTAAAAACAGCTGAAAATTCAGTACAGGTAGTCGGTTTAATCGTATGAGACCATCAAACAGCCTTTGTGGGTCTTGTAATATTAAAACAAGTGGGGACTCTGAAAGTAATAGGCTTGTGATCAGAAATAGCATGGTCATCTATTGCCAAGTCACACTGTCAGGCCATATGAAAGCACCAGATCAAGAAGTTGGCCATGAATGTGAGTGGGATAATTCACAAGCAGTATCAAGTCAAAAGAACCCAATAAGGCTCAAAAAATATTTGGCTACAAAATTACCTGGACAATACACATGTACTGTATGTTGCAATCTCCAAGAATTAAACGTCTATCAAAATTGGGGATAATTCCCCCTCTGAAAACGTCTCAGGTTACGCATATAACCATGGTTCCCTGAGAAGGGGAATGAGATGTTGCATCCCTTTGCCATGCTTCAGGTACTCCTGCACCCGTCTCCTTCAGTTAAGAAGATTTTGACATTTGGCACAGGTGCCCGTTTATACTTTCGGTCTCACCTGAAATGACGGCATAGGCTGCCGCCTGCCAACTGTCGTGTTTAGATTTCCATTTAAGACACTGGTCACACCGAAGGCAATCCCCATAGTGCCCTTCTGAGGACGCAGAGCGAGTTCCCCTTCAAAAGAGAGCTCATTAATAAAGTCTTTGTGTGGTTTAATTGGTCAATAAATGACTGAAATCACCACTGGGTTATCAAATTCCAATACACCTGAAGTTCAAAACTAATAAACATCAGTTGCTAACATCCGTCAGCATAAGTTCTGTTTAAAAATAGACGCCAGTCCTCCCCCTTGACTCACAGAACGAAGAGAGTTTAAAAATGTCCAGTCAGATGGTTCCAGCTCAGCAAACATGCTCAAATCCCTGGTCAAAGTCAAGTTTCTGTGATAAACATAAAGTTTAGACTGTGAGAAGTAAAAAAGTAATTGAGGATAACCGTCTTGTTAACCACTGACCTGGCATTGATCAAAGACTCCATGGTCCGCTGTGGTGCACGGCATAACGGACAGAAAGCACGAAGGCAGGTGCCAAGCGGGAAATCCGATTCAGAGACCAGAAGAAGCTTGAACTTGACCCACAAAACCTCCGTGCCTTCTCCGTCTTTTGCAGTGCTTCCGTTCTGACAAAGGACAAGGCAGGTGGCGCAGATAGTCAGGTATAGTCACCAAAGGAGAAGCCACACACATCAGCGCCATCTTGACTTGACTTGACTTGACTTGCTTGCTCTCAGATCAGAAGGCAGATCATAAATAAATGATATGCACCATTAACATCATCAGTCCAGCCTTAGGGCCTGATGTAAGTGTGCGGAAAAAAGAAGAAAAAAACCTCTCTTACCCCCACTCACACCCTTATTCAGGGGGGAAGTGGAAGGAGAGAGAAGGAGAAGAGATTCAATTTCTCCTCAACGATTTGAGACCACTTTCTCTGAATCACTTCCTTGAGATCTTGTTTCCTCCTGCTCATATCAAAGCTCCTCTGCACCCTACACATAGGAAGAGGGGGAGCACGAGTGCAATGCTCACCCTCTAGTCCTCAGATTGTGATGGGAAATTCTCCTCTGGGGTTTTTTGGCGAAGGGTTTTTTGCCCTTGCCTCCCTGACCACTATCTCAGTAGATGTGCCAAAAAGCTCGGAAGAAAAGACTGGCACATCAAAGAGAACGTTTTTCTCTTATGTCCGGACAGGAATCGCTCGTCAAGTCTACCACGAGCGATCACCTGTCTCTTGCACGCCAAGCCAGATCGAATCAATCCATTGCATGGGCCACAATCTCCACCAGCTCCACATAACCTCCTCAGCCACACCCAGCTTTTCCTAGCTAGATGCTAATAAAATGCTATCTACTGGATCTGAAGATTTGAGAGAAGGAACGCCCTAATTCAGTAGACTGCTAGAGTTAGCAACTGAAGAATATGAGAGGGCTATACCTTGCTCAAATTCCTCAGTGAACTCAACCTGCAAAACTCAGTCTCTGCATTGCCTCAGCCATCACAGGTCCCGAGCTACGGGGTGCCGATGCCTGCCCCATATGCCTCAAGAATTGGGACATGCGCGAACTGAGCTCACTCGTACAAATTCGAAGGATTTTTGCTACAGTAAATCATATGTATTTGACACGTTGCCCAATTCGTATGAATTCGTACGAATGACAGAACATCAAAGCCCCCCAAAACTACCCATCACTGCGGCTTAGACAAATCGTACAAATACAAGTGAGGTTGTATAAATTTGTACGAATTTGCCACCTCGTACAAATACGTACAAAATGGTTGTGTGATAGTGTCGAAAGTTCCCATTCGAAATGGAACCAGTCTGCGTCAATAGACTTAGTGAAATGATAAACTAACATTAATTTGAATGCAAGTTATTTTGATGGGGATGTTTACAGAATGAATTGCTGCATTGTCAAGTCAGTTTTGCCCTGTGAGGCACTGTAAATTGGGGACGACATTAATGGTTCAGTATGGCTGCTGCAGTAATCCTGCTGCAAAATGATCTAAATTCAAGACCCAGGAAGCGAGTAGCCAGCTCCCCGTGAATAATGACAAACAACCGTCTGTGTGTATGTGTGTGATTGAAGACTGGCAACTGATGGTTTATACAATAATTAAGTGTGTTTATTCTGAGGCCAGTGCCCATTTAGGGTGTCAGCATGGCACTCTGTAAAATGCAGCTGGCAGAGGAAGAGAGAAGGCACTGTGCCATCATCTATCTCTGAAGGAGGAAAAGAGAACGAGCAGGAGGGAGGAAAGCGACACTAGGAAAATAGATGCGACTTTGGCCGAGAGAGAAATACGCCAATATTAGTCACCACTGCTCAATACCAGACGAGACACAATGGATATGATTATCTAGTTTAAATGTATCTGTATTTACAGAGTTATATTTAAAAGCAACTATTTATTTAAAGGGGTACTTCAGCGCTGGGAAGATGAATCTGTATTTAAACTGGGTCATTAATGTAGTAGAAATGTGAAAATATTTTTGAATTTGGTGCCTTCTAGACTGAGAAAACACAGAAAATGTATTTTTGTCTCATGGGGATGAAAGACAACAATTCCCAGAATGCACTGCTTCACTGCCCTACTCTAGGCGCGGCTAGTCGGCTACTGGATTACTGGATCACTTGCCCACCGCGTTCATTTTCAGAAAATCAGTTCAGTTAGAGACACTACAATTAAAAACTGAACGTGTCTGTTCGATATAATGCGAGTGAACCGATTGAGCGTCACGGCAAAAACGCAGCAGGATCGGATCACATTCATCACATTGGCTGAGGTAATCGCGGGATTCGGGGCTGCGGCTGCGGCTGCATTCACAGCGCGTGTTCAGTCTGGTGCGTGTTCATGTCTTTGGAAACTTAACTTTCATAGGAAGTTTAAAAGTTAAACCGCTCACTTTGGTCTCCACCACTCCGTTTACATGAATCTCCGCAGCTGCCCGAGCCGAGTGCTGTGAGTGCGATGTTGAAAACATGAGGAAACAGCGCCTCCTGCTGGCTGTAGTCTTTAGCCTCTGGCCAAACACTCCTCCGATGACGCAAAATGACGATATTTGCGTCATCGGAAGAATTTTTCCGGGGGGGATGATAATTTGAATATACTCCTGGGTTTCTACTGATACAAAGCTTAATGCCAATCGCTGAAGTAACCCTTTAACCTCTTAACCTTTAATTTAGTTCATTTTATAGGGCAGTTTCAAAACAAATGTTTTGTTTGAGAAAAGAGGATTTAAGACTGTAGTCAAGTTTATTACGACATTCTGTAATATAGTTTCATGAAATACCATTTTATTGTGATTTATATAAGGCTATTTAATTTCATAAGTTGCTATATTTTTTTCTTCTATTTAAATAGCCTCATCTCTTCCCACTTAATGAGATGGAATAATTTCTGAACCAAATAGCTACTTACTAAATGCTACTATTCCCAATTTAGATATTGTTGCCTGTTGCCTGGAAACATTTTATGAATGAGACATAAACCATCATGATACAGACTTAATGAATAGCTGTATCTTCCCCTATCAATGTTCCAATCACCATTGTGTTTTAAGTAAATTTAACTAGCAAAGAAAAAGCTTATTTTTAAACTAAAATTTTAAAATGCATTACATTTGCATTAAATTGTTCAACATTTGACAGTTAAGACTTTTACATTGTAACAAACCATTTATTTTTTTATACAAAGACTGTATTATACAAAGACTTTTTCACACAAAAAATAAATAAAAATAATAATCAGCTAAATCGTTTTCAGTATTGATAACAAGAAAAGTTTCTGGGGCACCAAATCATCATAATATATTAAAAAAAGATCTGACACTGAAGACAGGGGTAATGATGCTGAAAACTCAGCTTTGTCATCAGAATAATAAATTAGTTTAAAATGAAAATAGACAGAATAGAAAACAGTTATTTTAAATCGTGATTTTTAACAATGTTATTGTTTTTATTTAATTTTTTCTGGTCTTATTTACCCCAACTTTTGAATGGTACTGTATATTCATTTATTTTTTAATGCAAGGGTTATAGCCATTTTGTCTATGCTGGTATATGTAATTGGATATCATATATTATATATGCAACCAGGATAAGCAGTTTGTAGAAAGCTCGTTAAATAGGCATTCTAGTATCTCTGTTCATATAAGCCTACAGCATAAACCAAATTCTGGAAATAAAAGGTTGCATGTGCACACTCTGAATCTCAAAGCTCAGAATCGATGGAGAATCAATACTCAGTACTCCTCTTCCACTGTGACCATTTTATACTCTGAGCTATTTGATTTAAATGATGTGCCAATAACAGCAACACTACAAATATTGTGGGTAAACATGCAAGATCCATCTCTGATATCATTGCAAATTTTGAACTTTGAGATAGAAGGTAAAACTTAAGCCCATCCAGAAACCGGAAATCACTGTCTATGAGTATTCTGTATTTAGCACTTGTCTGAGAATCTGATCTGTTGTGGTGTGGTGGTGGTACGTGACAAAGCTTGTTGTGTGATATGACTGGTTGATCCCATTCGCTGAGCTCCAATTTAAACATTGCTTACTCTGCTGTGCGGGCACATGCTTCCTTCCTGCTGGACTGAACCAGAACAGATTTTCAGGATCTCTTACATTGTGCTATTTTCATATAGACCTCCAAACCCTTGCTCACATTTTTTTTTCTTCCTTTATTTTTTCTTCTTCATTTAGATAGGGTTGGTTTTTGATGTTAGTTTAAATGCATCAAAAGTCTTTGTTTTTCTACTTTCCCCCACTTCTCATACGCATGGTTGTCTGCACCCATTTTCATCACCTTCTTAAGCTGTCTCTTCTGATTGAGATTGTTCTCATGTTCGGCTCAGGGTCACTCTGCAACTGAGCAGCAGTGTTATGAAAAATTGGTGTTACTAAGAATTTAATGCATCATGGGCAGTGACATTTTTTTTTTTCTTTATGCCCTGCTTCATTTGAGAATAGAGATGTAATGGCATGGTCCATATTTTGCTATACTGGTGAAATAATAGGGAAGATAGGGGCAGTTGTAACGGGGCACTTGAGACACTTTTCTTCGGTCACAAACAAATCTCGCTGCATGAGAAAATCAAGAGTTAGGCCATCTTTACACTTTGAATAATATGCTAAATAAATAATATGCTTGAAATAAAATATGCTAAAGCTCCACTGTTAACCCAAATAAGTTGGGAAAAGTAAAAAAAAAAAAATAATTTAGGCAATCATTTGCCTAAAATGTTTTATGTTAAGAAAAGTAAAGTTTAAGATTTAAATTGCTCTGAACTTCAAATATTTGAGTAAGCTAATACATTAATTTAAGAAGAAAATATAATTTAATCGCAATTGTTTTAGTAGTGGGAACTTGACTAATTCAATAAATACAACCTTGCTAATTGGTTACACAATGCTTTGGTAGCATTAGCATAGCACTTGCTGAATGAGGACATCAATATAATACATTTAACATGCATATCTGCTCTCAAACTAAGTGCTCCACTCATCACCATGATGGTAGCCCTAAAAAACCCAACATAACAGAAACTCTTTTAAACTGGCATTTAAGTTTACCAAAAGGCCAAAAGTTTACCTAATAAAGTTTTAAATATGGATATTTTTCATACACAAATGCATCAGTTCGTTTCAGAAGGCCTTTATTAATACCCGGAGCCGCGTGGAGCATGTTATTTGATGGGCAGATGCACTTTTTATGGACTTCAAAAACAGAGAAACTACTGCAATTCTAATGCTTGGATTAGCCTGGAATTTTGTAATATAACTCTGATTGTATTCGTCTGAAAGAAGAATGTCATATACACCTAGGATGACTTGAGGGTGAGTAAATCATGGGCTAATTTTTGGGTGGTCTCATTTTTGGGTGAACTATCCCTTTAATGTTGATTTGTTTGAACTAATTTGTTTCATTTGAGTTGGCACTACTCAAACCAATTAATTATTTTGAGTGTTAGGGTTTATAGTGTGAATAGTGTGGATACTTGTGAGTTTGTGTACATATTTTTGTTATTGTTGTTGTGTATATTTGTTGGTTTGGTACTTTTGTTTTACGGGACTGTACACATGTATATCTCTTTACTGCTGGATTGGATTGTCAGTGCGCTTGTAAATAAACACTCTTACGAGTATTTATGGGTTGAGCCATCATTTTGTTAGTTTTTTGTACCGTTATACACCCCACAGTAGACTCGAGGAGACCCTGGGCCTGCCAAAAGTCTACTGCATCACATTGTTATAAAAGTTTTGCATTTAATTTCAATGTACATGTATTTTATCTCAGGTTGTTGGTTGAAAATTAGCACAAACAGCAAATACAATCCCAGACAAGACGGTGGTCCTTACAAGATTAAAAGCCATGGTAAAACTAGTTATGAAATACAGTAATAATTTGTAATAAACATTTTTATTTGAAAACATATATTATAATTAAAATATAAATAGTAGGCGTATATAAAGCAAAAATTATTATGTAATATTAATATGAATTAAAGCAGTGTTTTTTTTTTTTCTC
Organism: Gobiocypris rarus; assembly: GCA_023029165.1. Lineage (NCBI taxonomy): Eukaryota > Metazoa > Chordata > Actinopteri > Cypriniformes > Gobionidae > Gobiocypris > Gobiocypris rarus. The sequence goes on from CM040928.1 coordinate 24,371,136, forward strand.
AAGTGTTACAATGTCCATCCCCCATTACTATGGAGTCGATTTTATTTTAGTTTTAGGTTTTTTTGTTTTTGTCTTGTACTACACATAGTTCAATTATAGGCCTTGCCATGATCCATTTAGGTTTGATCTTTTTTGTATAACATACGCATTAGGAAGCCCACATTCCCTGCTGCTTTTAGGTAATACTTGCCGATCAAATGTAATAATGGAAAACTACAAGATATAAGATTTCAAGTGTCATCAGAGTTGTTGTGCTTTTTCAACAGCTGACATTTAGTTCATTTCAGTTATATAAACCATTCTTAATAATACTTATTATAAATTGAACAACATAATGCCCTTCCAAAAGACATATCAGTTTTATACCATTGACTGCTGCTGAGAGGCTGATCTCTTTTCTTGTATTTTCTAGAATTTCTCTGCTGTCACCAATTCAAAGCAAGACTGAGGACGGTCCTCTGGACAGACCATTACAAAATGTCTATCAGCAAAGGGCTAAATGCAGTGGTGTTTTGGCTCAATGATCCAGACAAAGCCTGGTTGTAAAATGAATCCTCAGGAATCTTGAAGTAAACAGCAGTCATTGGTTGAGGGGTAAGATATCAGGCATGAATGTCAGCTTTAGGCTCCTGCAGATATGTGATGAAGAGACTAAGATTTGCCTCATGTCCTAAAGACTGATTAAGGGTTCTATTTTGGCGTCATTCACACTTTAGTTTAACTCTCATTATCTGCCTCAATAAACTCCTAATTACTGCTTATTAATAGTTAGTTAGGTAGTTGTTGAGTTCAGGTATTGGGTAGGATTAAGGGATGTATAATATGGTCATGCAGAATAAGGCATTAATAGACTATGTGCTTTATAAGTACTAATAAACAGCCAATATCCTAGTAATATGCATTCTAATAAGCAACTAGACTAAACTGGACCCTAAGTGTTAACTAGACCGAGGATTACATGCAATTAATTATTGATGTCTGGTATTTAAGTGTCTTAAACATTTATAATTGGGTTTCTCCAACCATACACGTCCCTGGGATTGAGTTTTACTAAAACAGATTTTTTTCTTGTTATATGAAGTTCACAATTAAAACTGCCTTGGACTTTTATCATGCTACATTGTTGACAGACAAATTAAATAAATTAGTGATGTAAATTTAAGGCTTGAATGCACTTTAAAAAAACACCAACAACAACAAAATCCAAAAAAAAAAAGGGGTCATGTACAGGCAGAAAATTACATTATCCAGTAATTTAACTGACTTTTCTGTTAACCCTAAAAACAACACAATGAAGTTCAAAATGTAAAATACAGATAAACAAAAAAAAATACAATACAAAAAAGAGAACTGTGACTCCGCAGTCTGTGCAGATTTACCACTGTGATTGATTTCTTCACCACCACCACAGAGCTCAGCCAGTCTTCCAGCCCCAGCGCTACTGGAAGATTGCAGCCCTGTGCCGTCTCTGGGGATGTCCTGCCAGAATGTTGAGCCGCAGGTCATGCAACCACCAGCAGCGCCTGTCCCCTCGGATCTCTTTGGTCCATCTCTGCCTATCGACCTGTTGGGTCCGTCTTGGCTCCTCCCACCTTCAGTTCCACCAGAGACTCAGCCTAGTAGCTCTTCCGGGTTCCCTCGTTGCACTGGCTCCCCCTTGGCCAGTCATCACACCACTTCTGCCATGGATTTACGGGCCATCCGCTGCACTCCATCCCTCCACTCCATCGGCTGCATCAGATTCCTCCTTCCTGTCGGCATGTCCTCTGTCACACTGTCATTGCCCCAGTCCTCGGATACTCTGGCTCCACCTCCAGCGCTTGTCACCGCAACATCACCTGAGTCTCCTGCACCAGCAATGTCGCTCAGCTCCCTCGACCCTCTGCGCACACAGATCCACCAGCTCTGTCTCCATTGGTCGTCCCCCAGATGTCGTCAGCCAAGCCAGGAACATCTCGGCTCCTGCTCCTTCGTCTTTGCCATGGGCTGGCGACACTGGGACGCTCTGGGTCTGTACCATTGGCCAATCACCATAATCACTGCCAGGGGATCGTCATCTCACCATCACCATCCCTTGGCTTCATCATCCAGCCATCACCATCCCTTCACCACATCGTTCTCTTCTGCCAACCTGCATCGTTTCGCCATCTCCTCAACCCCCTCCAGAATCCCCTCCTTCCCTCCCTATGTGTCACCATGTTACAGTACGCGCCTTGTCAGAGAGGGCGTGATGTTTAGTTTTGTTCATGATCTTTCAATTTGTTTCATTTGTCACGTGTTTCTTGCCTGTCTGCACACACCCGTGACAACAGTGCCCTGTTTTTTGGAGTAAGAAAAAAAATTGAGTGTATTTAATTTGGTTGACTACAAGGACCCATTAAAAAACATTTTAATCACTGGATAGTTAATGTGGATTTCTTTGTTTCTATATCATTTTAATCATCCTTCTTTTTCATTGTCTCCAGGTTTAATGCTGTAATGAGAAATCTGTTGTACAGAGGCATTGTGGGTGTTCCTACAAAAGCAGAACCCAAGCAAATTCATCATGCCCCATTCTATCCAGTATTGGCTAATGGCAGATAATTAACAGCTTTATGATTGTCACAAGAAGCTGGGAAGATGCTCTATCCCTGAGGAATGGAACTGCAAACGCCACAGTTTTATGTCTCGAGGTGTGGATTAGCTTTATTGCATGTTTAGGATATTCTGGAATGAAACATGGCTCAATTTCGTTCTGTCCAGTCAGCACTATTCAAAAACACTGCAGACCAAACTGCTTTTTCCCCAAGATGCTCTTGATTATCTCTTTCGTGCTCTAAAGGGGCTGTGGGAGTTGTAGCATGTTAAGCGCTATATATTATTAGCTGATTCTATCAGTGCTGAAACTCTTTTAGTGAAGATCATAGCAGGAAAGCCTGGATATTAATAGCGCTGTGGCATTAATTTCAGTTATTATCTCAGCATGGTAGCTATGATGTTTTTCTGCAGTGTATAAAAACAGTCATCTCCTAACTGTATTGAATTCACTCCATAAATAGGACAAGTTTCCTAGTGATTTACAGGGAAGTTAGCTACTGGAAACTAATATAAGCTTATGGCTAATAAAAAAATAGACACATTTTGATACAGTATTAAAGGTGCACTATGTAAAAAAAATTCAGTGACATTTTACCAAGAAACCGGGACGTGTGAGGGAGTCGCCTGTTAATTGCGTCATATCTGCATTACCCTCGGATTCAGGTTTTATTTTGCAGAAACTCTTTACTCTCTTTGCAGTGTGCAACAAGTGTCACAACAGCCGCCGAGCGAACGCACAGATGTCATTACATCATTTTCAACACACTCAAATGTATCTAATATGATAAACAGGGCTGCGCTACCTCATTCTCATGACCGGAAAAGCGGAAATGGCGCCGGCGGCTGTGGCATAATAACCCTTAAATGTTTCATTCACTTCCGTCATTCACTTTTATTTTATTCTTCTGTAATTGTTACCCTAATATCAGGAGTTTTATATATTATCGCGACAGGTAGAGATCTCTCACTAGCAATCGCTCTAGCGACCTGGTGCAGCTCCCACAGCACTCGCCCCTGCTCTGCTTCATACTACAGTAACGTTAATAATCGCATCCATGAACATGATTTCTGCCCGAGTCCTATCCCGATTCTTTTCCACCGGCTGTGAGGTGAAGACCGCATGTCCCAAGATGCTGTGCTCAAACTTGCCGTCATCAAACTACGCCTTTGTTTTAAATAGACGACCTCTAGAGGACGGAAAAGTTACATAGTGCACCTTTAATATTCTTATATTAGTCTATATATATATAGTACCAGGCTGGTCAATTAGCTTCACTAGCTATGTTCTATGTTTGCCCAGCACCAAACCAGCATGGAATTCGTAGTAAAGCCAGTCTTTTCAGCAGCAGGCTGATAATGCTCTGCAATTGTCGAGTTTGGCTTGCCACCTGTGTTTACTTTCCATTTGCCTCACATTTTTACACTTTCACAGTACATTAACTGCTGTGGTTTCACTATGAAGGCCGTGAAAGGGCTTGAATGCATGTCAGTGTTGTTGGTGAGCAGTTTTGACTAAATGATTGTGTACGCCTGTGATGCATTCGCTTCACCTCTGGAGCAAAACACTAAAAATTTGAGATGGTGTAATGTTCAGACACTCTCCTTCTCTCTGGTTGCGTGTTGTTCTTTGCCAAGCCTTTTCTTTTAGCGGATCATATAGCAATTGCTAGAGTACATGTATCGGTCTGTTGAAATATGTGTTTGATTCAGTGAGATATGAAGCAATTTATACAGATATCTGTTCGCATGGTCCGCAAAAATCAATCAAGATGTTTGATCAACCTTGAAAAGCAACTTTAATGAGCACATAAATGTGCAGCAGTGATTTTTCTCTCTCTGTTTCTTATTCTCTCACTCACTCCCTGCTCTGCTTCTCATCAATATGCAGCTCTCCAGAGAATTTGATCTATTTTACACCTGAAAGCCTTCGTTCAAGAAAAGAAGCGAGTTGGCCTCTCATCCTTCCATTCCACTGTGATGTTAAGCATTTAGGTAACTCTTTATTCTAAACTCATGAATTTTATATGAGTTAATATATGTAGTTTATAAAACATTATGTTATTAGTCTCACAAGAGTGGTGCATGATTAATGTTAATCTACCTGAGGTATTAAAGTCATGATCAGATTCCTTAATTACCTGGAATGATGACAGAACTCCACCTTACACTGACTGCAATCTTTAAAGCTGAAGGGTGTAATTTCTGTTTCACCACAGGAAATGTATAAATTATTATTTTCAAACAGGTTTCCTCACAACACGCTCCCTGCCTGCCATTGGTCAGACAAAAAGGTAGCCCCACCCCAAACTCACGCCATTGGTTGGGTTGTTGGCTAGCTTAGCTTAGCATAATGAATGGAATCATATGTTGCCAGCTAGCATGTCCCAAATAAAAGTGATCCAAAAAAAAAAAACGATATTAACTTGAGACTATATAATGGGGAAGCACAGGCGAGGCACTGCTACTTTGGCGCAGAGATATCACACAACACATGAAATCCCACAACTGGCGTGAATAGGGGATTTCATGTGTTGTGTGATATCTCTGCACCCAAGTAGCAGTGCCTCGCCTGTGCTTCCCCATAGTCTCAAGTTAATATCTGCCTAGGAAATCGCCTAGTCTTAATCTGCATCGCTATTTGTATTTGTTGTGAATAAGTAGGCCACAAGAAGTAATTAGGTGGGTTTCTTTTTTTTTTTTGGATCACTTTTACTCGAGACATGTTAGCTGGCAACATAGGATTCCATTCATCATGCTAAGCTAAGCTAGCGCCAACCCTGGGCAGGGCAGGCCCTGACCAATTTGCTGCCCTAGGCAAGATTTTTCTTGGTGCCCCTTGTGTCAAGGTTTAGCACTAACGTTACGTCATCAGTCTTAGGTGTGGAAACACTGGTACTGTTTTATTTTTGTAATGTAAGTTGTTGTTTTATATGTTGGTTTTTTAATTTGTAAGTTTGTTTTACAAATTGTACCCTGAATCCAGTCCATTCTACCCCTTCATTGTGTTCATGATATGTATATATGTATACACACACACACACACACACACACACACACACACACACACACACCTACGCCACATTACAGCCTAAACACAAATAGCAAGAGTAATTGCATCTAACATTAGTGCACAAACTATTCATTGAGAAATTGCTAAAGTGTTTGTTTTCCAGTAGATGGCAGCAATCTTCCACTAAATGCACATTCATGTTTTCACCATGAATTAAAATGAGAAATTTAGATATTTAATGTGCATTTTACAGAATGTTTTGCTATGTCTGTATATAAATATCATTACTAAGTTCGAAAATACATTTTAAAAATGCCATATGCCCCCTTAAAATTGCACAACTGTAAAAACATTAGGCTATTAAAAAAGTGATATGTGTTAACTAAAACTGACATTAAATTTTACAAAATCACACTGAGTACCCAGAACAGCTGCTTGCATAAAGTTTAAAGTAAAAATAACTGGAATTAATTAGCGATCATTTGTATTTTATATGCAATTAGATAAACTGTTCATTCATCACTTTACCTCTGTCTTTATCCCCTTATTCCGCATCTTCCTTGCATCAGAGGGCTTCTGTCTTTTTGACATTGTGAATTCGGCCATCCGTCATAAATAATCAGGCAACTTTCACTGTCTGACGCGAGCGGCTAAGCACACAAAAAACGAAAGCAATCCTGTCTACATTAGATGCGCGAGAGGCGACACGACACAACACATTCCCTACTTTAAACTGATCGCGCGTTCTATATCTGACGCACCAATGCACTGGTTGGGCGGGGGGTTTTTTTGTTGTTGTTTTGTTTTGTTGTTTGTTTTTGGTAATATTTCGAATGAATATTAATAAAATAGTCCCAGTTATAAAACTGGAAAAATCACTCATTTTGGCGCCCGTCTGGACGAGTGTCGCCCCCAGCATTTGCCTATTCCGCCTATGCCGCGGGCCGGCCCTGCCTGCCAAACTAAAACAATGCATGCACAGACAAAAATGCATTTGCCCACATATCTAAATATAGGAAATAAGTTTAATAAGCCCTATTTTTAAACACGGTGGAGTGTTCCTCTTTAAAGTATTTATTAATCGTAGTTAATGTTATAGCATGTTGTAGCTACCTCTTTGTCGCCATCTCTGTTTGAACCCTGACAATGCAGTTATTTGCGGCGTTATCTTTACGTGGGTTGTGTATCGGCATGGCTCCTCAGCGCAGAAGAATCTAATGTTTTGAGGTGTAGGCTATGTGTGAGTTGTCTATCAATGCGCCAGTTGTCAAATATGATTGTCGTTTTGAAATTTCTGGATTACAAACCGCCATCAAAATGACAGGTTTAATTACATTCCAGCTGCTGTAAGAAGAGGCCACAAACGATCCGCCACCTGCAGCATCCACACACGTGATAACGCCTACTAGCCCGGACTCCTTTATGTTTACAGACTTGACGTGATGACGCCAAGATGGCGGAAGCTTGTATTTCCTACAGAAAGCTACCAGTACTACTCAAATTATAAGATCATTACAAGCCTACTGTTGTGAATTGGACTAAGGTAAGGTTTTGAACACTATTATGTACTTGCTCAAAAATTGATTTAGAATCATTTTTAACCAAAAAATGTGTAACTGACTGCAGCTTTAATGTCAGTTAATAAAAATACAGTTGTTCATTGTTTGTTCATGTTCATATAGTGCATTAACAAATACAACATCTTGGAGTTAATTAACTTAAAATTTGTGATGTAATTGATTGCCTCAGTATTTTGAGTTCTGTAACCATGAGTTTACTGGTTTCAGGGGTTATACGGGGTATATACGCAGCTGTTTAAACTTGTATAGGCTACTCTAGTAGTTCATTGACTCCTCTACTTCCAACCAATTCTGAATGAGACTTGCTGAGGAAGTCCCTTTTCGGATGTATTTGCAGAGGAAGGTTTATTTAACTGGTGGTTTGAGTAAACATCCAGTCTAAATTAGAAAAATTCATTATGCTACTACTGAGAACTACTACTTCAAAAATGCTTTGACGCTGGATGCCATATGTTCAACTCAATTTAACTTTTTGTTTTTTTACAGTGTGATCTGTTTATTACTTGTTCTGTTTCAGATAATTAATGTCACAGCTCAGACCTTTTATAGATGCCCTTCTTAAACTCCTGATATCATGCTCTCTCCCGCTCTCTCCGGGAATGTTGAAACATATTTTTATCTCTTGTTTTGTTGCAGTGTTTAATGTTTGTGCCCTCAGTAGATGGAATTCTCATGTCTGCTGCTGGGCTGATTGTATTAGAGGATTATCAACCCCTCCTTGTTTTATAGAGCCCATCACAAGACCTGGATCAACGAAATCTTCCCCTCTACGTAACATTTGAACCTTGTCTGCTGGTCAGTTGATGTTTCAGTCAAGCGCGGATGGGATTCTTATATTACAGTGGAGGCTAGACAGTGTGGCAGTGTCATTAATGCGACTGAAGAAAAAAAAATTGTACACAAAGAATAGAGGTTTAAATGACATTTATGAGGTTGTGTCTTTAGCCGCAAGCGCTCTTTTTATTTATTTATTTATTTTTCGCGTAAAGAAGACACCAAGGAAAGCATGTGATGCCATCCAGCGAGTCAACTTTAATTGCAACCATTACTTGAGTCTATTATAACTATGAATCAGGTTTTTCAGGAGCTGAATTAAGGAATGTTCTTTGCATTATTTTTAGTTTAGCACACCTGGGTCATCACCCAGGAATGTCCTGTGCCCTGAGACAAGGGGCCGGCCACTAAATGTGTCCTTACGCTGCCACCCATCCATAAAGATTTTGTCTTTGGGCGGTAATTACAAGCATGGGCCCTGGTTGGAGCCATCTCACATTATGCCTTTGTTTGCTTTAACATTCCAAATTCTCTTTAATTGTTTTTCCCTCTACAGATCATGTTCCCCATGACTGGGCTGCATGGGACTGTGCATAAAACATATTTACAAGCTTCAACACATTCCCTGCCCCTTGCATGTTTGTTCATTCAATATTTTGGATATAGTTTAATCTTGTTTTCATTTTAATCTATTTTTTAATCATGGTATCAGACTCTAACATTATTGGGATATGTTGTCTAGGGAGGCAGTGCGAATGAAAAAAATCATCATATGCCAGTCACCAGAAAATATTTCCAGAATCTCTGCGTAAAAGAGGTTTATATAGGAATGGGAATAAGGGTGTATTTTGGTTTTGATTCTGATGATGATGGAAGAATGCAGACGTTCACTAAATGTTATGAAAACCATTTGGTTCCAGGCAGTAGTATTTTCAAAGGAAGCGGACTCTGGACAATAACTTTTTGTTTTTTGTCAAATATACCATTCAGATGTTTGGGATTATGAAAGAAGTCTTATGCTCACCAATGGTGCATTTATTTGATTAAAAATACAGTAAAAAATTGTGAAAGATTACATATTTTTATTCCTGTGATTAAATCTGAATTTTCAGTATCATTCCTCTAGTCTTCAGTGTCACATGATCCTTCAGAAATCATTCTATGCTGATTTGCAGCTCAAAAATGCATTAATTATTATTATCAGTGTTGAAAACAGTTGTGCTGCTTAATGTATTTTTTTTGTGAAAACCGGCCGTGATACATTTTTCAAGGTCCTTTGAAGAATGTTTACTGTCACTTTTGATCAATTCAGTGCATCCTTGCTGAATAAAAGTATTCATTTCTTTAAAAAACTAAAATCTTACTGACCCTAAACTTTTAAAACGGTTGCCTGAGGTCCATACCATAACCTGTCCTAGAAGCTCCCTGCACAATATGATGAGTTTTCTTCCATCTGATGTTAATCACAGTAAACACCTAAAGCCTGATGACCTCCGTCTAAATTTCACACTTTTAAGTGGTGCTGTCAGAATTCCTTTCACTGTCTCCCCTGGTGATTTGTAATCCCCTGGATTTGTTTTATTCCTTTTCCTTCTTCCTCTCTCTCCCACTCTTACTGCATTCTTCCCGTCATGCCTTTTTACTGTCAGAGGTCAAAATTCCTGTCCGAATGATTGGCCCTCCATATGCTTCTGATGAACTCTAGAACTCATGAACTCTTGAACTTGGACTCCTCATTTGATCAAAGTCGACACTGGAGGGTTTTTTTAAACAAAGACTGACTGAAGAATCACATATGAGATCTGACTTTTGGTGCCTGATCTGATACTCTCAAAAGGCACCATATATATGGTCATATGTCTGAAGATGCAAAACATATGTTGTGTAATGCAAGAGAGGAGGGCAAAATAGTGCATATTAGTGGAGGAAGAATATCAGCACTTTTCTGAAGAAAACAATTTCTAATATAAATGATAAATGATAAATTCTCCTTGTGCATTTGGACAGAATGTAAAATGCATAGCTTAGTGCGCTTAGAAGTGTGCTTGGAAATTCATGTATATTCACTTGCCTTCTTAAATATTTAAACTAACTTTTTGGCCACTGTATTTGTGAAAATACAAATGGTTTGGAGTTCTCTTTGTAGAGAGCTATTTGAAAATACATGTTCTTTATGTTTTTTTTGTTGTTGTTGTTTTTACAAGTTCATTATTTAATATTTAATTTAATTTGTTTTATCAATTATTTACACAAAAAAATTATTTATCATTAACACAAAATAGTTTGTTTATATGTAATGCAATTATTCATTTATTTTAACTCTTTCCCCACCAAACACGGAGGGCCCTATCATGCACCTGGCAAAATGTGATGCAAGTGTTTTTTGCTAGTTTCAGCCAAACACAGTAATGATTTTCACATCCAGCTCCACGTTGTTTAAATAGCAAATGCACTTGCGCCAACCGGATGGTCCAGAAGTGTTGTACTTAGTCTCTTAATGAGTCATGGGTGTGTTTTGGGAGTAACGTGCAATAAACCAATCATCTCCCATTCCCTTTAAAAGCCAGTTGCGCTTGCACCATGGCGGATTCTCTATTTACATGGCTGAATTTGCTTAGGCGAAAAGACTGAACGCTTCTCCAGAGAGGAATTATTTTTAATATTTAAAAATGTTTGTGTGCTGCTGTGCGTCCCTGTGTGTGTAATAAGTACAGTGTGAAGGCGTTGTGCACCCACCTATAGGCGCGTATTACTAACATGCCCTTTAAATAACACAAAAAATACTGCACTATTGACTTTAGACAAGGTTTGCTATATGCTATATAAATATTTTTTTAATTATGCAAAAATGACAAAATCCTTTTAGGGGATACATATTTTCTGTCTAACTATTGTTCAGATTCATAGAAGACAAAGAGGAAAAGCTGTACCTTTTCCATAAAGTATTGATGATAGTGACGACAGAAAGGTTAATGTAAGAAAAAGTCAAGGAGGATAGATGGGGTCAGAGCTGTCCTGGTGGTGCAACCAGTGCGACCGCACCAGGTCCCGCGCTTGAAGGGGCCCTGCGGCGAACCGATTGAGAGAAGGGGGTGGTGGTGGTGGGGCGCTTCTGTTACCTTCCAATGGGCCCCACCCCGTGCTTGGGATGGGCTTGGAAGCAGTGATAGTGATAGTAATGTCAGAGTGGGATAATTGTCATAGATTGTTGTGGAAGTCAGGCATTTTGGTACATTATCCTATGCCAGTTTGGAAGATGTGATCCATACTACAACCAGAGGACAGGAAAGATGCCTCTGCCTATTGGTCTCACTACACTGACAAGCAAATGCTCCAAAAATGACTAAACGAATTGTGTATGAAAATGTGGAGTGCTCTGCTGATTTTCAGCTGTGCTACAGTCATTGATTTGGAATTCCAATACATTTTTTTGTATGTTTTTGAAACACTAAGACATGGTTTCACTACTTTCCAGGCAAGTTTTTGTGAGTTCCTAATGAAATATAGTAGCACAAGATGAAATGGAATGTTAAAAAGCTTTTAATGTTTTTGAAACACTAAGACTTTTTCACTACTGTTCAGATAGTGAAAATACATTTGAATGTGATCTTTTTTTTTTTACCCTAATAGGACAAAGTCAGTTATAAATGATGAAAACTCTAAAAAGGCCAATGGTCAAATGGGTCAAGTGCTGACAAAAGTAATTGTTCACAAGCAGAATGCAAGCTTCTTAAGTGCACATAAGTATAAAGTAAAGTAGTGAGTTTAGGTATAGGGATGGAGAGCCAGTGATTGTTCTGTAGGAAAGCATCAGTGCCTTGAATTTGATGCGAGCGGCTATTGATACCCAGTGCAAATTGATGAAGAGAAGAGCGACATACGTTCTCATCAGTACGTTAAAGACCATTCTGGCTGCCACATTCTGGATCAGTTACAACGGTCTGACAGTACATGCTGGAAGCCCTGTAAAAAGAGCATTACAAGTCCAGCCTGGATAAAACAAGATCTTGGACAAGAAGTTTTATAGCATGCTCTGATCGGAAGGGCCTGATCACAACTCCAAGTTGTCCTGGAAGGAGTTATGGTTAATGAGCCTGCAGAAGGAAGGTTGTGATGAAGTGTTGGGTTGGCGAAACCACAAACAGTTCTGTCTTGGCATGGCTGAGTTGAAGATGATGATTTTTCATCCAGCAAGAAATGTCTGTCTGACAGATCTTTGTATGAAAATGGTTCTGGGTAAATTTGGATGGAAATGCTGCTTTAAACACCTTACCCACCAAGATACTCTGAAGGACCTATCTGAGATATGAGACTTGAACCACTGGAGTGCAGTTTGGGAGTGTTGACTGGAGGATCTGGTGGTAAGCTACGTCAAAAGCAGCAGACAGATCCAGAAAGATGAGTACTGATAATTGTGAAGCTGCTCTTGCCAGTCTCTTAAAATAACCTTTAATAACCGACAGCAGGGCAATCTCGGTTGAGTGGCTGCTTTTATAACATCTTGATTTTGTTTTGAGTCTACCAGAATAGGTTTTATGCTTGAATGTTCAGAAAAAGCACATAATTTTTTCACATATTTTGCATTGTTGCAGTACCTCTCTTTCCAGTCTGTCAGTAACACTCTGTTTAGTTTGTGTCTCTATGAAGCCCCTCCTTCTGATTCAACACAGTCTCACTCCCAACTCGTCACATATTGCCGCTTGGTCAGGACCCTCGACGTCACATTTTAACGCACAGGGTACCCCTTAATCGTAATTTTTCGACGTTCAGGGCACTCCACTGATTCCAATGAGAAGCCTAGGCGTCATATACAGGCGTGTTGGGCACGTGAATGTTATCGTGATGGAATTATTTATTGGGATATATTTTTCCATTATGACATGTTGGAGTGTGATTCTCAATTTAATCAGCCAGCACACTTTTATTTACATATATTTATTTTTATTTACGCTATTCAGATACGTTTGAAACAGCCCAACCCACCCGACCTGCCCATTTGCGTATTATATGATATAAAACACAGAATATAACAGACAACAGACACACTTTATTGAAAAAGTCCGACTATTCCAACTGTTCCGAGGCCAAACGATTGATTTGTGTGAAGAAAAGACCCAAAAGCGATCACCGTCTCCACGGTACCCCTCGGCGTCACGCTATGGACGAAATGGGAACTCCATTGCTTTCAATGGGAAACCTTTGGCGTCAACAGAAGACGCGAATTCAATCGGTATGAAATCGCGCTGAAGAAGTCTCATTCAGAACACATCGCGATGTTTGGCATCAGTTCACGTGTGCCACATATGGGTGAGTAGTCAAATATGATGTCCTAATGTTTGTTTGATATAAAGTATTTTCTGCTTGTCGTTATCGATCAGATTATGTTCAGTCACTGCATTTCTTTGTTTTCTAAATCAACACACCTTGCTAATAGGGGGATATTGCACACTGTCACGTGACATGATATAGACCTTTAAACATATTCATATTTTTACGCTTACCATTCTTTTACCACAGCCAACATGAACAAATACAATAGTATATTATAGTAAAATTACAGTAAAATGATTCTAGTTTATATTTACTATAGTGTTTCTGAATCATACTGTAGTAAAAATACTACAGTAAATTGTAGTATGTTGTAGTATATTATAGTATATACTAAACTTTGTTAATTTAATCTAGTATTTTTACTATAGAATGGTTTAAAAACACTATGCTGTTTTTACTAGAGTTCTTTTACTATAATATACTATGGTATTCTTTCATGTGAGCATTGGTAGTTTTAATGTGATGTTTGTTGTAAATAGACAGTAACTACAACAATTACCATGCTTTAAATGCATTTTAATGTAAAATCCAAATATTGTAATGTAAATAGTACTTTTTCCTGTATATAATGCAATATATTATATATTATGACTTTTTTTCTCTCTTCCTTTTTTTACCTGAAAAGACCAAAATGGCCTTCGGACTCAGTCAGCCCATTCTTGTTTGTGGAGAAGTAACGGAGAAGACCAAAAGCTGCAACAGCAAATATTTGCAATGGTATGTATGTGTTGGTTTGAACACTTTATCAAACATTTTATTCAGCAGTTGTTGTTACTTAAACTTATTCTTACAAATCCCATGGCTCAATCAGTAAGAACATATTCTCAAAGTCTCAATAATTCACAAGATTTATCAAGTAGTCAAATTCATATGATACTCGTACATATGTGTATATATATACTCGTACATAATCCTGCAGCTTTTACTATGGCTCCTGCCATTGGCTACTGCCTCAATTCCTGTACATATGTATTGTTGTGCCCTTTCTTGGAAAGTAGTCGGATGTCCCACACACTCTCAGAAAGTTTATATTAAGTCCATTGTATTCTTTAAAATTATTACAAATTGGGCTCTGTCTTTTAATGTAATGTTACATGTCTCTTCACACCTCATAACCTACCGCTGTTTGCAAGAGTGAAAATGCTCACATGACATCAGATATTCGATTATTTTGTCATAATCAGATCAGTTGCACTGTTGATAACGTCCGCTTGCATGTAAATAATTTACGTGATCAAAAATCAAGTGAATTATCAACATTTTAAACACATTCATATGATATAGCCTGGTATTAAAGATATACTTTTAATAATGGGAATGCACATATATCAGTGAACTTATTACATAAATGTATTTAACTTTTAATTATGCAACGCTTTTACAGAAAGAAATCCTGCAGTTATGTATAAACTTACAACTTGCATGAAATGTAATAATTTTTCTTTCTTTCTGTCTTGCAGGATTACTTGCAGATTACTTTTACTTTTATTTTTGTTTGTTTTTAAAGATCTCTACAATAACAAATTCATCAGCTCTTTTAAGAGTCAACCCTCACATGAACTACTAGTGAGTCGCAGCGATCTTGCTGTAATCTGTCTTTCAGGTAAAGTTTCTAGAATATTTTTAGTATATCAGTATTTACTCATCAAATGCTCTCCTGAAACATATGGTAAATTAACTTTGTTGTAACTGTCTTAATTTATATGTTTCAAAAACAATAGTATTTGCACATAGAGTAAGTGAGACTTTCTTGTTTTACAGCAGAGAAGAAAGACCAGACCTTATATCAAGCAAGCTAATCGAATAAGTCCTTTGTTTTGGGTGAGGAAGGAACATGGCCATCTTGTGCCCGAAGAAGACAGAAAAGTGTGCAAGTCCATTGGTATGTATTGTATTGAAGCAATGCTGTAACATGTAGTACAGAATTTAATGTTTATCTCTGTATCTTTTTCTAACACGGTACAAAAATATATATTTTCTTACCTGTTTGATGCAATTATTATTACAATTATTGCCTTTTAGCATAAACGCTGAAACACTTTTGGCCTTCAGTTCTTAAAAATGGCACTGTCTGTTTGTCTTAGATAAAAGCAGACATGTAGTTGTTATAAACTCCAGATATTTCCCCATTGTTTTGTAGACCATGCATGGTTCTGGGTAGCTTTGGAAGATAATGAGTTGTGATATATATTAAGAATCAAATAGTAAATGTTCTTTGAATTATGTGACATATCTGGATAGTTCTGTGGCTTGAAACAAGGCTTTATACTCCACAGACTAAAACACATTGCATTTGTGTTTTAAGATGGATAGAGAAGGCACAAACTTCAGAAGATTCTACAGGACAAAGACTAATGTGCTGCCAAGGAGAAATACAAGAGGCAAAAACTCCACTCTCTGAGAACTATGCATGGCCATGGGTGCTTCATAAGCATGGTAAGTCTGGTGCCTCGGTACCTATTTCTTAATTCTTACCATGAAATTTGTATTGCAGTATTTAACAATTGTACATTGTTAAGGCTATTACAATTGATGGTCTTGAAAGTGACTAAAGAAATCTAGCATCACTGACAAAAGCTCAGAAGAGACCATCTAAAAGATCTTTTAAAATATATGCTGTTTAAAATGTTTCTGTTGATATGGGTAAAATAGTTTATGTCCAGTACTTGGCTAATATTATGTGCTGCAATATCATATACATAATGCTTCAATGTGTATATTATATAATGTACTGACTGCTGCTTTGTAAATTTAAATCAGGAATGGGCAATTCTGACCATTTTGAGGTGGAGAGTTTACCTCCAAGCCTAATCGAGCAGACATAAAAATGTAACCAAAGTCTTCAGGTTTACTTATAGACAGTTATAGACAGGTGGGTTTGAGGTTGGAGCTAAATATGCAGGACAGTGGATGATGAGGGCCAGAGTCGCCTACTACTGCTTAAATCATGCAGAACATATGCTAACCTGACTGTACATTAAACTTAATTTGAATTGTGTTTTTGTTTTACTTTTAGACCAGGACTGGAGAACGCCTGACACTGGAATGCTCTTCTTCCTCTGGATGAGAAAAAGCTACACAACATCAGTGATCACATCATCTGTTCATCAATACTGTAGGGTACAAGTGGGCAAAGTGTTTAGAAGAAGAAGAACGTGATGGAACATGAACATGATAGAGGAAATATCCAGAAACCTGTGATAATGAATCGTTGTTTTCCAACACAATATCAAATCTGTTTTCTGTATCATAGTTGACTGGATGGGATTATGTGGCACTTGTTTGTATGGCTTCAGCAGCTGTGAATGGATTAATATGATGTTAATGTATTTTTGAAGACACATTTTTATTTATCTTGAATCTTATTTGACTTTATGCTACTTTATCAACTGTATACTGTATCCTCCAATAAAGTGTTGAGTGATAAAGTATGGTGAATATTGTGTTTGGTGTTTGGAAAGTAAATACACATTTTACAAGTTTATTTAGGTTATCTAATTAAGTACCAAGATTATTTTACTTGAGACGAAAACATTTTTGATCTGGTTATATTATATCTGGTACAGCAATGCAGCAAAAAGTTGTATATACTTGCATGCTGACAAGTATGCCAGTTTTCAGTTAAATAAAGGGAAGGATTTCAAACACTTCAAACTTAACTGAAGATGATCCATATTGATAATCTACTACTGCAATAAAAATTAAAGCATGCACATTACCGATTTCAGGAGACAGAGTGAAGATGAAATTCTGGCAATGTCTCTTGTTATTTTACTTAACGGTGCATTGACCAATTTAATAGTACTAGTGAAGTGTAAATATAGTTTTTGTTTACACTGAAACTTGGATAATGGCAAGTTGTTGGAGTTTCATCCATTATATGTATTGGTGTCTATTTATAAAAGAAAATAAATATTAATTATTATTATTTTACAACATAATTTTGAAATATTTCTGTATTTCATCAGATGGTCTCACAATACCCATCAAGAACTAATGCAAGCATGATGTTAGAATAGAAAAGACAAAATACTCTGATATTTAAATGCAACTCAAAGTTTGTTGTCCATGATGAGGAGAATAGATCTGTGTAAGTTGTTCTGCCCTTCCACCTCCAGGGACCCAGTAGTGGCCCCTGGAAGAGCAAAACAAAACTTATTTCAAATGGCTGTAACTCAAAGTCTGTTTAGCGTATCACAGAGAAATTCGACAGGACAACTGCTTATGCTATGTTTATTAAATAATGTTGGGCACAGTTTTCAGACAAATATGGAAAGCTGGCATAAAGGTTTTCTCAAAATGCTCACAGTAAAATATAAAATTTCAGCCTGCCCCTCATATATGTCATAAAGGTTTGCACAATGAACATATTTAGTTATCCAGTTGTCCATTAAAGATGCAATTTACTTAACATTTATTGTCTCATTATTAAACATTTTAAACTACATTACCCATATATCTTTGTCATTGTATCAATGCAATGGTAAATATGGCGCTGTAGTTCATTGAAGTGTGCAGTAATGCTTAGGGTTAGGGTCGGGTTCTCGGTAAAGGGGTAATTTCTCACAACATAGCAACACTTTATAGTTTACTTAACTTATAACTAACGCAATAATAACACCAATACATACTTTGTAACATGAAACGCCGTTTTATATGGGTTAAAAGATAGTCCAATCTCAGCGAGTCCTACGATAAAGTCACAGCCAATGACAATTCAGCTGAACAGAGGCGTCACACTTACCTGTCCATTTATGGTAAATGATGACAGATCTCATCCGGTTCCAACTGAAGGGATAGATTCCTATAGCTAAATATTTATTTATTCTAATTAAATAATAAAACTCACATTTTAAAACGAAAGTCTAATTTGTGTGGTTAAACTGATGCATAAATATATTTGAAAGAGAAACCTCTTTTTCAATGCAATGGCCTGGCCTACAAGCTACAACAGGACGGGCAGTATTTGTAACTAAAGATAATTGCATCTACTAAAGTGCTTTGAACATTTATAGTGTGTGTTTATGTGTATGCATATTTAGGTATGTATATAAATATAGGTATACATTTTAAACTTCTTTATGCCACCCTTGACCATCTGAACTATTGGAATTAAAATAAATGTAACAAAAGCATAATGAATGCACACAATTTTGTAAGCATATTCCAATATTTAATGTCAAACAGTTTAAAGACAAATGTAGTGCCCAAACTCAAGTACAACAGTATAAAGATCAGTTAATGTACACACACACATATATATATATATAATACACAGATGCAGTCGTGAAACAACTTTAAAAAATATTACCATGATGAAGTACAAACCAAGAGATAAAGTGCAACTTTGTTATCTGAACATATATTTGTTTCTTCCTTTAAAAATAAATAGGCAAAAATGAAGAACATTTTAAATGATCAACTTCAATATTATATATTTGTGATTTTTGTTCACTTTTACTGTAACCAAATGAAAGGCCAATTAAAATAGTTAATGATTATTATAAATGTTTACCATTTTAGTAAGAAAATGCTTCTATAAAATACATTCATGTTACAGTTACATTAACAAGGTAGTGATAATGATACCAACCATAGATGTAGTTATTAATGATACCATAGAGGTAGATATGGTGGACATGTACTATAGTGACCACTGTAATAAAAGGTTTAATGAATAAATATTGATTTCAAAAGGTATTAATTCTCACTATCTTCATTTGTTCAAACAAACAACAAATGCAGAAATATACATTGGACTATAGAATCATGAAGTCGCTGCATGACTAGTGGATTGCAAAATATATGTCCTTCACTAAATCTCCTGATGAGCACTGATGCTTTTTGATAAAGGCATAGGGAGACATCAAGTACAGTTTATGAATAATGGTTCTGCATATATCGAAGAGATCATAAGACTCCACCACAGACTCCACGTGAAGACTTTGAGAAACTGTGCCAGAAAAAAGGGTGCACTTCACTGGACATTTCCTATGCATACCTGAACAACAACACCCAAAAACACTTGTGAAGTGGACACCACCAGGAGGACGCAGGAGACAGGGAAGACCAAGGAAGACATAGACAGATGTTTCACAAAGACCTGAATGCCGGTGTTCAATGAGAAGATCGAATATGTAGGCCACAGATTGGACATGTTGGAGGACACATGTTGCCCAATGTGCCCAGGGCAGGACATGATGATGATGTTGTAAGTTTATACATAACTGCAGGATTTCTTTCTGTAAAAAGCGTTGCATAATTAAATGTTAAATACATTTATGTAATAAGTTCACTGATATATGTGCATTCCCATTATTAAAAGTATATCTTTAATACCAGGCTATATCATATGAATGTGTTTAAAATGTTGATAATTCACTTGATTTTTGATCACGTAAATTATTTACATGCAAGCGGACGTTATCAACAGTGCAACTGATCTGATTATGACAAAATAATCGAATATCTGATGTCATGTGAGCATTTTCACTCTTGCAAACAGCGGTAGGTTATGAGGTGTGAAGAGACATGTAACATTACATTAAAAGACAGAGCCCAATTTGTAATAATTTTAAAGAATACAATGGACTTAATATAAACTTTCTGAGAGTGTGTGGGACATCCGACTACTTTCCAA
Organism: Gobiocypris rarus; assembly: GCA_023029165.1. NCBI lineage: Eukaryota > Metazoa > Chordata > Actinopteri > Cypriniformes > Gobionidae > Gobiocypris > Gobiocypris rarus. Next base: position 24,391,048 of record CM040928.1, read on the forward strand.
GAAAGGGCACAACAATACATATGTACAGGAATTGAGGCAGTAGCCAATGGCAGGAGTCATAGTAAAAGCTGCAGGATTATGTACGAGTATATATATATACACATATGTACGAGTATCATATGAATTTGACTACTTGTTAAATCTTGTGAATTATTGAGACTTTGAGAATATGTTCTTACTGATTGAGCCATGGGATTTGTAAGAATAAGTTTAAGTAACAACAACTGCTGAATAAAATGTTTGATAAAGTGTTCAAACCAACACATACATACCATTGCAAATATTTGCTGTTGCAGCTTTTGGTCTTCTCCGTTACTTCTCCACAAACAAGAATGGGCTGACTGAGTCCGAAAGGCCCTTTTGGTCTTTTCAGGTGAAAAAAAGGAAGAGAGAAAAAGTCATAATATATAATATATTGCATTATATACAGGAAAAGTACTATTTACATTACAATATTTGGATTTTACATTAAAATGCATTTAAAGCATGGTAATTGTTGTAGTTACTGTCTATTTACAACAAACATCACATTAAAACTACCAATGCTCCCATGAAAGAATACCATAGTATATTATAGTAAAAGAACTCTAGTAAAAACAGCATAGTGTTTTTAAACCATTCTATAGTAAAAATACTAGATTAAATTAACAAAGTTTAGTATATACTATAATATACTACAACATACTACAATTTACTGTAGTATATTTACTACAGTATGATTCAGAAACACTATAGTAAATATAAACTAGAATCATTTTACTGTAATTTTACTATAATATACTATTGTATTTGTTCATGTTGGCTGTGGTAAAAGAATGGTAAGCGTAAAAATATGAATATGTTTAAAGGTCTATATCATGTCACGTGACAGTGTGCAATATCCCCCTATTAGCAAGGTGTGTTGATTTAGAAAACAAAGAAATGCAGTGACTGAACATAATCTGATCGATAACGACAAGCAGAAAATACTTTATATCAAACAAACATTAGGACATCATATTTGACTACTCACCCATATGTGGCACACGTGAACTGATGCCAAACATCGCGATGTGTTCTGAATGAGACTTCTTCAGCGCGATTTCATACCGATTGAATTCGCGTCTTCTGTTGACGCCAAAGGTTTCCCATTGAAAGCAATGGAGTTCCCATTTCGCCCATAGCGTGACGCCGAGGGGTACCCGTGGAGGCGGTGATCGCTTTTGGGTCTTTTCTTCACACAAATCAATCGTTTGGCCTCGGAACAGTTGGAATAGTCGGACTTTTCAATAAAGTGTGTCTGTTGTCTGTTATATTCTGTGTTTTATATCATATAATACGCAAATGGGCATGTCGGGTGGGGCTGGGCTGTTTCAAACGTATCTGAATAGCGTAGCCTAAATAAAAACAAATATATGTAAATAAAAGTGTGCTGGCTGATTAAATTGAGAATCACACTCCAACATGTCATAATGGAAAAAATATATCCCAATAAATAATTCCATCATGATAACATTCACGTGCCCAACACGTCTGTATATGACGCCCTAGGCTTCTCATTGGAATCAGTGGAGTGCCCTGAACGTCGAAAAATTACGATTAAGGGTACCCTGTGCGTTAAAATGTGACGTCGAGGGTCCTGACCAAGCGGCAATATGTGACGAGTTGGGAGTGAGACTGTGTTGTCTGATTGGTCAACTGCTTTGAATGTTTTTTGGAAAAACATCCCCCTTACCATAACCGTGAGTTTCAACACACTGCTAAAGCAATTCAACCAAAGCCTAGCCTCTTATTTTGCGTATGCGTTGGGAGGGAATTATTATATAAGGAATTTTATGACATGTACGTTCCTGGAATAATAGTTCCTGGAGTGTCTTTGCAACTTCGCAGAGCTTTTTAATGCTCAAACAGCAACATTACACACTAAAAGATGTACAAAAGCATAATAACTTTAGGATCTTGAACTTTAACTTAGTGTTTTTATTGTAAAAGCATCTTGATGAAATTCAACTTAAAACGCATCGTTGATCATCAAAATTACATATTTAAAAGTTTTTTTTCCTGTGGAAAAAAAATGTCTTTGTGCCTTTAAATAGCTTGAATATAACTCTACACCCTTGCTTCATTTACACAGATTCATGAATATGCAAATTAGCCCAGCCTCCACTTAATCACACGAGCTCAGAAAAACAGTGGGCCAACTTACTGAGGTGTTAAACAATGACGCTCTTTACAACGTCGGATACATAACGGTAATTAATATGATCATCCTTTTGCTTGACTATGTTATTAAACAGCTAATAATGTGTTGCTAATGTTACACAAACCATGTTCCTGTTCAGCATCTCAGCTTTCAGTATCAATCAGTATCTTTAAAAATGCGAACAACTTAGGTGGAGAAAGGCATGTAGTTCATCGTAATATACATCATAAAGTCCGTGTTTTTCCCCCAGGTTGTTCTCCATGTCCGCGGGTTGAAGCGACCCCAATTGTGTGATATATAGACCCAGGAATACGAATTTTAGCAGGCAACCTTGCCAAAACAACATATTTTGCCAACCAAACGCCATTTTTTTCCGGAGAACCCCCCCGGAAAGCTATTGTTTTGGGTTATAGTTTTGAGTAGCAATTGCGCGCGACATTGCAAAAAAACTTGGCATCCCTGTCTCCACGCGCGCTGGATTAAGTAACGTTAGAAGAAAAAGATGAGTGTATACGATCTGTGTTGTAAAAAAAGAATTTAAGGATACACAGAGTACTTACCAACACGATCATCATTTCTGAGATAAATAGTGAAGGTGAATACATATACGAACAAGTTCTCCATAAATTAGGATAAGAGCAAATTCAACCCAAGCGCCTTTGATTACGTGCATGATTATGTTACTGTTTTTCATCTGTCCATCATCATCTAAAGCCCGCCCTGACAATTTCATTGGTCCGAACAGTTTCTGTTTGGGCATAATTACTCCTCTATGGATTGAGTCCGGACCGAATTGCCAGAGCAAAAATGTTGTGGGCGGGGCTAAATTCGGCTGGCATCCAGGCTAAGGCTATTTAAATGGCGGAATTTGCAGAGAGGAATCCTTTTATTTTTAATATTTAAAAATGTGTGTGTGCTGCTGCGTGTCCCTGTGTGTGTAATAAGCAGAGTGTGTGCACGTTGTGCACATGCATATAGGCGCATATTACTAACGTGCCCTTTAAATAACACAAAAAATACTGCAGCCGTTTTGAGTTGCCTCAAAATAGCAACGCGCCAACAATGCGCCTGAACACACCTTGTTTTCAGGCCAGCACGCTCATGGGTGAAGAGATTGGCACGAGTGCATTTAAACAACGTGGCGCTGGACGTGAAAATGATAACTGCGTCTGGCTGAAACTGGCAAAAAACACTTTTGCGCTGGGTGTATATGATAAAGCCCTTTGGTTCATTGCAGTTTTAAAGAGAAAATACTCAACAATGGTGTTGACTTATGAATTTGCACATGGTTTGTTTTAAAGCATATTAAAAATACCACATAGACATATAAACTACATTACAAACTTGATTTTCACCACAGGGGGAGTTAGAATAGAGTCACACATGCTCTGGACCATAAAGTGTTATGCTGTCAGAATGTAAGATAGCAACTTCAAAGTAAACAGAGACTTCTATCAAGCCAGTGTTCAGATAAAACCTCAGCAGAACGTTGTCTTTATCTTATGCTCAATGTGATATCACTGCATGCATACATTAGCAATCAGTATGACAGCATGACAGAAAGGCGAGGCTATTTCTTTACACTGCCTCTCATGGATGGCTGATTGTCAAGTGTTGCCCAGCTTATGCTATATGGCCAAAAGGTCACCCTTCAAGCTCTGCATTCACATGAGCACAGTGTTTTAATCAGCGCTGGAAGAAGATCAGCGGGATCATATGATGTAAGAGAGAAGTAAATAGCAATGAGGGGATGGGGGGAGAAATGTAATCAATTTATGAGATAAAGTTTGTTTAAGTAGGCTACCCGTGAAGTTAAGATCTGTGAAGTCTGTCTGTGCACAATCCATAATGTAAGACTTCTAAAGGTATTCAGTTCATGTGTGAAGCTCTTGTAAGTGCTTGCAAATGCAAATGCTTGGAAAAATCAAAGCTATTTAAAAAAAAAAGAAATCGCCCATAGGACAACATGACATTGCAGATTTAAGCTTTTAGGAGAGGAAAAAAGGGAAATGCATTAGTTGAAAAAGCGATGTCTTGTCTAGATATTTCAAAACTATAACTCTTAATCATTCAAAAGGGATGTCGGAAGACTGATTAGGGTTTAGGAAGCAGTCGTACATGAAGATGATCTGATAGGAGCAGGCGAAGATCATTTGCAATGCACAACTGGAAAGTCTCCAATGCTTGAAATCACCCAAGGAAAATCAATTGTGTGCAGGCTTAGTCAAATTCCATGTACATTTCTGGTTCTATTGGCTGAAATGTGCAAATCACAGATATCAAGTCTCCTGTTTAGATTCCAGCATTTGTAGCCACTACAGACAAGCTTGTGAAGTAGCATCTCGTGAAGAGTTGTCACCTTGTGATGAATACATCTAATAGGCATGAGAAAATTAGGTATTTAAAATTATGGATGTGAATCATCATGTGATGCTAGTATTAGGATAGGTGGAAGATTTGAGTAAGACTGACATTTTTTCCGCCATTTTGTAGGGAATCGATTCTTCAAGCCTCATCAACTTGTAATGCTGTGTGCGAGCCAGAGGCATTTCCCCAGGGGAAAAAAAAACCCCTATTTGTACAACATATGAGGTACACACTTTCTGTTCATGACTTAGAGGAAGTAGTGGACCTTATTCATGAGCAAAATTATTTTAATTCCTTTATATTCGTTTGCAAGATGGTGCATTCATTTTACTTTAAAAAAGGCTTTTATGGCCGATTTACGCAGAAATGTGTTCTGCTTGTGTGTTTCATAAATGAGACCCAAATTAAGTCATGAAGAGCTGTAGCCTATGTTGTACATGTATGTTTATTTCCTTGAGAAATACTTTGGCAATGCCTTTGGTATTTGTGCCTTGACACACAACAGTACAAGTTTACATCAAGGCTTGACTGATCGATGATGGTGAAGATTCTTTAAAGATCCAACAAAAAATTAATCACTCTACTTTTATTTATTATATATATATTATTATTTATATTCATTTTTCTAAATTAATTGTCATACAGTTTGGACAGCATTTGTACTGGAAAAAGAATAAATATATTTTATACAATAATTTTCATAATTATATTTGCATTGACAAAAGTGTAGTTGTCCAAGATCCATCAAAAAGTTAGATGTTTTATGGCATTTATTTTAATTCTACATATTTTATTTTTTGCAAAAAATCTATAGATTTTTATGTTGATTCTACATTTGTTGTATTAATTTTTAATATTTAATTTAATTTTGAATAAAATTTGTGTAGGATTTTGTTACGTTTATTTTATTTTAATATTTTATTAATCATATTTGGTGTATTCTATTTGTGTATATGCTTTTATGTAAATTGTATGTCTATTTTAATAATTTATTCATATTTATATATTCATTTTATTAAATTAATTATCATGAAGTTTAACTGGAATTAGAAGACATTTCGAAATATCAAGGCGATCAATGCTGTGGGGAGTTTTTTTTTTTTTTCAGGGACACATGAAATGCTCAACCCATCATTAAGCACTGACCGTGTTTCGAAACAAAGCTGCTGTTTTTGACCCCGAGAGGAAGTTTGTTTAACAGCACGATTATATACAGCATGAGAACTCTGAAAACACTACTGTAAAGCCATTCATTACATTCTGATGCAGTAAAATCAGTAACCCACTGGTCATTATCCCCTCATCTGCAGTAATTAGATCCCTCAGAGTGTCCCTTTAGCATTCCAGTTATAGGGCTTCTCTCATCCTCTCTTTCCCCCATCAATTACCACAAGTCGCAACCCACCTTCCATGCCAGTGATTCCCAATCCCAATCTATTTCTGATTCTCAATGGTTCGTCAGAGCCCACAGGTACTGTGGCTCAGGAAACAGTTGACTGGATAATGATGAACAGAGGCTGGATTAGTTTGCTGATTGGTATTAGTAGTTTCAGGAACTCTTATCTTCACACAAACATCCACAGACTCTGTTTATCGTCATTTTGTCCCCCCACATATTTGCACTGAAACTTGTTCAATACTTATAGGGTTTCTAGGTATCCTGGGATGCCAAGAGTCCCGTTTTAACCTATTGATGTGTGTATAGGAAGTGTATAAAATTGCATATTGTGTGGGTGCTGCTCTATATTTGCCAGTATTTTTTTCAATACACGTTCTCACTGGGATTTGATCCGCAAATATTCTCTTCAGTATAACGACTCGCATGTAATTCTGTCTTTATTATAAGACACAAGCCCACACTCATTAATCTCTGTCAGAAACACATCCAGCTCTCAGTAGCTCTCATTAGCCTTTTTTCTTATTTTTTTTTTTTCTTACTGTATTTCATTAGACTATACTGGAAATTCGTTCACATTTAATGCATTTAATTCCTTGTTTTTTACAACAACAACAACAACAACAAAAAAGAAATAAAATAAAATAAAAAATTGGACTTGATAGATGCTATTTAAAGAGGTAGTTCACCCAAAAATGAAAATTCTGTCAGCATTTGCTTACTTTTATCATTTCAAACCCTTTCTTTCTTCTGCCGAACACAAAAGAAGATATTTTGAAGACTGTTAACCAAACCATTTTGACTTCCAATAATAAGACATTTTTCAAAATATCTACTTGGCAGTGACAGACTTTTCATTTATGGGTGGACTATCCCTTTAAAGCCTCAGGAGCCTGGAAATGTACACTTTATATTTGAGGGTGTAATAAATATTTGTGCATAGCATTTTTCTAATTTTGTTCATTTGTATATTTTGTGATGTAATTTCTTGCCATTTGGACGTGATAAAAAGTACATACAAAATAATTTCACAATATCTCGCAATTAAGATACTGCAGACTCAAATCAATTTTTATAATAACATAATGTTTGAATGACGAGAAGCTACAACATTAGCCTTTATGTTAAGCTAATGTGCTTGCCATAATGTACAGCCCCCAGACCTAGTAGTGAAAATCATTGATTCCCCACCCTTAATGTGTATATTTACGAATGTGGGTGATGATGAATGTTTTGGAGAGGGTGGAAAAACTGAAAAGTGCTTTTTCTATACATAAAAAAGCAAGGGTCTAAGGGTGAGGAGAAAAAAGGAAAAGAGACAAAAGAGAGAACATACCGTGTTGTTATTTTCAACAGACAGGGTCATATCTCATTTGTAAGCACCCACTTTTACACCTACATGGTGCACACACCCACCCCCACACACACACACACACACACACAACAGTGCTGTAAACACATATGATGCGCAAGAGGTACAAGTACCTGCACTGTGCAAAAAATAAACCTTTTGGACAATGTCTGGCATTGACGTCACGCAATTTCCTTTCCGAACATATGTTAATTAACAGTGTCACCTATAAACTAACATGTAGGCTATAGACACTTACACAGTGTTATTCACAATACTTCAGCTATTTCGAGGCCTCTTCAGTCGATAATATCTCCACTAAGTATGTTTGCTGCTTTTGTCTTTTGAACTGCAAAGGCCTTTTGCCCTGTAAGCACCATTCAAAGCAACTGGTTATAGGTTTGGTTTAGCCGTCCACTTTGTGTGAAGAAAATGTTTATATATAAAAGAAAAACTAGGGATGTACTTTAAAGCAGGGGTTTTCAAACTGGGGTTTAAGGACCCCTAGAGGGCTGCAAGGAACAGCCCTTGGAAAAGTCAATAGAAAAACTGAGTAAAACATTTAAAATAATAATATTAATAATGAAAAATAATATTAAATAATTCCATTGGATAAAATAAGTAAAACATTGATTGAAATAAATAAATACATACATAAATAGAATTAAAAAATACATCTAAATAAATAATATAGTCAGTAGAAAAATTTAATATAGAAACTAAATGGCAACAAGGCATGGACTTGAAAGTGTGCTGTGGTATCTGGCACCGAAATGTTAGCAGCAGATCCTTTAAATCCTGCAAGTTGCGAGGTTGGGCCTCCATGGATGGGACTTGTTTGTTCAGCACATGCACTGATGCTCGATTGGATTGAGATCTGGGGAATTTGGAGGCCAAGTCAACACCTGAAACTCGTTGTTGTATCTATTCCTGAACCAATTTTGCATTGTGGCAGCGCACATTTTCCTGCTGATAAACAGGGAATGCCATTTCCATGAAAGTATATACATGGTCTGCAACAATGCTTTGGTAGTACATGTCAAAGTAACATCCACATGGACCTTTCTATCAGAACCATCATGAACTTCTTGAGCAATTTAATTGTCTGTTTGATCAGACCACACGGGCTAACCTTGTGCATCACTGAGCCCTGGCTGCCAATGACCCTGTTCACCACTGTTGCTTCCTTGGACCAATTTTGATAGATTCTGATCACTTTAGATCGAGAACACCCCACAATAGCTGCAGTTTTGGAGATGCTTGCCCTTGCCCATTTTTCCTGCTTCTAACATCTCCCTAATATATCCCACCCACTAACAGCTGCCGTGATGAAGAGATAATCAGTGTTATTCACTTCACCTGTCAGTGGTCATAATGTTATGCCTGATCAGTGGATATAGCTGGCTTTCGCACCAAGATGATGATGTTTGGGGGTCCTTGGCATCTAAAAGATTGGATTCTAAATGTGTTCAGGATTTTATAGGGTTTTCCCTCATAATAAGGTATTCTTAGTATCTTTATCTGCTAAAATATTTTGTATTATTCATTCATTATTCATTTTTGACAAATCTGTATTAGTGTAATCTGTTATGTAACCCCTTTGTTGTCTGTCTTTGTTGTATAATTACCAGGATTCTTTTAAAATCAGTAGGATTCTTGTAAATCCTATTTCAATTATGTTACGTCAGGAGTAAAAAAAAAAAAGTATTTTTGAAAAAAAAAAAAAAAAATCATCGGGTCTAATCCCTTATTATATCAACTTATTCATGTTTTGCCTGTATTAATAAATCCAATACGATGGAGTTTGTGCTTTTGGACTGAAATGAAACAGTGTTTTGCTAATGCAATCAGCGAGCATCTCTTATTACCTAGGCAGCTGGCCTTTTATGTATCAGGTCACATTATCTTATGCCAAAGGATGGCATTGTATCAAAAGAAGAAAAAGACGCGGTGACGCGGAATATCTGCCTGACGTCAAATCAAACATATCCAAAAACCTTTCAAAATGATTTCATTTTAAAAGTATTATAATGAAATTACCAGTTGGCTTGTTGTGAGATAAAGTGATGGCAACCTTGCAAACGTTTTCCAAGCCAGAACAAAGGTCATAAAACGGAGACCATGGGCTTCAAGATGTCCTTTGAACAAGCAGGGAACTTTTGACAATTTCCTGGAGAGGTGGGCAAACATGATGACTTATTCAACATCTGGACGTCCGTATACCAGCATAATCCTGTTCAAATAAATAAGACAAGAGGCAGAGCAAATTTAAAAATGTCAAAAATAAATACATAAATAAATAAAAACCTGAGCAGAATGAAAAAAAGACAATGCAGCAGGGAGTGAAGTTTGGGGCTTGTCAAAATAAAGGAAAAAAGAGAATAATAGAAATGCTGAATACTCTTGGTGGACCTAAAGGTACTTGTGAGACTGACTGGAGGAAAATAATGCAGATGCTGGTGAAAGCAAAAACAACTGAAGCAAAGAATAAACAGCATTTTAAATTTAATGTCCTTTAATTTATTATTTTCTCCAGCAATAATATAATATAATATAATATATAATATAATAAATATAATATAATATAATATATAATATAATATAATATAATATAATATAATAAATATAATAATATAATATAATATAATATAATATAATATAATATAATATAATAAATATAATATAATCAATATAATAATATAATATAATATAATCGTGAACCTTTATGACCTCACCTGTAGGGGGCGATGAACGGATGAGCTGCATAATAACAGCCAGTTTAATTGCTGCAGGTGAGTGATGCATGTCAGTCGTTCTTTCTTTACTTGAGCAAAATATTAATTTGGTTTTGTAGCTTAACTCTTTTAATACAAACAGTGTGCAGTGGTGGGTGACTTTGCGGAACACGATGGACTTTAACGAGCACCGGGAGACATCTAGCCTCGTTTTCTTCTATATTAATGCTGAGGCCTTTTTAATATTATCAAATGTGCGTAGGTCGATTGAGAAATGATTGTTTTTTTTATTTAATTTTTTTTGTATTCTTTTAGTTCTAATTCTGCATAATGAATAAGCACACTTTAAAGGAGTTAGTACCCTTGAGCTGTTCTAGTTTTGTCCGTCAAAGAAGCAGACAGCTTTTGTTAGCAACGTGCCCTGAATGTTTTTTTTTTTTTCGGAATATGCTTTTATACATGGAACTGCTGGGGGTGAGTAAATCATCCATATTATATTATTCACTTATAAATAATTGTATCATGACACACGGCAGTTTTCTTATGCGAGTCATAGATCAGAAAGAAAAGAGTTCCACGTTCTGCTGCTGTGTTTTGATTGAGCGCGTGACTCGTGGCCCCTCATCAGTCATCAGTCTCGTGAATGATGCGTGTTTGGTGAGTCACGCCACTTGCGTGGGGAAATAAATATACGGGGGTCATTATGTAGTACTTTTTGTCAAATATTGTCAAATGTCAAATATTAGTCACCATAATATCTAGATTCACAGTAATTGTTGAGGAGTAATGCAGTGTTTTTATACATTATTTATCCGTGCATATATAATATATATACCGTTAGATTTACAGTAATAATATATTTTATTATATGATTATTATCATTTTTAAATCTGACGGTTTCATTATAAATATGGTGATAATTTCTACAGTGGACATCCTCCTTAATATATGATACTTGCAATCTGAATCGAACCATGTCATGTCAACAAATTTTGCCCCAACAGCAGGGGTGCCTTTTACCCCAAACACCATACTTTTACATATTCTTTCGTTATTGAAAAACTGTTGCTTTAATTGCCTTGAACAAAACTGACAAACATTAATAAGACCTTTGATTTAAAATATATTCAATAATTTTAGTAATTCTTATTTGTTACTTAAATCTACAACATTTTTAAAAACATCAAATATTAGATCAAATGAGCGCAGAATCAACTTTGCGCTGCTGCCCATGATCGTGTCAAAAATCAGACAAATTTCCACGTGCATCTTGAAAAGCCGTTGTTTTGGAAAGTGCTGAGGCAAGTTTTTATGCCATCTGGTGGTTTAGAGGAAAATAAAATCAATGGAGCCTTTAGTATGGTGGCCCAGTATCGCAGCCGTATTAAATTAAACCACAACTAGGGTTGTGCCGATGGACGATATCATCGTCCATCGTGATGGCTGACCAACATCACGATGGAGCGGCACCATCGTGATACCACGCCCCCCGTTGCGAGTGCGACACACACTAATCCTCTTCTATAGTTAAACTAAAAACTTTGCAGGGATTGCTCTGTAAATTAAATTGAGAGTATAACTAAAGCATATATGCTATTTTAAATACTGTAGTCTATGCCAGATATATAGCCTACATTTTTAAATAATCCATTTCATAAGCATGTGTGTTTATTTTAGCACTTCTGTCAGTGAAACAACACACTACAGCCTGTAAAACATTTAAACAATCTTTATGTTACCACTATTAACTGATAATCAAGACAATTAAATATTAGTTTAAAAAAAAAGTTTTATTTCCCCACAAAGATGGATGCTTCAGCTTTGAGATGAATGTGGGACACGAGCTGGAGACACCTTCTCGAATATCTTTGTCTTAATGTTTTCTCCTGATGTTGCAAAGCAACACGTGTTGTAAAACGTCTGAAGAGCGAATTTTATCTTCCACAAGGTCAAGACATTTAGGCTATGTTTGATTATGCACTGCCAGAGAAAACTAAATCAAAATCGGCAGTGTGTGTGTGTGTGTGTGTGTGTGTGTGTGTGTGTGTGTGTGTGTGTGCGTGAATTGCGCTATTCAAATAAACTTGACGCGCCAAGTCTAATAAGAACAAACTGTGTTAAATAAAATTGGAAGTAAAAAGGTAATCGTCCTACATTGTTTTTTTCTACTTCACCACAGTAAAGCATGTGAATGGGTAGGCTATAATAGACTAAATTATAAGCAAACGAAAGGAAGAAACGTTTACAATTACAATGAGTGTGACGCGAGTGAAGATCTATGAAAAGAAATGTGATGTCCAGTGGGATAAAATGGACTAACTGTTAGCCTTTTGGTTATGCCTATTGTTAAAGTTCGCGGAAATCGGAAAATCGGGTACAAACATATTTGAAAAGCTGGCAAATCTTTAATTGGGCTCAGCCTCCCTCTCTCATTCGGCATGAATCCATATGTTTTCATGTCTGCGATGTAACTGTGAATTTATTTCCTATGAAAACAATTCTTTGTGCTTCTGTCCTGTGGTAATATATTCACGTAAAACAGCATTCACATACAAAACACGGATAATTTTGAAATTATAGTTAAATAGAAAAAGTATTTATGTAAGGACTAAGGAGGTATACCTATTAAAATAAAAGTGCACAACTCTTTACTTTGTTTCCCCTCATATGCAACTTAGCGTGGGTGAGTCCTTATTTGGGTTAGCAAAATAAAAAGAGATAGTAAAATACAGATATAGTAAATTATATTTTTTATAAAAAAAAAAAAGCGATATCATCGTCCATCGCGATGTTTTACTGTAAACATCATCAACTGCCAATTTAGGGGACATCGCCCAACCCTATTGTGGCTTGTTTCCGTTGTGTTGTGGCGATTTCGTTGTGTTGTGGCTTGTTTGCGTTGTGTTGTGGCGATTCCGTTGTGTTGTCGTTTAATTTAGTACGGCTGAACTACTGGGCCACCGTACTTTAGCCCCGTTGTACCCTATATATATAATATTATATTATGTTATATTGTAGCAAAATATGCCTCTCTTCCCTGTCTGTCAGTAATGCTCTTTAGTTCCTGTCTCTTCAATCAGCTTTTCTTACAGAGAATAACTATAGTAAAAAAAAATAATAATATACTTAATATACCCAAAAATAAAAATTCAACCAGGCAGTTGATGGCAGCCGTTGACTTCCATTCTACTATGGATGTCAGTGACTACAATCAACTGTGTGGTTACCAACACATTCTTCAAAAATATCATCTTTTTAGTTCAACAGAAGAAAGAACCTTATACAGGTTTGAGTAAATGACCTACTTACGGGTAAAAACAACTTTCGGGTGAGTAAATTACTTTTAGGAGTGAACTATCCCTTTAATATTAACCAACAAAATACAAAAATCACTTTTGTAGCTTTAACAATGATAAATTATATTACATTTATGCAGGGAAGGCTATGCAGTGTTATTTAGAATTTGATTTTTCAATTTCTGTACCTGAATTTTTTTTTAATGCAGATTCACTCCCCCTACAAAATCCCCCCAATCATTTATAATGATTTATTCTTTCCAAGTGGAACAATTAATCTGGTGAAACTGTTGTTTTATCGCAATGTCAGATTTATACTAATGTCGTGCAGCCCTAACTCTTAGTGTTTGCAAGTATTAGGGTACGTTTAATGAGTATTAAGCCCACTAAAATTAGTAAATAAGTTGGACCCACTTTATATTAGGTGTCCTTAACTACTATGTACTAACATTTTAATTAATAATTTGATACATTGCTCTTATTGTGTACATACATGTATTTACATTGTAATGTAATTACATCTGTAATTAATTTCTGTAGTTACATTTGTAATTACACTGTTGACACTTCCCTTACACATAACCCTACCCTTAAACTTACCCATCCCACCAAACCTGTCCCTAACCCTACCCGTATCCCACCTCAATATCAGCAAAGGTGTTTTGCAACACAATATGAACACAGTAAGTACATTTATGTAAGTACATAGTAGTTAAGGCCACCTAATATAAAGTGGGGCCAATAATTTAAGGTGTTTTTCATAGATATTGACATGGTTTATAAGAAAAATCATGTGTTAAAATACAATATTTATCTCATTTGAAAATGTTTATTAGTTTGTTAAAGCTACACTGTGTAACTTTTTTAGTTTATTCTTAGCTAAAAACACTTAGTTCTTTAAAAAATATATGTGCTCATTAATGTATATTTACTTCTTTCAAGTAATAAAGTATTCTCGTAAGTGTATAATATGCCATTGAAAATACATACGGGTGAGGGGTTCGAATGCGTTAATTAGCCAAAGAGGGACATACCCGTAAATTCAAGCTTCACCTTTCGCGTTTTAGCACTCGATGGCGCTGTGTCGAATGCGAAGAGGGGTATAGCTTGAGACTGATATAGCCTACAATGTAAACTTTGCCTTACGCTAGTGATGTCGTACAATATACAGAATAACAATAGCACCGATAAAAGTTACTTTACTAAGATTAGCTTGCATTCGTCTGGGAACCTGATCGCTGATGTACGCAATGAAATGGTAAAAAATAACGAAAAGTTAAAACTATTATTCATTTTACATAGATGTCATAACCTACATGTTAACTGACAAATTAAATAACTGCAAATTATAATAGTTTTCTAAAGTAACCTCATCACTTGATCGAACTGTAAGCCATATTAATCTTGGACTAAATCAGCCACCGTAGGAGTTAAAACGAAATCGGAATTGAGAGGAACAGAAACTAATATTCACTTGATGGTCATATACCCTTTCACCGCTAGATGGGGGAAAATATCATACAGTGTAGCTTTAATTTTAGAATATAAAATTAAGATATTTTATGAATAAAGTCAAAAGTCAGACATGGGCTGAATTGGTACTTTCACGCCATTTAATTCAATTCAATTCAATTCAATTCAAATCTATTTGTATAGCGCTTTTCACAATACACATTGTTTCAAAGCAGCTTTACAGAAAGTGCATTTTATAAATGTACATTGAAAAAATGTTAGAAAAAGTTAATCAATCATGTATTATTTTAGGCCGCTATAACAGCGCTGGCGTTGAGTCATCTCTTCACAGGCGTCGAGTCGTCTCATCACAGGTGTTGGGGCATCTGAAGTCTCCATGAGAGGCTGGATACAAACTGGAGCTGACCAACTATTTACCTCGGGACTAGTGTCCCGAGATAATAACAGAAAAGCAGATGGGAAATAATTAGCATAGCTGCTGTTCAGAATATTAATTCTTTTGATCCGATTTAACTGTAGTATAAAAGGTAATTATAATGTGAATGCTTGGCTAAAGAGATGCGTCTTTAATCTAGTTTTAAACTGGGACAGCGAGTCTGAACCTCGAACAATATCAGGAAGGCTATTCCAGAGTTTAGGAGCTAAATATGAAAATGCCCTCCCTCCTTTAGTGGACTTAGATATCCTAGGAACGACCAGAAGCCTCGAGTTTAGTGATCTTAAAGAGCGCGATGGATTGTAGGGTGATAGAAGATCCATTAAATACACTGGAGCTAAACCATTTAGGGCTTTATAGGTCAGTAGCAATACTTTGTAATTGATACGGAACTTAATAGGTAACCAGTGTAGAGATGATAAAATTGGTGTTATATGATCATATTTTCTTGACCTAGTAAGAACTCTAGCAGCTGCGTTTTGGACTAACTGTAGCTTGTTTATTGAGGATGCAGGACAACCAGCTAATAAAGCATTACAGTAATCTAGTCTTGAGGTCATGAATGCATGAACTAACTTTTCTGCATCAGAAATAGATAGCATGTTACATAGCTTAGCAATGTTTCTAAGGTGGAAAAATGCTGTTCTTGTAACATATGAAATATGATTTTCGAAAGACAAGTTGCGGTCTAATATAACACCCAGGTCTTTTACTGTAGTGGATAAAGTGACAGGACGTCCTTCCAAGTTAAAGTTGTATTGTGAGAGGTTTTGTGGGCCGTTTTTTGGACCAATAAGTAATACCTCTGTTTTATCTGAATTTAATAGCAGAAAATTACACGTCATCCAGTATTTAATATCTTCAACACACGCTGTCAGTTTAGATAATTTAGCGTTTTCATCTGGTCGTGATGAAATATATAATTGAGTGTCATCAGCATAATTTAAGCATGCATGTGTTCCAAATAAGCCCACATCATAAATGATTCACAAAACATATTTTTTATTTTGAATCAATATATTAATTCAGTGACAGTCTCAAGTCCTTTTTGGACTATTTTTGAGGAGGACATTCCTCCAGGGGCATCTGAGCTTGGTTCATGCCCGGGTATGGTGCATCCTGCCTGGGATGCGGTTTCATAAAACCTGCCTGTCGTTTCTTGGAGGTTTAAAGGTGCTTTCACACTTGGTTCGATTGCCTGATCCGAACCTGAGTTCGATTGCTCCCCCCTCCCTCTGCCCCCGCTGGACTGTTCATATTATGTTATTTGGGTCCAAACCGGGGTGCATTTGTGTCATCAAAGCAGCAGCTGTTTTTTCCGTTGCTTGGTGTTGACGGCAGAAGGCAGCAAAATGCATAGCATTGCTCAACCCACTTTTATATTTTTGTCTTCGAACCATTGGTTTTGTTACCAAAGCTTCAGTAGGTAATGGCACTTGCGTCTATCGGCTACGAATGTACTGCAAATGCTCTAAAGAACGCTGAAGGCCGTCAGAAATGAGATCTACAGTTCTCTGTTTAGAGTACACCAGTCATGCTCATCAGGAAAGTGAGTGAAACACACAAACACATTTTAAACAAATCATACGTCATTGATAGCAGTTCACTTCCGCGATTTAGTACTATTGCATTCACATCAGCAGCGAACCGTATACTGGAGTTCATTTGAACCAAACCCCAGACTAGAGGTCTGCACTGGCTTTAAGCTGAAGCCAGAACCTGAGGTCCGTTCCTGACTGTATCCCATATATCACACCATTTTTGCAATATGTTGTATTTAAAGATTGCTTGCAACGGTAAACAAATACATGTACAAACACAGGCATAGTGGCCCATCAGCTTGCTATATATATTATATTAATAGCCTGTGTGTGTGTATTAATCTGCGCATGTGCTTTCTCTCTTGCCCATGCTCTTTCCGTCACAACACCGCAAGCAGGCAAAGCAAACACATGGCACGCAAACTATATGTAGATAGCCGATTTAGATTTCCTAGTTACAAAACCGAACCTGCGGCTGTTTATTAAACATTAGCCCAAACACTACCCGAAACTCGCAAGAGCTCTATCCCAGACCACCCTTTTTAAGTGAACTCGGGTACAACTCACAGGTGTGCATCCGAGTTCAGAAGACAGCGTTCACATCCAAACTAACCAAACTCTGACGTCAATTGAAAGCAGCTGCACACCAAAAGTGCTAGTGTGAAAGCACCCTAATTTTTCCAGTGATTCATCACGGTCATCTTTGAACTCTCTGACCGACCAAGTGGGCTTGGGCATCTGCCTTGAAGCCCCTGGAGCCCTGCCCTCCAGGAGCTGGAATTTTTCTAAGTCCAGACTTCCAGTGACACCTGGTCGGTTTGGGCATCTGACTTGAAGCCCTGTCCTCCAGGAGCTGGAATTTTCCAGAAACAAAGAGTTCTCATTAAACACTTTCACTTAGAAAGTTTGTAATTAGAGGGATTCCTCATTGAAACATAAGGTGGGCTTAAATGGTTCCACAGTGAGTAATGGTAAATGGTTACATTTACCTTTAAAAATGTAAAATATGTTTACAAAGACATGCATGGAGCTTAAATATACTGTGGACTTAGCATCATAGTAATTTGCATTGTGCCCACATTAAGAAATGTTATGTTTTCAAGGTTAGCTTGTGTTGGCTGTAGTTTGCATGCATTTTGTAGAGCTGTACCATTTAAGCCCATCTTAAAAAAAAAAAAAGCTAATTTATGAAAATAATCTGCTCTACAAAACAAGTTATGATGTATTCATTTGTAAATGAATGTAAAATGACCCAAAACATTTAGTGTTTGTAGTTTGCATAATTCTTTGGCAGTCTATCATTCAATAAGGCTAATGGATTGATCTTGTGTGCGAGCTAATAAAACTCATCTTTCCTTTTAGAGGAAAATGATATAAAATGCTGAAGTATTATTTGTTCATACACACACACACACACACACACACACACACACACACACACACACACACACACACACACACACACACACACACAAACCCCAATACATGTATCTATTTTTTGACACATCAATGAACTTACCAAAGAAATAGCAGAAATGGTGATTTAAATGTTTTTATTTTGACTTTAGAGTTGAAAGTGAACTTCCATGGGCTTAATAGAGTGACAGGCATACAGTAGATATTCATATAGTCTGTACATTCTCTACAAAACGATCTAAAATACACCGCATACATTGTTTAATGAAACGAAAGTACTTAGTAAATGTATCTCTGCTGCATACAAAGTGCTCATTAGTAGTGAAATGAGTGCTACTAATAAAAATGGAATGTGAAAAACATCTGAACAGCCACTGAGTTCAAAAGGTACTGCATAACAGCAATGACTCAAAAACGTTTTTGTCGGGTTCCTGAAGGTACCCTCTTCTTCTTTTTTTGCCAGAGCTTTTGGCAGTGTTGTTCCTCCCTTAGGTTGGTTTTTAATGAAAATTGAATAATGAGATAGAAACAAGGGCAGACTCATATTTTACTATGCAGATGCCAGGTCTCTTGAACATACTTAAAAGTGCACTCTTCCGTTGCTGTGATGGTAACAAACTTTATTACTCAGTGGGCCTTCAAATGTTTGTGCCATTAAAGTGGGTTTGTTATTATTCAGGCGACTAGCTATAAACATGACTTTAAAAGGCTAGTTCACCCAGGATAGAAGATTCTGTCATCATTTCCTCACCTTCATGTCATTCCAGAAGATTTTTTTGAACAATGGTTTGAAGAAACCGTTTCGGTGACCATTTTATTCCATTGTATGGCCAAAAACAAACAAACCGAGAACCCACAGAAAAAAAAAAGGAAAAGAAAGTCATGCAGGTTTGGAAAAGAGTTGGATTCTTATGCTAAACATGGCCAAAATCTAAAATTAAAAAAACGTGTTGGACGTATCTGTGCTAAAAGCAGGATTCTAACAAGTTACGGAAAGTTTTTTCCCGAGTATGGCTCAGTATGACGTCATAAAAGGCGATATTCCTTATATGGGCACTTCTTCAACCAGAGCAAGAGCAAAAGCACGTCCATCAACAAGCTTCGTAACCCATCGGCAGCGCTGTCATTTTCTTTTTAGACCACAAAATCAACAATGTTACTAAAGAAGTTTGTTTTTGGTTCTGAGGGAAAGATAACCTTGTCCAGCTTCCCAAATAACACGGCGTTAACTGAACAGTATGCAGTTTGTTTTTTCGGAGCTGCAATGGAGTTGTGCAAGTGTGTTTGTTTGTTCTCGGTCACGAGTCGAAACCGCAGGCGGTGAGTGAACCTGCATAAAATGTCTGTTTTGTTGGCAATCGGCACGTAAGTGCATTTCATGAAATCAACACAAATGTATAGTGAATAGAAAGTTATCCAGGGATAATGCCATGATTTTGTGTGTGTGTGCGCGCAGTTCTTCCACTGCATGCCTCCATGGGTTCGGATGTTTTTGGACAAAAACGGTACAGTGTATCTCAAGACCATAACCATGTCTTGAACATTGACTGTTTCTTTATATAAGCATAAAGAAACAGAATAGTGAATGAAATTCTAGGTCTAATTATAGTTGGGAAATAATCTTTTTGGGACTATTTGCAAACAATATTTGCGTCAAATATATTATTAGTCCCGAAATTCTTTACATAAGTTAAAGGAGAACACATTAGTTAATCTTGATCGTTATACCTTTGTGAGTACTGTCTTTAGAACAAAAACGAACCGGATTGGTGCTTGCAACACGGAGCTGTTACAGTTAATGCCTAGAGCTCCCACTCAGCTAAAACGGCAGTTATGAGGGCATATACATAAAGAGTGTCTTTGTGCCTCTTAACAGACACAAAACGCATTAAAATGTCTGTCCAATATGAACAGGGCCCTTACATGACAACGAGATGCGTTTAGTCAATTTGCCATTGTTTAAATTCACCTAAATAGTGTTTTAGACGGCTAGCTGTAGTCTCGCGCTGAAGTCCCGTGGGAACTCAGTTGTAGCCGGAAAAAGGTAAATTGTCCAGGTGGGAGGAGCGTTGTGTGTGTGAAGAGTGATTAACTTAAAAATTCCATGGAGTTCTCCTTTAATAAATACATCGATCTGCTATTGATTTTCGAAGTCCCTAGTGGTCTGGTGGTAGAATTTCTTGTCCCCCTCAATGTCAATGGTGGTTACAGCCCTGGTGTATCTGTCTTTTATAAAACTAAAGACAGATATATGAATGATGCAATACTACTCTATAGGGACTCAAGATTAGCATGAGATTGGCAGAAACTGTGTGTGTTATATATCCTTTAAACAAGCATATAGTTGCGCTCATTTCTGTAATGCAGAGGCGGATGTGGAGTCAAGGAGTGAGAAATGAAAACAGGACTAACTAGAGCTATGGAGATGGTCGGACATGAAATAATTGTAGCTACAGGGGCAAAATTTGATAAACAGGGAGAGGGCCAGAATATTCTGCCAGGAGAGATAGGGATAATGAATTTTTTCAGGGTGCTGGGGAGAATGCGATTTTAAGGCCTGCGATTTTAAGGCCTGGTCTTGTTTATGCTTGTACTGTTATTATATGAGGGAGGAAGCTCATTGGATTTTAATATTAATGGCGACGCATTGAAAGACATATTTATACAGCTTGAAAACTTCCAACATGTTTTCCTCAATTTTCTAGGAGACATTTTATAAAATAAATGCTTATAAATATAAAGGATTTGTAGTCGCCATGAATTCAATATTAATTTTCCTGTTGTTTTATATTTGGTCAGTGGTTAGATGTAATCAATAATTTTGCAGTCAGCAGAACTGAAGCTTCATCTCTTTCAGATAATAGAGGTCATCCAGTTTTAGGGGATTGGCGATATGGCACAAATATTTTTGTTTTAGCTGAATGCCGATATGCGGTATATGCAGGTGCTGGTCATATAATTAGAATATCATCAAAAAGTTGATTTATTTCACTAATTCCAATAAAAAAGTGAAACTTGTATATTATATTCATTCATTAAACAACCCCATAGCAAACCCGCCTGACCTTAACCGCAAAGAAAATCTATGGGGTATTGTAGAGAGGAAGAACAATGCAGAAGAGCTGAAGGCCACTATCAGAGCAACCTGGGCTCTCATAAGACCTGAGCAGTGCTACAGACTGATCGACTCCATGCCACGCCGCATTGCTGCAGGAATTCAGGCAAAAGGAGCCCCAACTAAGTATTGAGTGCTGTACATGCTCATACTTTTCATGTTCATACTTTTCAGTTGGCCAAGATTTCTAAAAATCCTTTCTTGTATTGGTATTAAGTAATATTCTAATTTTCTGAGATACTGCATTTGGGATTTTCCTTAGTTGTCAGTTATAATCATCAAAATTAAAAGAAATAAACATTTAAAATATATCAGTCTGTGTGTAATGAATGAATATAATATACAAGTTTCTTTTTAAATGTAATTAGTGAAATAAATCAACTTTTTGATGATATTCTAATTATATGACCTTGGACCACAAACCCCTTCATAAATTGCACGAGTATATTTGTGGCAATGGCCAACAATACATTGTATGGGTCAAAATGATTGAGCTTTCTTTTATGCCAAAAATCATTAGGATATTAAGTAAAGATCATGTTCCATGAAGATATTTATAAAATTCCCTACCTTAAATATATCACAAATATCTTATTAGTAGTAATATGCATTGCTAAGGACTTAACTTAAAAGTGAATTTTCTCAATATTTCGATTTTTTTGCACCCTATATTTGCAGGGTTCAAAATTAAAAAGTCACCCACCGAAAATAAAGGAGCACCACATCTGCAAGTTATACATATTAAAATATGTATAATATGTATAGCCATTTGAAATTAGAGGCAGCCATTGCATTTTAATCATGATCCAAACAAAGATGCTACACACATGAAGCATGAGCAGTTGTTTTTTATTTAAATTGCATTCTTTATAGACTTAGAGCAAGTACATAATGGTCTGACTTTAGCTTTGTGAAATTGTTACATAAGACACCTGCTAGAGATGCGTGGATGGGCTATTATTTCATCTGCAGCCGCATCACAAAACTCATCATCAAACGGTTTTTGACCAGTTTTCAAAGCCGTACTTGCCCGCCATCCGCTTATTTTTTTAAAGGTCTATGGGCGATGCAAAATGCTGCTGACGCGAGCCTCGAGGCTAGAAAGCTCTTGCCTGTTCTAGAAAGCATACTGATCCAATGCAGCAAAGATATTTCAAGGCTAAAGTCCCTACTAGTATAGCATATTGGCTTTGAATATTGTATACCCAGGAAATCAGCAGTAAACTGATCAGTGCACAGGGACAAAAATAAATAGCCTAATTAAAATGCAAATCGACAAACCTGACCTTACCTGAATAGGCTACTGTACAATTGTTATCATTGTTATAAAAAGCAATTTGGCACATAAATTCAACAATTAGAATATTTAACAATGTATATATTTTTTTTCATTTGATTGGTTCAACCGCCACCTACCCGAATTTAATTACAATATTATTTTTCGTCACATCATCCGCCAGATAAACCACAGAGTCCACGACTGTAACCGCCAAGCGAGCATCTCTAACACCTGCACAAAACAACTGAATGAAAATGCATATTCACTCTCTGACAGTAGGTGCCGCTAGTGGGAAAAGTAGCGTTTCTTTGGGTATCCCTGTACACAAAGCAAGCTTACGTCTCTGACCTGTGTTAACGTTAGAGACTAGGTGATTTCCTAGGCAGATATTGATTTGGGACTTTATTATGGGGAAGCACAGGCGAAGCACTGCTACTTAGGTGCAGAGATATCACGTAACACATGCACAACATACGCCGGTATGTTGACAGAAGTTTGGGGATTTCATGTGTTGCGTGATATCTCTGCGCCCAAGTAGCAGTGCTTCGCCTGTGCTTCCCCATAATATAGTCCCAAGTTTATATCTCCCTAGGAAACCGCCTAGCCTTAATCTGCATCGCTATTTGTATTCTTTGTGAATACGCAAGCCACAAGAAGTAATTAGGTGGGTTTTTTTTTTTTGGATCACTTTTACTCGGGACATGCTAGCTGGCAACATAGGATTCCATTCATTATGCTAAGCTAAGCTAGCGGCGACCCTGCCAAACTAAAACAATGCATTGCTCTGAGACAAAAATGCATTCGCCCACATATCTAAATGTAGGAAAGATGTTGAATAAGCCCTATTTCTAAAAACGGTGGAGTGTTTCTTTAACAGACTTCATATATTTTCATATAAATAACATTTCGGGAAATGATTGCAGTTTGTGTGCAAGTCCGGATTAGAGATCTGCCAAATTGAAGCTAAAAACTGGCAGCTTGTGACGGGTTTGCAGTACAAACAGCCAGTTGCCGATTTTGGTCGACCGGTGCATATATCTATAAAAAAGGTTGACCACAACAATTATGTGCACTCGCACACATGCTCCCAAGTAATATTTGAGTTGCAATTTTAACCTTGCTTTGTCTTTTTTTTCTTTCTCATTTAAAGATGTGCGCTGCCTCCTCCCCCTTGTTGCTTCTTGTGCATCTTTGTTTCTGTTTAACTTGAAGTCTCAGAGCTACTGAAACTCACTTATTGATAAACAGTATGCATTTTTAATCATTTATAATTTTTATTTCTTCAGGATTCCTTCTGATGGCAAGGTAGCAATTTGGTTCGAAGAATCATGGACTCAGTCAGCACAAATGAAACTGCCGTTTCTTTCCAGCCAAAACGCCCTGCGGTAAGATTTTTAATTTCACATGACACATCTTACTATATATATATTATAGGGTTAGAAGTACTGTATGTTAAAAGATTGCAGATTGTGTAGATTAAAGTAACTTCAGGCTAAGACTTGAAGTTGAAAGTTTAAGTTACTTTATCTTGGCAGTTTCCTTAGATTCAGCTAAATCTTTGTGTACTTCATCTCTTTGGAAATCTTTTTTCTTCTTCTTCTTCAGACAATGCCAGTAATGTAGTGTCCGTGTTAACTTAAAGGAATAGTTCAACCAAAGATGAAAATTCTGTAATTTACTCACCCACATGTTTTTCCAAACCTGTATGGATTTCTTTCTTCTGCTGACAACTATATATTTTAAACAGCATGGTTAAACAAATATTTGTTGGTCCCCATTGACTTCCATAGTATGGAGGGAAAAAAAACACTGGCCCATCAACTGTTTGGTTACTGACATATATGCAGTTCAATAAACAGAAATAATAAAAATAACATTCATTTGAGATAGAAAGAGGGCTGTGAATCTTCGGGTAGGCAGTGAATCGATTCACATGTTTTCGATTTTTGCAAATTCAGAATGATTCAATTCGAGACGATTCACATTAAAATTTGATGCGATTCGAATAATTTGATTCTGCATTTTTCTATATGCATTCATAGGATTATTAAAATGCTTCCCATAATGTGTCTTAGTCAAGGTGTGAATTACACAGCGCCCTTCAGAGGTCAGAGAGTGGGCAACAAAAACATTTTGTCCATTGTTAATGTTCATGTTATTACTTTGTTTTATTATTATTACACACTTTATTTTATAGCCTCTAAAAATGGCATTTGTATGTACATAAGCCGAAATTTAAAAAGGCTTTAAAAGTATCGTTAGTTAATGCTAATTGTGTAGGATAGTGTTAATAGCTACACAACCTTATTAAAGTGTTCCAGGCATTAAACATGCAATGCTTCCATGGAGAGACCATCATGCACTTTTACAATTAATCCTTAACTAACTTTTCTTCACAGAATAGAAAGAAAAGCCCTCTGTGTTCTGTTTATACGGACCATTTTCCTTATGATGATCCTGAAAGAAAACGCGCCGGTGTCTACTGTTGCTATAGTAACGAACGCAAATTTAAAGCTCATTAATGTGTTTGCTCCGTACATGCAATAAATGTACGACCTTAAAATAGGTTTTTTTTTCTTCAACTGCTTAGGTATGACCCATTTCCGTAAAACTGAAGTATTTTATTTTGTATTAAATAACGGTTACATTTTCATGCAATGAAAGCGGTAGTGACCACGGTGACTTGGCAGTTGACAATGGCTTGAGCGGTTTGACTCAGGACTATTCCTGTCTCGATAGAGCGGTCATCTGCTCGTTATCGCAGTGGCCGTCCTTAGGAGAGCTCAAATGTGTAAAAGGCACCAAGTGCAGCGTGTGTCTGACTGAAGGAGAGCTGTAAGATCGCGGATGACGCAGCACAACGTCTCTATTAATTCACGCATGTAGTAGATGTAATCTAATGTTTATTTTAGAGAACTGAATCGCAATTAATTTGATTCTTAGCATTTTAAATCGATTATCAACGATTCACCGAATTTGTACCGAAATCAACGATTCACAATTCAAAATACATGTTTCAAGATCGACGCATATGCATTGACAAGATTTGTAATCGATCCATTGAGTAAACGAGTGAATCGTTACACCCCTATATAGAAATTAATTTTTTCACTTTTTGTCAATTTTATGTATCCAGTGTCAGGTTTGCTGGTTTGTCAGTGTGCTGAAAATGCTACATCGAGGCCATAATATCTATAAACAATAAAGGACCGCTCTTGCTTTCATATTTTCACTCATCCCACCATTCTCCAAATCCACCTACTTTCTAGACCATAATTGAATTCATAACTCAGACCAGCTGCAGGTGATTAGTCTAAACGCCATCCCATCTTCTCCCAGCTGTTGTTGGCAGTGTTGGTTTACCCCAGAAGAGCTGCTGACTTTGTGTTCACCTGAACAGTGCTCATATGTAGATTATCTATGATTCAGTCCACTTGAGGGTTCTTGATTGGCTCTCTGATCATCTAGTAATCCTCTTATTCTAGGGCAGGTTGGATAAATTACACAAATAATGAGCTACTGTCAAGTCACCTTTATTTATATAATGCTTTATACAATACAGATCGTTTCAAAGCAGCTTTACAGGGATAAACAGGGACATGATGATTCAGTGATGCAAACAGAATTCAGTTCTGCTGTAAAGCAGCTCTAAAAAGCAAAGTGGCATTGTTCAGCTGAGGTCCATTCAGAGTTGATTCAGTTCTGTTCAATAACTGTGTAAAACATCAGGAAATAAGTAGAAAACCGTGTTATCCATTAGTGTCAGTGCAGTCAAATTAATAATATTGCTAAATACTGTATTGTGTCCCCAACTATAAGCACTTTGTAAGAGTAGTACAAATTTAAGAATGTGACCTGTATCTTTGATTATACTAATGCTGACAAGAAAAAGAACACTGAAGATGACAAAAGCTTTGTTTACACGAGCAGCAAAAATCAGATTGTTGTATCCCACTAAAAACATGTTTAGTTGTTTTGTTTGTCACATGAATAACAATAAACGGGTTTGTAATCTGATTAAATTGAGTGCTGAACGGTCCTATCAAATTTCAGAGTAGTGTGTCCTGGACCTGTCATTACTATGGCAACCTTTATAGATGATGACTGTCTAAATGAAAAGATCTGATTTCATCACTTGCAAAATTGTTTGAAAAACAAGCTAAAATTGGATGAATTGTGAACCAAGTCTAAAAGCTCTTTGATACGTTTGTCAGAAGCTGCTTCCCCTCAAACGCTGATGAAAATGACCTGAAATTTATTCCATTTTTGATTGGTTCATTAGCGTTGCTGTATCAGATTGAAAAATGTTATCTGTGTTTGTAATGACGGTGATTATCATAATCAGATTCAAAGCACAGCACCAGGTAAGCGTAAGGTAACTCTTGCCGTCGTTAATGAATGCGTACACACACAGCAAAAAAGCTCTTGCACACACTGTCAGGAGTCAATCATGTGGAACGTTTGTGCGATCGTTATATAATATATATATATATTTATATATATATATATATAATATAATTGATGAAAGACATGGATGTACTCACCTGGTCAGGAGTGAGGTTGAAAGCGTGCTGAATAAGATGCAGTTGCAGAAGTAATAACTACCAAATTATTGAACTATTCAGTTTTCTGAGCAAGGGTTCAACAAGCAATTTTTTCGGAGTATATTAGGTTGAAGAGGATATTTTCTGCACGAAGCTATAACAATTCTAGGTAATGCAAGTAGGTTCAGAACCAAGCAGATTTTTTGTCCAAAAGGATTCTTTAGAATAGTGCTTTCCAAAGGTTTTTATTATTAAATTTTTTTTTCAACCGTTTGGTGTCAGTGATGGTCCAAGTGCTGAAATAAATGTATTTAAATCGTAAGAAATACACTATATTGCATAAAGTATTGTCACACCCCTCCAAATCATTGAATTCAGGTGTTCCAATCATTTCCATGGCCTCAGGTGTGTAAAATCAAGCACCTAGGCATGCAGACTGCTTCTACAAAGAGACAAATTACGCTTCTCTGTCTGGCAATCCAATGGACGAGTCTGGGTTTGGCGGTTGCCAGGAGAATGGTACTCGCCTGACTGCATTATGGCACTTTCAGGGGTTAGGCATGGCCCCTTAGTTCCAGTGAAAGGAACTCTTAATGCTTCAGCATACCAAGACATTTTGGCCAATTTCATGCTCCCAGTTTTGTGGGAACAGTTTGGGGATGGCCCCTTCCTGTTCCAATATGACTGCGCACCAGTGCACAAAGCAAGGTCCATACAGACATGGATGAGTGAGTTTGGTGTGGAGGAACTTGGCTGGCCGACCTCAACCTGATAGAACACATTTGGGATGAATTAGAGCGGAGTCTGCCTTTACAAAACTTTTGGAAAAATAGTGTATAATAAAAATAAAAAGCTAGAATTCTTTCTAGCTGCGATGGAATCACAGTCCACATCAAATTCACACTGGTGGAATGTTGGGAAAAGTTTGGATAGAATAGTAAAATTGTTACTATTAATTATGATATTACTATTAATAATAAAGTTATTACTATTATTATCTCAAATGCAGAAGCATATTACTATCGTAATACAGCTGCTCTGTAAAATAAAATAAAATTCATAGTAAGTATGTTAATTATTTAATTCACACTATAGTTGTAAGATTTCTTCACATGCAAGACTTATTTATTTGTTCACGTTTTTATTTTGGTGGAAACTGCTTGGTTACTTTAGACTGAGTAAACCCAGGCCAATCTGTCTGCGATTTGATTTCGCCCTGCAGCTCATGCTGGAAACCTGTACATATTTCTATCCCTCTTCTAGGGGTGGCACGGTTCACAAAACCCACGGTTCGGTTCGTATCACGGTTTTAGGGTCACAGTTTTTGGTTCTGTACGGTTCTTGTTGTTGTTTTTTACACTCCAGAAATGTACTTCAGCATATGATATATAGCTTAATCATCCACAATTTACGATACAGTATTAAAAATATTATATAATGTAGAAGTTGTTTCCTAACTGGCTGTCTCCTGCTTACGCTGTCTACCGAGTCCATTTTTCATTTTTATCATGTCAATTTTGAACAATGCACTGTGGCTTTAATTCACCTTGAGCAGCTTTTTGGCCAAACTTCAAAGGCCTGTTTAAATTATTACTAAAAGCATATCTTTACTGTTACATGTATCATGTGAACTACTTATATACAACATTTTATATGCATGTGTGTTTGGGACATAGGGGAACATGGTCACATTTGCAGCAGATATATGCTTCTCATCATAAATCAAAGCACGAGACAGGAATACCACAAGGGTGTGTGAGCTCCCAAGTTCTTTTCACATTGTACACAGAGGAGAACACCGGAAAATGTGACAGAATGGACAATTTTGTCTGTATTTGCAATACACTCCAGCTCTTCATACGCAGTGCTTCTGCCCTGCCAACGCACTTGTGCGCGCGGTGTGAAGCCGGCGTTATACGACACTGGCGCATCCTTCAACTCCGGGCAGCCTTCCTTATCTCTCCCGCTTGCCATTTTTACACGTGACAGAACCTGCAGCACTCCACTTTTACTGTCTTTTAATTCTTTTAGACCCACTTTATATTAGGTGTCCTTAACTACTATGTACTAACATTTTAATTAATAATTTGATACATTGCACTTATTGTGTACATACATGTTTTTACATTGTACTTACATTTTAAAAAATACCTGCATGTAATTACATCTATAATTAATTTCTGTAGTTAGATTTGTAATTACACAGTTGACACTTCCTTTACACCTAACCCTACCCTTAAACTGACCCATCCCACCACACCCTAACCCTACCCGTATCCCACCTCAATATCAGCAAAGGTGTTTTGCAACACAATATGAACACAGTAAGTACATTGTACTTATTTTTTCATGTAAGTACATAGTAGTTAAGGCCACCTAATATAAAGTGGGACCATTCTTTTAAATCTTCTATTTCACTCGGAAAGGACACCCACTGTCTGAGGTAACATACGGGCACGAGGCTACATTGCGCATGCGTCAAACCGTGCAATGCTCAAGCTCTGAACCGAGACAAGCGAACCGAACGGTTCAGGGTTTTTTTTCATGTACTGTGCCACCCCTACCCTCTTCTGTTGTGGGGACTAATACAAACCGGCTTATCCACATGGCGCACTATTGGTTGGTTTAACTCAATGACTGCTAGAGAAGCGATGGATTGTTGGTCTGATTGTTTGAAGGACTATCCAATTGCGTACAGAGTAATTTGTACTATGCCTGTTGATCATGGCTCTTGTGCAGTAGAAAAAAAGGCTCCAAAATACAACCACCACATCACATAAAACATATAGGTATAAAATAGAACAATACATGACACAACTTTGCATAGTATTATTTAAAAACTTAATTGCACGCGGAATAAACAAATTCTTGAAATGATTCAATCTGCATTTTGGTATTCTTAATCTCCTGCCGGATGGCAGCATTTCAAACTCACAGTTCAATATGTGTGTTGTGTCGTGCAGAATCTTATCTGCCTCCCTTAGCATAGACTTTTCATATAGCCGTTGGAGATAAAGAGGTTCCTGCCCATGATTTTCATGGCTGTTTGAATAAGACGTCCAAGCCTAGATTTCAAATTACTCTACCAAATATGTATTCCGTATCTAATCACGTTTTCTAAAACAGCTTCATAAAACATCATAATTTTTCTACTGACCCCATAAAATGTAAGCCTTCTCAAAAAATAGAATCTTTGCTGTAACCTAATACACAAACTGTCAACATGAACATACCACATAAGAGAACAGTCAAGGTAAACACCAAGGTATTTATATGAAGACACCTGTGTAATTGGAACGTTATGAATATATACAGGGCTATGATCACCAATTGATTTTGGATCAAATATCATCTCCTCAGTTTTCTTCACATTCACAATTAAATAGTGGGCATCACACCACTCTACAAACTGATTGATTTCAGAGCAGTAAGACGAGATGTCTTGATCTTTACATAATAGGCTAAGGATGGCAGTGATGATTATTGTTACTTTTGCTCACACAGCCATCTGTGTACAATGTGAAAAGAACTTGGGAGCTCACACACCCTTAAGGTATTCCTGTACTAATACATTGAGAGTCAGAGATCATCTTATTGACTTTAACCTGTTGAGCTCTACCTATTAAGAAAGAAGAAAACCATCTTATTATATAGGGATTCACTACCATATGTTTCAATTTTTTCCAATTATTAATATGGTTTCACTGTGTTAAAAGCTGAGCTAAAATCAATAAAAAGAAGGCGTGTATATGCTTTTAAGTCCTTTAAATGTTTAGAAACCAAATGGATGATACTTCCTACTGCATCACAGTCTGAACAATCCTCACAAGTTTGCCTCGTTGCTATGACAATCAATGTGGACCTGATAGTAATTTAAGAATACACTAATTCCCCTGTAGTGTGAACAGATTATTAAATATCTTAATGTTTTTAAAGCATTCCATTCTTATTTAATCTATCTGAATCTAATCTGAAATTTTAATTTTGGTAAAAAACTAAAACAACAACAAACAAAAAACATTACAGCCTATGTCAATTGAACTTATAGCAAAAGTGATGTCTAGCAGTTTTAAAAGTTGATCTGAGAAAGCAAATTTAAGAATAATCGGATTCCCCTACAGTGTGAACTATTTTTTTTTTTTCATTTAATATTTAGTGAGTTTGAGTGTACTGATATATTTATTATTTATCAGTATTACTTGTTTCTCTTTTATTCTTTAAAACAAAGCATTCGATTCGTATCTGATCTGAAATGTGAGCTGAAGCGAATTTGAATAAAAACATTAACAGCCTAATACAATTCTTCTGGATGTCAGACTTTATTCTCTTGCTTTTATTACTCCAAAGACAGACATTATGGTGTCTGTGAGCCCAAGCTAATGAAACATTACCAGCAGAAATAATTTTCAGTTGAAAAGGAGATTAAAAGAATTAACCTGGGCGCTGGAACCCCCTATCCATTATGCAGCCTTATTTAATAATTGATTGCTGTAAGTGATATTTCCCTCACAGATGATTAGAGACTTTGTAATGGCGTCTGTTGTTGAGGCAGCTTTGAATGATGATAAATCAGTCTTACAGTCGCCAGCCATGTCTCTTATCCGTCTCTGCTAAAATGTTGTTGTTATTATTAGTACCAATTTAAATTGATGTCATCTTCAGTGGAAATCTTTCAGGGGACAGCACTCAGTCACAAAGGCCCAAATTGATTGCGTTTTTCAATTGTATCATCAATTGCGACACAGTTGTAGTAACCACTTGTGAATACATTTCATATTCCTTCCCTTCCTTTGTTTGCGTTCAAACGTTTATCCTTCCCGCTTTGATGTTGGAAAATGTGAAACGACTGAAGCGATCATAGAAAAGATACAATTGAAACATTTTGCATCGCGGCGCAGAGAACAAGGGCTGCATTATTGGCTGGAGCTTTGTTTCTTATCTCAGCTTGAAATAAAGTGCTGACGCTTTTATCATGCCCAGTGCCATTTTTAAATCTTTCGTTTATTCCTTCCTCTGTGTTCCGGAGATCCCTTTTACATGTTTCTCTGTGTGTGTGTGTGTGTGTGTGTGTGTGTGTGTGTGTTTCTCCTTTTGGTAGCTGTCGTGGAGTGTGAACATCAGGAAGAAGTTGAAAAGTGTGGCTCCTTTCCTCGGCAGGTTCAGGCCGCTGGTTGGACAGTGCTGTCACCAATGCACCCCAGAGAGCCTGGTGAGAAAACGAGAGGGATGAAAGGATTATTTGAAGATAATAAAAGGACAAACAGCCAGAGGCAGATGGGGAAGTACACAGATTTAGGCTCACCTGAAAACCTCAGACACTGCTTTCACAAACCCATATCATGAGGGACGATCAAAGGGATTTCAGAGCGCTAGCAAACGTGTTACTTACGGTAGGAATGGCAAGAAAAAAGGGATTAGTATTGGAGAGAAAAATAATGAACACTCAAGAGCATAGTCCCCCCCCATGCCATGAAGAGCTTTTCAGAAAACTGCAGATGACTAAGCTTGTTTTCAGCAGCACTGGTCCCAGTGGGCACATCGCGCTGAGAGCTGGGATGTGAGGCTAATGGAGCAGTAATCAGAGGGTTATTGGATCGAACCTCTCCTGAACTAAACTATTAATCTCAGACCAGCCAGCCAGATAAATCATATTTGAGCTATCTGGTGTTTGTATTAAAAGTCATTTAAAAAGCATGCTTGGCTTTAACAGCCCTGTCATATAAATCTACAGAGCTACACTGTGTTCCAAATTCTTATGCTAGTGACACATCTGTAGGATTGAAGTACCATAAACATTCAGATTTTTGTTGATCAAAGAAAGCGTTCGTTTTCTCATCTCTTTTGTAGATAAGAGACCTATCTGAGATGGACACCATTAAGTAGTTTGCTGGTCTAATTGGGTAAATGGAAACCCTACCTGAAGATGTTGTTTCACATTATTAAGCAAGTCACAGTTCTCATGCAATATGGGGAGAAAGAAAGATCGTTCTGAAGATGAAATGGTGCAGAAGACATGAAAACAACTGAATGGAGATTATCGAAGTATCATAAGATTTGAGTAATTGCTGGTGTCTCTGGAGTCTCAAGAACCTCTCCCTGCAGGCTGGCAGTTTTGCATAAAGTTGCATTTCAGCCACCTCTAACCAAAGCTCGCAAAGAGAAGCGGTTACAATGGGTTTAGAAGACTCATTTTGAAATGGTTTTAATTATTGACGAATGCTGTACTACAGTGGATGGTCTTGACGGATGGATTTCTTGATGTTTGGTGAGTAGTCACCCCGTTACAATAAGATTACGACGTCAGTGAGGAGCCTAGCGGGTGATGATTTGGGCTGGAATATTGGGAAGTGAGACGGAAGGTCCCTTTAGGGTTTCTGAGGGTGTCAAAAATGACTTCTGCAAGATATGTGGTGTTTATAACTGACCATTTTTTTGCTGTGATATAAAAAGGAGGATAGAATTTTTTTTCTGAAATAAAAGGATTTTCATTCAGGGCAATGCACTATCCCATGCCACAAAAAAAAAAAAACATGCTGCAAACATTTCTCTTTGTGAGCTTTGATTAGAGGTGGCTGAAATGCAACTTTACGCGCAACTGCCAGCTTGCATGGAGAGATTGTTGAGACTCCAGATACACCAGCAGCTTCAAATACCCGTTTGTTGCTCAACACTTGCTGTTTTTATAGCTGTCAAGTTTGACACAAACTTTCCTTAATAAGCCTTTATCTGATCAAGTGTTATCTTGTGCTGTAAATGACTCACAAATCTTTGATTAATCTCCATTCAGTTTTCGCACAATATTAGTTGTTTTCATATCTTTTGCATAACATTGCACCATTTCATGCTTTTCATCTTCAGAAAAATCTTTCTCCCTGAACTGCATGAGGACTGTGACTTAATAATAATGTGGAACAACCTACCTTTAGGGTTTCATTTAACCAAGTAGACCTGGCAAACAATTTAACAAACCTGTCTGAGATTGATACCAGTCATCTAAAAAGATATGAGAAATAAAGCAAGCAACGACTTTCTTTGAAAAACTAAAATCTGAATGTGTATTGTATTGTTTTGAAATCCTACTGCCGTCTCACTTGCATACTAATTTGAAAGACAGTGTAGGGATGTAGTAGCTACCATAATTGTACATATGAGATGTCTACATTTGCCCCCCTCTAGTTTTACTGAGATAATTACTGACAATCAGTGTCTTAAAGGAATAGTTGTTTACTCAGTCATGTCATTTTGTAGAGCGCAAAAGGAGATGATTAGCAGGATGTATCTCTTTACTATAGACGCCTGTTTCTGCCTCAAAGTAAAAAAAAAATAACAAACACATACACTACCAGTCAAAAGTTTGTAAACTGTACTATTTTGATTGTTTTTGAAAGAAGTATCACCAAGGCTGCATTTATGTTATTAAAATACAAAAAAAGCTGTAATATTGTGAAATATTATTAAAATGTAAAATAATGGTTTTCTATTTTAAATGTAATTTATTTCTGTGATGCAAAGCTGGATTTT
This sequence comes from Gobiocypris rarus, assembly GCA_023029165.1. Classification (NCBI taxonomy): domain Eukaryota; kingdom Metazoa; phylum Chordata; class Actinopteri; order Cypriniformes; family Gobionidae; genus Gobiocypris; species Gobiocypris rarus. Next base: position 24,425,700 of record CM040928.1, read on the forward strand.
GAGCATCACTACTCCGTACAGTACAGTATTCAGTGCCACATGATCCTTCAGAAATCATTGTAATATGATTTGCTGCTCAAGAAACATTTATGATTATGATCAATGTTGAAAGCAGTTGTGTAAAAACACTTTTTTTTAGGAAAGTATAGACATATATAATGTTGCAAAAACTTTATATTTCGGATAAATGCTGTTCTCTGTTAACTTTCTATTCATTAATTTCTTTATTTTTGTTGATAATAATAATAAAGTTTGTTGAGCAGCAAATCATCATATTAGAATGATTTCTGAAGGACCATGTGACTAAAGACTGGAGTAATGATGCTGAAAATTCAGCTTTGAATCACAGAAATAAATTGCATTTTAAAATGTATTCAAATAGAAAAGTTATTTTAAATTTTAAAAATATTTCATAATAATACAGTTTTTTTTCTGTATTTTGGATCACATAAATATAGCCTTGGTGAGCAGAAGGGACTTCTTTCAAAAACAATCAAACTAGTACAGTTTCCAACTTTTGACTGGTATTGTATATTCACGACAGTTTAAAATAAGAAATAAAGTTGGTTTCACAGACAGGGCTTAAATTAAGCCAGGAGTAGATGTTAGTTACATTTAAGGACATTCAAGTAGCTTTTATAAATGTGCCTTAGAAAAACAACAAACGTTACAAGTGTGCGTCTTGAGACAAAACAATGGCACTGACATATTTTAAAGTCCCTGTAAAGTCAAAATTAAACATGTGTTCTGAGTTTCTCACACCACACATAAATGTGTTATTAACCAACTAGCCAAATTTGAATCATAAAAAAATCCGCTAAGTACATAAAATATCTTATCGAAATCTTGAAAAAATAAGCAGCATTCTCTGCTCTCAAACTCTGGGGGAGTGTCTGTTGATCGGCGCCGAAACCACACCCACTCGCGGGAAAGCTGCCGTAAACACACGAGTCAACAACAACACTCAAGTACAGCTCACGAGTCACGACGAATTAATACACCTCTTCTTGAGATCGTCTTTTTTGTTGTTTTGTAGGCTGTTTTGTAAGTTGTAGGCTGTAGTAACTAACGGTACTGACAGTAACTCGCAATCTAGCGGGTGAACTGATGCGAAATTGCGAATGTGCTCTAGTTATGGGGAGGGGCCACATGCCAAGCGGCTCCAGTGCGTCATCGAGCCACCGTTTTAACCCCGCCCAAAAAATCCGGAACACAGCAGTGGTGAAAAACTTCTTAATGGTCTAACTTCTGAATTCAGTACTACATAGTTCACAGTCTTTGTAATGTGTTTCAACAATACATTTCTAAAATGTATAATGTGTTTAGAAACAAATCTCAGAATTGCCTTTACAGGGACTTTAAGATGTCAGTGTAAGCTGCTTTCAGTTCAGACTGCTCAAACATACACTGTAGTATGGGACTAGATTTGAGCCTTGTCTGTGAAACCAGGCAAAAAAGTTGCAATCCCAATATTGTGGCGCTTATATTGTTGAGAGCTTTTGTTGCAATTTAACTGTTAAAACTGTGACAAAACAGGCTTTAATAATGTCAAATCTGGTTTGACACATCTTAACTTGCCATATTTGAATACACTACATAAAAGTTTGGGGTTGATAGTATTTATGCATTTAACTGCAAAAACAGTAATATTGTGAAATCTTATTACAATTTAAAATAATTGTTTTCTATTTTAATTTATTTTAAAATATAATTGTATTCCTGTGATGTTAAAGCTTAATTTTCAGCATCATTATTCCAGGAAACATTTCATTTCTTCTTGTCAGTGTTGAAAACTTGTGATCTTAAATATTGTTGTGGAATATATATTTTTTAAGATTATTCGCTGAAAAAAATGAGAACAAGAAGACATTACACATGCTTTCTAAATGGTTATAAGATACAAATATCTTACTGACCCCACAATTTTAACCAGTAGTGTATGCAAAAATCCCCCCTCAAGAGGAATATTTTCAGTGAATAGTTACCTAAGTTTCAGTTTATTCTGTAAATAAACTAAAATAAACAGTTAAGTTTTTTCAGGAACTAACTTTATAATTTCCAAGTGCTTTCTATGCTTCTGCACAGGAAAGGTGATACACAAGTTATTTATTTTCTTTTTTAACAGACTTTTACAAATGAGTCTTTTTTTCAATCAGTCTGTTTGAGAGCTTTGAAGAGCACCGATACTGCGACGGTTTTGATCATGTTAGTTATGTTAGACCTAAATGGCAACAAAGCATTAAAATGGCACATTAATCCAACTTCTATATTCACAAACTTTCAAATAAGCCTGTTCTAGATATTTTTTTTAATTAATTGTTGAGAGCTTATGCAGCTGCTTAAATACTAATTGTATGGTAGCTCGCTGAAACTAACCCTGTCACAGAGATAAAAAAAATAAAAGAAAACTTTTTTGGGTCTACTTTGTACAACCAAAATCTATTTTATTCATTTATTTTAAACAAATAAAAGGAAGCAAAAACAAAACAATCAGGAACTAGCATTTTTAAATGTTTTATTCTATCATCCAGATACTTGCATTATATAATTACATGCATGTCAACATATTTTGGAAGTATTTTATTCAGGCAAACATTTTGAACGTCTTTAAGGCTGTGATTTATAGTGGAACTAATAGGGTGCTATTTTGAACACTAAAAGGCTTCCCTAAAGTGTGTCATTATCTCAGTCTATATAGGACAGCAGAGCAGACTCTGAACCATGATGGTTGCTGGTTAGGGAGCTTTCCATCAAGTTTGATCAAATATCCTCTTGCCACTCTCAGGGTCTGAAGTTGCTGTGTAACACTCCTCCCCTGGGCTTTCAGAACCTGACGTGCGTGAACGAGACACACACCGGGTAAGTGCACATCCTTCACTCGACTCAAGCCCTCCCCATCCGGGCCATTAAAATAACAATGCACTACTCAACTCCTGCTTCAAACTGCTTGAGTGTAATTATTGTTTGCGTTTCTGACTCGCAAGCCTGGCACATGCACTTCAGTTGCGAAATAAAGAGTCCTAGAATAACATTCCCTTTATTTTTTACATCGCAGATCCACAAACGAGTGCAGTTCCACAGTCCCGCTACCTTTTTTGTAAAAGGGTACCCTTTTTGTACACTTTCGGCCACACACACACCGGAGCTAGGGAAGATACTTAAAAGCTGCAGCTTTCCAAGCAAAAACTACTAATTTAAACCTAGTTCAGCTTGTCAAATGTTTTACTTGGCTACAGTATACTAACAAAAAATATCTAACTAAAATAAAGCTACTTAAGGCTTCAGTGCTTTTTATATATATCTGTATCATAAATATATAAGATACTGTGGGGCAAGAAAGTATTTAGTCAGCCACCTATTGTGAAAGTTCTCCCACTTAAAAAGATAAGAGAGGCCTGTAATTTTCATCATAGGTACACTTCAACTATGAGAGACAGAGTTTTTTTTTCCAGAAAATCAAATTTTTAAAGAATTTATTTGCAAATTATGATGGAAAATAACTTTGGTCACCTACAAAAAAGCAAGATTTCTGGCTCTCACAGACCTGCAACTTCATCTTTAAGAGGCTCCTCTGTCCTCCACCTGTATTAATGGCACCTGTTTGAAATCTACGTTCAAAACGTCAGAGTTCGGTTCTTTTGGATGATGTGAACGCTGTCTTCCGAACTCTGGTGCGCACCCGCGAACCATACTCAAGTCTACATTTAAAAAGGGGGGTCTGGGGTTCGGTTCGCTGCTGATGTGAACGTAATCGTACTAAATCGTGGAAGTTAACCGCTATTAATTACGTATCATTTGATAAAAATGTGTGTTTGATGTGCGTTTCACTCATTTTCCTAATGAGCGTGAATGACATACTGCAGGCAGAGAGCTGTAAATCTAATTTCTGCTCATCTTCAGCATTTGCAGTACATTCGCGGCAGATAGATGCAAGTGCCATTACCTACTGAAGCTATGGTAACAACAAATGGTTCAAAAATATAATAAAAGTGAGGTGAGCAACTATACATTTTTCCATCTTCTCGCTCGCCGTTGTTACCAAGCAACGGGGTAAACAGCTGCTGCTTTGACGCAAACGCACCTTTTTGGACCCAAGTTTGGACCCAAGTGAAGTTATTAAACGTAATTTTGGGAAGAGTACGCCTATCTAATCTTCCAGTTAATACCAAGGAATAAAATCAGCAGCTTACCTCTTCCCATTTTTAGTTCCTGCAGCATCCCTCCTCCTCCCCTGCTCCTCCTTTTGTACAGTTTTGTCTGTTATAGGGGGGGCAATCGGAGCTTAGGTAGAATATCCTCTCCGAGCCCCTCTATAGCAGACAGCACGCCAAATCTGTTTACCACTTTCAGTAAGATTATATGGGCACACAAACTCGTGAAATAATATAATATGAACACAGTCCAGCGGGGGCAGAGGGAGGGGGGAGCAATTGAACTCGGTTTCGGTCCAGGCAATTGAACCAAGTGTGAAAACACCCTTAAAATGACAGCAGCACTAATAATGTCATTAATGTTCATCAGAGAACAAAGGGAACAGAGAAAATTGTAGCTTTAATGATGATCAATCTATTTTTAATGTATTATTTATGCAGTTAAGAAAAGGTGTTTGATAACATTACATTTCTGAACAGGGAAGGCCACGGGTATATAACATTAACATAATATAAAAAATAAAAAATAGATTCCAGCCATACTTTTATTCAGCAAGTATGCATTAAATTAATAAAATCAAAGGGAGGGGGGGAGGAGGGGGGGGACATTGTAATTTCTTGCTTTCTATGTTCTGCCTCTTACTATTCATCTAAGAATCCTATAAAAAATATGTATCATCGCTTCCACTAAAATTAAGCAGCACAAGTGTTTTTAACATTGATAATAAGAGAGTTTCTTGAGCACCAAATCTGTAACATATGGGGGGTGTTGAAGAATACAGGTACAAATTATGGGGGTAACACATCCACATATAAAGTACGACACCAGACAAAGAACAGAACCAAACAGGGAGTATAAATACAGAGGAACTAATGAGATAATTGACAGGACAGGTGAATAGAATCAATAATCAGGCACACTGGGAAACTGGGTGAAATGACAAGCAAAGGGAGAACAGAACCACAACAGATTGAACAAAACATAATCCTGACAAAATCAGCATATTAGAATGAATTCTGAAGTGTCATGTGACACTGAAGTAAAAAGCTTTGCCATCACAGGATACCTATACTTAGTGTTTTGCTGTATTTTTATCAAATAAATGCAGCTTTGGTAAGAGAAATCTTTTAAAGTAGAAAATATTCCCGACCCAAAACTTTTGAACTTCAGTGTATGACTAACATGTAACAATGTAATATTGCAGTCAGAGCAGCATTTACCTGATATAACATAATAATCTCTGCTGAGGTGATATAACTACACATACTTAAAGTAACACATTGATTACTAATGTTGGTTTCGGTTCATCCCAGTAATTTAAATCTTTTCCACCAAAAATAATTGTTTAGATTTGTTCTGTAATTTACGCTAAATGCAACTTACAGCAATTAATTACATTTTTCTTTACAAAAAGACAACTAAGATTAACTAGCATTAATTGGATTTCCCCATGCTACCTGAGAGGAGAGATGGATTAAAATCTGTTTGTTGTAACTGTGGAGAGGAAGGGCATGTAGAAACGGCACAGAGCTCAACTTCATCAAAATATTGTCCTCCTTGATAGGGAAAACATTTCTAAAAAGGTGAGCTATTTGAAAGCGCGCAAAGAGATTGACAAACACCCTTTATTCAAATGAATATATATATATATATATTAGTGGTGGGCCGTTATTAGCGTTAACGTGCTGCGTTAACGTGAGACTCTTATCGGGCGATAAAAAAAATATCGCTGTTAATCTATTCTCAAAGTTGGGTTGGGAGCTGGGTCTATACTACGCAAGCTATGATGACTTTCACCGTGATATTTTAGCGCGGATGTATAGTTAACTAGCCGAATTGCACTGTAGGGAGCGAGAACAAGTCTTCGAAACTGTGTGTATGCTGTGAAATTACCACATCAAGCGTGAACGCTGGCATCCGAACTCGGGTGCGCACCCGCGAACCGTAATCGAGTCCTGACGAGCGTGACTGACGTACTGTAAGCAGAGAGCTGTAGATCTCATTTCTGCTTGTCGTCAGCGTTCTTTAGAGCATTTGCAGTATATTTGCGGCAGATAGACGCAAGTGCCATTACCTACTGAAGCTTTGGTAACAAAATCAACGGTTCAAAAACAAGAATATAAAATTTTGGTAAACAACGCTATTCGTTTTGCCACCTTCTCGCTCAACGTCGTTACCAAGTAACGGGGTAAACAGCTGCTGCTTTGATGACGCAAATGCACCCCGGTTTCGGACCCAAATAATATAATATGAACACGGTCCAGGGAGCAATCGAACTTGGGTTCGGTCAGGCAACCGAACCAAGTGTGAAAGCACCGGTCATTATTTGGGTAGCACACATATTCTGAATGCCTTCGGCAGAACTCAAATGAGCCATTTTAATCTAGATTAATCTCGATTAATTTCAAGATCACAGTGAGATTAATCTATTTTGGGTTTTGGGTTTTCATGAGCTGTATGCCAAAATCATCAGTATTTAAACAATAAAAGACCTGAAATATTTCAGTTAGTGTGCAAAGCAATTATCACCAAAAATTACATTCCATCAAAAAAGACTCAAACTTTAACAAGCCAAACTCAACTTAACAAAGATCAAAGTTTGACAATGGAACTTTCTCAATTGTCTAAAGGAAAAAAGACAAAGCAAAAGGCCAGTCAGGAGAGCAGATATAAAAAAACTGAACCCATAAGAGACTTTGTCATGATGGAAATCCAAATTTCCAACACGATCTCATGACAATGCGTATAAATAGTACGAGTGTGCAATCTCGTAGAATGTATACGCTAAAACTCATTTTGGCGTGCATATGGTACGCCGTTTTTGGCGTGCATATGATACGCACTTTATGGCGTGTATATGACACGCTTTTGGGTAGGGTGAGGGTGGGGGTGTGGGTGTGGGGGGTTCGTACATATAATACGCCATAAAGTGCGATCATATGCACGCCAAAAACGGCGTACCATATGCACGCCAAAATGAGTTTTGGCGTATACATTCTACGAGATTGCACTCTCGCACTATTGATACGCATTTTCGTGAGATCGGGCTTAAATTTCCAGGAGTGAAGCCCCTCACCCAAAAATAGGAGTAGAGGGCATATACCAATTCTACCCACTTGATGGGTAGTTACCTCATTCAGTGGAACTGTCAATGCTTCAAGGCAAGTTTTGCTGTACTTCAGCGAATAGCTACTATACTTAATTCTCTTGACTGTTGCCTTCAAGAAACTCCCTTAACTCCAAACAGCCCAAATTCTTAAAAAAAAAAAAAGTTTTAATGTTTATGGTCCAGTTAGACATGATATAATTAATTGTCAGATTAGAATAAGAAAGAGAAACCAATGCAAAATTAGCAGTTTCTCTGGATTTATTATGTATATGTATCTGTTTGAGTAAAAAAATTAACATTTTATATTTTATTCTACAAACTATAAAAATAAAAATGGTCATTTAGAGTATCTTTTTATTGAAAAGACAACTGGTCAAAATAACAAAAAAGATGCCATGTTTTCAGACCTCAAATAATGCAAAGAAAACAAATTTATATTCTAATTTAAACAACGCAATACTAATTAAAAAGAGTTCAGAAATCAATATTTGAAATATCCATACTTTGGCCTGTCTTGTGTGGATTGGAGCATGCGTGTGGATTCCTTCTTGTAAAAAAACGCCTGGATAGCTTATTAGTTCTTGTTTGTCGGATAAATTTGAATTAGCAATTAGGTAACAGGCTAGCAGAGCCAAACAACGTTTGACGTTGTTTACATCCTTGCTACAGCATAAAAATAATGATAGAAACTAATAAGTATGGAAAACACATCAAAGAATAAAACATACTTACAGGTTGTGGCCCATAAACAACAGCTTCTTAAAAAGTGGGGACTGCTGTCCTCTGTAAAATTTGCAGCACAGAGAGCTATATTTGGATTATAATGTTCAGGAATGTTCAGTGTTTTGACGGCATGGCAGCAACACTACCCACGCTTCCTCTTCTCAACATGGCCTTTGTTGCGTGTTCCCGGGAGCAGGGTTTATGTACATTTTAGGGTTAGTGATGTCACTAACCCACAACCAATTTGTTGTAGTCGCTACCAGCTGTTTGTTGTAGTCCTCAAAAAGCAATTTCTTTAAAAGAAAATGTCTCCCTTTTTTTTACTTTGAGCGTCATAACTTTGCCTCAAACAGCAACATTACACACCTAACTAAAGTTAAAAATGTGAAATCATAATCAACCACTCCTTTAATTTAGCAATCTGTGCTCCTGAACTTTTACTTGGCTTCGCATGGAAAACCTGGGATGACTTGTGCAAAAGTGATTGAATTATCACTTGATTGCCTCTGAAGTATTGGAGTGCCAACAAAAAATTCCAAGACGGCAAATTAAAGCAAATTGTAACAATTTTGAAACACTATACTATAAAAATTTACCATGGCACCACAAGATTTTCAAGATCCATTATAAAGGTTCATCGACATTCTTATTGAAATAGCAAACAAAACTATTTCTAAAACGTAAGCAAAGCCCAGTTGAAGGTATAACCCATGGTTCAACGAAAACGGTAGAAGGGTTATTGAAATTTAGAAAAAAGCAGAAATAATTTTTAATAGACATCCAACAACAGATAATTTGATTAAAATGTGTCAGGCACAAGCACACAGAGTTGTTAATACAAGACATGTTTTGTATCAAGTTTAACTGCAAACACACTAAACTAAAAATATCTGGGATATCATTCGAAAGATGAACAACAAAGGAGGTGGGTCACAAATACAACAAATTAAACATCAAGATACTCTTTTAACGACAAAACAAAAAATAGCAAATGTGTACTGTTAGCAGTCTTTTGAAAAATTCAACTTGTTAGAAAATTGTCGACCTAAGGGCTTGTTGACCTTTAAAACAATACGAACACAGCAAGAGCATACATATCTGCGCTTCTCTTCAAATAACATGGAACCATATAATCAGCTCTTCACTATGGAAGAGCTTTCAAGTGCTCTTAAATGCTGCCATAATACTTCAGTTGGTCTAGATGGAATTCACTATGAGTTTCTAAAGCATCAACTCCATGCTGTATTATTACTCCTCCTCCAAATGTTTGCTACTATCTGGAGAACAGGAGATATACCACAATCTTGGCAAGAATCAATAATTATTCCTATACCTAAACCAGGCAAGGGCCATTTCGATATGAACAACTATCGCCCAATAGCATTGACTAACTGCCTTTGCAAATATATGGAGAGAATGGTCAAGTCACCTTCATTTATATAGCGCTTTTTACAACACAAATTGCCTTAAAGGCGGCTTTACAGTGATATTAGGAAATTAATTTTGCTTTAGAAAAAAAGCTAAATCAAGTTTTTGAGTGATTCATTTCTGTTATTAAAAACTGATTAGTTATTTCATTTGGTGCTACTTAAACAACACCATCCTTGGCTAAAACAGAAAACCCCCAATGTATTCCGGACGTTCATCCGCATGTCAACAGCACCTGGTTGCCGGAGAGAGCAAACCATGAAATAGTTTTGAAGCTATACCACCACCATCCCTGTGCAAACCATAAAAAAAAATATTCTGTATTTTTCTTTCAGTCCTAGACGCCTGGCTCATTGGTCACTTCCTCCTGAGCGAGCTCCCTCTTGGTATATGATTGAACAATCTGTCTTGCCTTCTATTTCATTATTGCAGAGTCTGTCCCTTAAACTGGAGAGGTGAAGAAACATCTGATTATTTCACACTCTGCGTATTTTCACACTCAAAAATTCCAGTCAGCGTAGCTTTGACCACTACCTAAATGCTTGTTTAAGCATATGGTTGACCCTAAATTGTGTATTAATAAAAAAACCTTTTTATGGAAGGAATGGATTAAGAAGAGTGTTGTTATATTAAGCAACCTTTATGAAAATGGTAGTCTGAAGTCATTTAAATACATACAGTCCCTGACAAAAGTCTTGTCGCTTGTGTACAAAGATTTTATTACAAGAAATGGCTCATTTTAATCCCAACAGCTTTTGTAATAATGTTTCAGTGCAAAATGAAACTGTCAAAAAATATTCTAATATTCACAGCTTGGTAAAGCCCATTGAGTCAATTTTTGCAAAGACATAAGTGTTTTCGCCTTGTCATATGAGCTTCATCTGTGACTAATAATGGATCAATTAGATCTCAGGTGTGTATAAAAAGAACCCCAGTGCACTAGACCTTCAAATCAACTGCAACTACACCTCTGCGAACATGCCTAAGATTCACCCTGAGACTAAAGTTTTGATTATCAAGAGGCTGAAGACCAGATCCACTTCTGATGTGGCAGACACCTTCAATGTGTCTCAGCATCATGAACAGAGGATAAAAAAAAGATTTGAAGAGACTGGAGACGTTTATGAAAAGCCCAGGTCAGGCAAACCCTGCAAGACAACTGCTCGAGAGGACCGTTTGTTGGCTCGAAAATCCAAGGCCAGCCCATTTTCCACTGCAGCAGAGCTCCACGAGACCTGGTCACCTGAAGTCCCTGTGTCAACCAGAACAGTTTGACGGATTCTGTCTCGAAATGGCCTCCATGGTCGAATCAGTGCCCAGAAGCCAGCACTAAACAAAAGACAATTGAAAAACCGTGTGGCATTTGCCAAAGCCCACAGCCTGCTAAAAGGATGGACGCTGGAAAAGTGGACAGTCACGCCACATTAAAGAGCGTCAAAACGGCTTTTATCGTTTGAATTTCGTGATAAAATGGACAGAATACTTAATACGTTCATGTGGGGACAAGGATTGAAAACGTTACACGTATTCATATATATATATATATATATGATGTCTTTCACCTTGTTATATTAGCACGCACTGTAGGGAGCGAGAATGAGTCTTCGAACCTGCGTGTATGCTGTGAAATTACCACATCAAAGGTGAACGCTGTCTTCCGAACTCGGGTGTGCACCCGCGAAACGTACTCGAGTCCTTCGGTACGGTTCGCTGCAGATGTGAACACAATGGTATTAAATTGCGGAAGTGAACCACTATTAATGACGTATGATTTGATAAAAATGTGTGTTTCACTCATTTTCCTGATGAGCGTTACTGGACATACTGTTTGCAGAGAGCTGTAGATCTAATTTCTGCTCGTCATCAGTGTTCTTTAGAGCATTTGCAGTATATTTGCGGCAGATAGACGCAACTGTCATTACCTACTGAAGCTTTGGTAACAAAACCAACGGTTCAAAAACAAAAAATATAAAAGTTAGGTGAACAACGCTATTAGTTTTGCCACCTTCTCGCTCAACGTCGTTACTAAGTAATGGGTTAAACAGCTGCTGCTTTGATGATGCAAACGCACCTCGGTTCGGACCCAAATAATATAATATGAACACAGTCCAGCAGTGGGAGGGGGGAGCAATCAAACTCGGGTTCGGTCCAGGCAATCGTGTGAAAAAGTGTGAAAGCACCAAGTCATTATTTGGGTAGCACACATATTCTGAAATAATTTATTTATCTGTATTGTTATTGTTTTCTTTTCTTTTTCTTATAAATATCTTTAAATTAATTGTATTTAATTATATAGCCAAGTGACCTCAAGCCATAGTTGGGTGTTATCAGGGTAAAAAAAAATATTCTGTGCAAATGTATTGCATTGAATTCTGAAAAGTATTTGAGAATCAATAAAAATTGTTAATCAGAAAAAAATAAAAATAAAACGTGACTCTAGATCTTGCATGATTTTTTTCTGTTCCACTGACTGCATCTCGCGTTTTAACCGCAGTGTTCTGTGTGAGTAGCCCTTTAAGCCATTGCTGATAGATCCTGACGTGTGGTGATGCAGTCATTGTTTCCCTGAAAAGAAAGAGGGCTCTCATGAAGAGGTGTTTCTAACTTTCTAGAAAACACTTTATTAGGCCAAATAAATGGGATTTGGCTCTCCTGCATCAAAACACACAGCGACTGACTCAGTGAGTACCCAGTTTGTCTTCTTTTCCATCACCCCTCACTTTAGAAAGTGTCAGAAGCCGAGCTCTGCAAATTCTGCTGAAGAGTTTAATTTGTCTTGAATTAATAGGCCCAAATCAGAGCCTGCTCTTTCACTGGTTGAGCTAATTAACATTTTGGAGCCTGATTATGCTGAGAATATGATGTATTCACCCATTGCTGATTGGTCGTGATTGTTTTCATTGTCTCAAGGTGAATGAGACAATATCTATTTACGCAAGGGCTCCTTTTTATTTTGCTAATCGGGTAAAAGAGAGCGGGCATACTTGAGTGTTGTGTGTGTGTGTGTGTGTGTGTGTTTTCAGGTACCGTGGCTGGTTAGTAAGGAGGGTGTGCTGTTTGCTGTTTGTCTGGGGTCGTGAAGTTCACCCCAGCCCTGCTGGAGACAGACGGCATAGAGTCCACGGCAGCGAGAGGTGCGGCTCGCTCGAGCACTCTTCACTGATTAGATGACATGCCACGTGTAGCGAAAGAGAGAGAGAAAGGATGCAAGAAGCATTTGAGGATTGAGAGGCACTCCCGTGAGACTCCCATTGAGATTTAATTCAGATGTCTTTCTCCTCTGTTAATATAGAAGATTGGTAGACACTTAATCTGACATTACATTAGCTCACATGCAGAGATGTGAAAGCCTACATATTTTCAATACCGACCAGTACAGGGGTTTTCAACCTTTTATATTCCAGAGAATTTAAAATATAATGATTTCTAACATGGGATCTTTCTAACATTGAAAAAAAAATATGTAGGCCTAATATTTGAATTTGTGTATATATATATATATATACACTCACCTTAAGGATTATTAGGAACACCTGTTCATCTTCTCATTAATGCCATTATCTAATCAACCAATCACATGGCAGTTGCTTCAATGCATTTAGGGGTGTGGTCCTGGTCAAGACAATCTCCTGAACTCCAAACTGAATGTCAGAATGGGAAAGAAAGGTAATTTAAGCAATTTTGAGCGTGGCATGATTGTTGGTGCCAGACGGGCCGGTCTGAGTATTTCACAATCTGCTCAGTTACTGGGATTTTCAACTTTGACTGAAATAACCACCCGTTACAACTGAGGTATGCAGCAAAGCATTTGTGAAGCCACAACACGCACAACCTTGAGGCGGATGGGCTACAACAGCAGAAGACCCCACCGGGTACCACTCATCTCCACTACAAATAGGAAAAAGAGGCTACAATTTGCACAAGCTCACCAAAATTGGACAGTTGAAGATGTTGCCTGGTCTGATGAGTCTCGATTTCTGTTGAGACATTCAGATGGTAGAGTCAGAATTTGGCGTAGACAGAATGAGAACATGGATCCATCATGCCTTGTTACCACTGTGCAGGCTGGTGGTGTAATGGTGTGGGGGATGTTTTCTTGGCACACTTTAGGCCCCTTAGTGCCAATTGGGCATCGTTTAAATGCCACGGCCTACCTGAGCATTGTTTCTGACAATGTCAATCCCTTTATGACCACCATGTACCCATCCTCTGATGGCTACTTCCAGCAGGATAATGCATCATGTCACAAAGCTCGAAACATTTCAAATTTTTGTTTCTTGAACATGACAATGAATTCACTGTCCTAAAATGGCCCCCGCAGTCACCAGATCTCAACCCAATAGAGCATATTTGGGATGTGGTGGAAAGGGAGCTTCGCTCCCTGGATGTGCATCCCACAAATCTTCATCAACTGCAAGATGCTATCCTATCAATATGGGCCAACATTTCTAAAGAATGCTTTCAGCATCTTGTTGAATCAATGCCACGTAGAATTAAGGCAGTTCTGAAGGCGAAAGGGGGTATTAGGGGGTATCAAACACAGTATTAGTATGTGTTCCTAATAATCCTTTAGGTGAGTGTATATTTATATATATATATATATATATATATATATATATATATATATATATATATATATATATATATATATATATATACAGTCCCTGAAAAAAATCTATTTTGTAGAAACCTGCTATTAACCTGATTTTTAGTTCATCAATTGGTGTTAGAAATAGCTCATATGAAAAGCTAAAACCCTCCCAAATGATATTTAATGCACTGAAATAAATTAGTTTCACTGAAAAAAGATTTATCATTTAATCAAGACAGAAAGGTCAACTTTTGGCAAAACAAAAGTTTTGTTGCCTATACAGAAATTGAACAAATTGACTGCAAATACAAAAATATGTCAGCAAATTAAGCAGTTGTGCTGTGAGATCCAAATTGAATATCTTGTATGACTTCCAAGAGCTTGAAGGACTGCATCCATGCAGTTTGGCAATTTATTGATGAAGTCATCAGGAATAGCAAAGAAAGCAGTCTTGTATGCCTCCCAGAGTTCATCAATATTCTTTGGTTTCGTCTTCCATGCTCCCTCTTTCATCCTACCCCACATATGCTCAATGATGTTCATGTCTGGTGACTGGGCTGGCCAATCCTGGAGCATCTTGATCTTCTTCGCCTTGAGGAACTTTGATGTGGAGATGGAAGAATGTGATGGAGCACCATCCTGCTGCAGAATTTGGCCTCTTTTATGGTTGGGAATATAAGAGGTATAAGATTTCTTGGTATTTTAGACTATTGAAGTTGCCTTCTACCCTGCAGATCTCTTGCACACCCCATACTGGATGTAACCCCAGACCATGATTTTCCCCCCACCAAACTTCACTGTTTTCTGGGTGAATCTCAGATCCATGCGGGCTCCAGTAGTTTTCCTGCAATATTTGCGGCGACTGTGGTGTAATTCAACAGAAGATTAATCTGAAAAATCCACCTTCTACCACTTTTCCAGCGTCCATCCTTTTAGCTGGCTGTGGGATTTGGCAAATGCCACACGGTTAGTGCTAGCTTCTGGGCACTGATTCGATCATGGAGGCCATTTTGAGACAGAATCCGAAAACTGTTCTGGTTGACACAGGGACTTAAGATGACCAGGTCTCGTGGAGCTCTGCTGCAGTGGAAAATGGGCTGGTCTTGGATTTTCGAGCCAACAAACGATCCTCTCGAGAGGTTGTCTTGCAGGGTCTGCCTGACCTGGGTTTGTCATAAACATCTCCAGTCTCTTCAAATCTTTTTTTTATCCTCTGTACTTGACGCTGAGACACTTTGAAGGTGTCCGCCACATCAGCAGTGGATCTGTTCTTCAGCCTCTTGATAATCAAAACTTTAGTCTCAGGGTGAATCTTAGGCATGTTTGCAGAGGTGCAGTTGAAGTGAAGGTCTAGTGCACTGGGGTTCTTTTTATACACACCTGAGATCTAATTGATCCATTATTAGTCACAGATGAAGCTCATATGACAAGGTGAAAACACTTATGTCTTTGCAAAAATTCACTCAATGGGCTTTTTCCAAGCTGTGAATATTAGAATATTTTTTGACACTTTCATTTTGTACTGAAACATTATTACAAAAGCTGTTGGGATTAAAATGAGCCATTTCTTGTAAAAAAAATCTTGATAAGAAATTTATTTCAGCGGCACTTCAGTTCAATTTGTACAAAAGCAACAATACTTTTGTCAGGGACTGTGTATATATATATATATATATATATATATATATATATATATATATATATATATATATATATATATATATATATATATATATATACACAAACAAACACACAAACAAAGTTGATGAATAATGGACTAAGTTAAATTTTCACAATTTACATTTGATTCTCAAGAATTTGAACGAATGCATTTTTAAAATAAGATTATTTAAAGGTCCCATATTGTCAAAACGGAAATTTCCTGTCTTTTTTCATGATAACTGAGGTCTAGGGGGTATGTGACTACCAAATAAGTTTCAAAACAGTCAATCCACAGTCAAATGCACACAGCCTGCATAAAGTAGCTGTGCCTTTTCACGAGCAGTTGTGACTTCGTAAAAATGTGAATACTCAGTCACCTCCTTCATTCACCACCCTGAGCACTGACAAATAAGTTATAACCATAATTAAACAAAACTATACCTGTTCTGTCTCCATGTTATTCTCTGGCTCTGTAGGCATTATTGTCCGACTCCGGTTCATTCCGTGAGATGAGACTTGTGCTCCTGACACAAGCTCTTGAAGCTCCTCCCTCTTTTTGAAAGGGGGCCGGGGACACTAGCTCATTTGCTTTTTATAGGGATGCACACACTAATGGTGCATTTTTGCTTTTAACATGCTGTAAAAAAAAAAAAAAAAAAAGAAGATCTGTGGGGTATTTTGAGCTAGAACTTCACATACACACTGGGGACATCAGAGACTAATTTTACATCTTCTAAAAAAGGGCATAATAGGTCCCCTTTAAATAAAATCGAACAGATGCAAATGCTTAAAGGGGACCTATTATGCCCCTATTTACAAGATGTAAAATAAGTACCTGATATCCCCAGAGTGTTTAAAATTATAGCTCAAAATATCCCACAGATCATCACAAATGATCTGGTGGCTCCAGCCTGCTTTCAAGAAGAAAGCTTCAAGAGTTCATGTTCTGGTGTCAGGACAATCTCTCACACTGAAAATGTCAGAAACTGTCAGTAGCGGTGTTCGGTTCGAACCGGAGTCGGACAATGATGCCTACAGAGCCAGAGAATCAATGCTGCATGGAGATAGAATAGGTATAGTTTTCTTTAATTATGGTTATAACCTATGTTGTCATCTTGCTTACATCCACTATTAGTACAAGCCTGTTGTAGAGGACCCTGTCTGAATGTTGGCCAAAACTTTACTGATGAGTTTTATGAAATTTATTTTACATCACACAAAAGATGAAGGATCAGTTTTCACTCCAAAAATCACCGTAAGAGCTGAATACACAGTACAAGAAGTGTGCATTAAAGTCTCATCCATAAACACTCTCTCAAACTTAGGACATTGACCATGAGAACTCATTTGTATGCATCACCATTTTAATAGCCTTTCTTAACCTTCCTGACCCAGAAAGAATAGAAACATTATGTTAAATTAAATGTAATATCTTATGTGAATATTTTAACTTTGACAGCCCTAAAAGTAAATTTGGTGAAAGCTCTCTTTCTGGAGACTCAAAAAAAAAACGGACCCTAATTTGAACGGTCGGTGGGTTGCCTTGTATACAGTTACAGTCACATGACCCCGACTGGATGCGTTTCTGAATCTGAATGATTCTTGCATTAAAAACCAATTCAACAGAGCTGCGCACTAATGGACAATTGTGTCGCACCCCTACTGGAATGGCATTCATTTTAATGTTGCTGTCAACTATGCCATGCTTTTTTGTTGTTGTTGTTGCTGCTGCTTCTCACCTTGATCCAACCCTGCTACCCCACCCTCCCTCCTCTATTCCTAACCCAATTTGGGCCCTAACATTTAAATAACCTTTTATAGTCCCAAACAGCATTGGTGTGTTTTTTACTCTTCAGGCATAAGCGGTGTGTTTGCGTGGTGTTTGTGATGATCCATCACACAATATCCTCTTTGTTTTCTCTGCGGTCTGTTGTCCTGTGACTGTTTTTTTTTTTTTGTATCCAGAGTGAGGCAGGCGCTGGTTACGGCATGTTCCCCAGAAGAGACCAAGGTGATGGAACTGGTGACGCCTGAGGTCAGAGGTTATTTAAGCAGACTTCTGGCCCTCACACAGACCTTCATCTCTCCCAGCCTACTCAGGTCTGAACGCAATTCTCATTCTGAACGAAAATCACTTTCATCCTTCTGCAATTCATTCATTCAGAGCTGCGTAATGTTTGAGGGGAAAAAATAACCCTTGGTAGGTTGCAAAAGTCCACATTGAAAAAATGAGATTTAAAATCCAATTTTTGGATCTTGAAAGGTTTAAGGAATTGTCAAATGAAGAAATATTTTACCCCATGCTTTTCTTGGTCACTAATTATATAAGCAAACTTGGGGCATTGACCGCGTGAACTCAGCATTTTTCAGCATTTCAAACATCTTTGAGGTTTTTCTTTTTTTTTTTTGCAGTTCTGC
This sequence comes from Gobiocypris rarus, assembly GCA_023029165.1. Classification (NCBI taxonomy): domain Eukaryota; kingdom Metazoa; phylum Chordata; class Actinopteri; order Cypriniformes; family Gobionidae; genus Gobiocypris; species Gobiocypris rarus. Next base: position 24,443,783 of record CM040928.1, read on the forward strand.
AGCATGACATGAATTTTTAAAAGCTCAGATATTCCATGCAGCCTATTAATTAATTTGAGGTCATAAAGGCTGCCTAACTGCTCTATATGATTCCAAAGAAGTTAAAACGTATAGCTTTTAATGAAGAGCAGCATTCTTAGTGACACTGCTGTCACTGATTGATGTGTCATGTCAACTGTCCCTCGGCAGAAAGACATTTTAATCTTTTTAATTGATGTCTCCCCAATCTCTCTTTCAGGATGGTGAGCTGGATGCTGCTGAAGTTCTTCAGTTTAATGTTCTGCAATGTACAGATCAACCTCAACCAGCTGGCAGCTTTACACCGTGCCACACGACTGGTAATATATTCAGCCTTTACAACCCCAATTCCAGAAAAGTAAAATGTAATAAAATCAAGAACCTGTGATTTTGTTAATTATGTTTTAATGTTTATTTAACTGATAAAAGTACAAAGAAAAGATTTCTATATTTACAAAGTACAATTAAGCTGGAAATATTAAACACATTTTGATGGCTGCAACGCACTCCAAAAAAGTTGTGACAGAGGCAAAATAAAATTGAAAAGATCACAAAATATCCAAGTTAAACGGTTTTGAAACAGTCCACAATTAGCAGGTGAACTGGTAATAGATGAGGGTGCCGTGTGTGGGTATAAAAGGAGCACCTCAGTCTTTGCCAGCAAAGATGGTCATGGCTCGCCACTTTGTGCCAAACGATCATCATATAATTGTCAAACAATCCAAAAAAGTCTCAATGCAAATATCTCAATGCAAGTGTGTAGGTCTTTCAGCATCTATAATACATAATATTGTGAAAAGATTCAATGAATCCAGAAAAATCTAAGGCTACGTACACACAGGCGCGTTTAGCTGTAAACGTTTAAAAATGTATCGGATCGGTGCTTAATCCAGATGCATCCGTCATTTTGGCAGCCTGAAACTGCTATTTTTTTTATAAACCTGGTCCCAGAGTGGATAAATCTGAAAACGACACCTTTACGTTTTCATGTGTACAGACAATCCGTATATTTTGTGAAACGATGATGTCATCACGCCTCGACACTAGTCAGGCACCGCATAGTCTCAGATGTCACGCCCACAGACCGTTGGCTGAACTTCTGATGCATATGGAACACTTATCTAGAAACACTTCAGGAGTTTTGAAGTCGTCATCTGATTGGTTGAATTCTTCAGGATGTCGGCGCGATGGTGTGTTTTGCGTTCTTAAAGGATTAGTTCACTTTAAAAAAAAATGTTGCTGATAATTTACTCACCCCCATGTCATCCAAGATGTCCATGTCTTTCTTTCTGCAGTCGAAAAGAAATTAAGGTTTTGATGCAAACATTTCTCCTTATAATGGAGGCAATGGACCCCAAACGGTTACAGGTCCGAATGATTGTTTCAATGCAGCTTCAAAGGGCTTTAAACCATACCAGACGATGAATAAAGGTCTTATCTAGCCAAACAATCAGTTTCTGAGAGAAACCGAGCAGTATTTATGCTATTATTTGACCTCTTATCAGACAAACGTGATCATGTCTGAGCTCCGCCATAACTTCCGCCAAGTGAGGTCAAATACGAGCATGGTCATAGATGTATACATAGATGTCTCATTAGCGCCTGCACGGATCAGTAGAATGAGGCATCTACGATCGATATATCTATGACCACACTCGTAACTCGTATTTGACCTCACTTGGCGGAAGTTATGGCGGAGCTCAGAGATGATCACGCTCGTCTAATAAGAGGTAAAATAATAGCATAAATACTGCTCGGTTTCTCGCGTACGTGAATATCTGCATACATGAAACCACTGTAATCGACTCAAAATGATGTAGTATATATTCCAGACCAGTATGTGGCGCTGTTATTCTGCCACAGAGATACACTAATATGCGCATGCGGTGTCTAGTCTCACGTTGCCAGACCTTCAGACTGACGGCACCAAGCGGCAACCTCCCTCGGTCTCTCTTGAAGCCAATTCGGAAGTGACTTAAACTACAGTTCATCGACTGGTCACTAAGGACAGGCTCCAGAAGGGAGCAGAATCTCATTGAGCCCCATGTTAAAATGCCAAACTTTACAGCAGAATAGAAACATGTTTACAGCCTGGTACAAATTCTAGTTTTGGTCTAAACTGCTAGTTTTGCCCTTCATGACAACTGTGAGGGGGATTAATTTTTTTTATAACTCATTTTTTGTTTAGTTGTGTTACATGCCAGTGAAACGTCCTTTTGGGGAGTCCTTGACCAATGAAAGTTGCGAAAGAGTCCAGACGTTCTGCTGTCCATAGACTGTATAAAAATAGGGACGTATTGTCAGTGACGTCACCCATAGGATTCTGAAGAACAGTTTTGAAGCGTAAAGTAGGGTCTAGCTGGCCGTTGCCATCTTAGCAGCGCGTCATCATGCATCAGTCCTCGATAACAGAAAATGGGCAAAGAGGCAGGCGGAGCTGGGGTGACGCGATGACTAACAGACAGCAGATAAATGGCTACCCACCTGCCACTCAAAGTGGCCACGCCCTTAATTATGCAGAACTTCAAGGCTTTATATAATGTAAATGAATGAGTTATAAAAAAATTAATCCCCCTCACAGTTGTCATGAAGGGCAAAACTAGCCGTATAGACTAAAACTAGAATTTGTACCGGGCTGTAAACATGTTTTTATTCTGCTGTAAAGTTGGATATTTTAACATGGGGCTCAATGAGATTCTGCTCCCTACTGGAGACTGTCCTTAGTGGCCAGTCGATGAACTGTAGTTTAAGTCACTTCCGAATTGGCTTCAAGAGAGACCGAGGGAGGTTGCCGCTTGCTGCCGTCAGTCTGAAGGTCTGGCAACGTGAGACTAGACACCGGATACGCATATTAGTGTATCTCTGTGGCAGAATAACAGCGCCACATACTGGTCTGGAATGTATACTACATCATTTTGAGTCGATTTCAGTGGTTTCATGTACGCAGATATTTCTTGAGACCACGTTGTGTTTACAGAAGGGAGAAAAAAAAAAAAGATTGGATAAGGAAAGCTCTGGCTTCGTGTGGATTTGGCCTCAGTCCGTGTAGGGCAAGGCAGGAAACCTCTGTTGAATGTGCATGACTGCCTGCCTGCAGTACAGATCTGTCTCTTATTGAAAATGTATGGCTCATCGTGAAAAAGAGAATCTGACAACGACAACCACAGACTGTTGAACAGATGTCTTAAATCAAGCGAGATCGGGCAAAAATTCCACTTGCAAAACTACAACAATTAGTATCCTCAATTCCCAAATGATGAAAAAGGTTAATCAAAGGGAAAGGTGATCCGACACAGTTAAACATGCCTCTGTCCCAACTTTTGCGGAGTGTGTTGCAACAATCAAACCTAAAAAAATTATATTTGCATAATACAATTAAGCTGGTCAGTGAAAACATTGGAATTCTTTTCTTTGTACTTCTGTCAGTTAAATAAAGTTGAAAGGCGTTCTGTGGTTCATGCATTGCAGGCTTTCATTCTTCCTATATCTCATTAGCCTTTACTGCTTTTCTTTTCACCGCCATTTCTCTTCAAGTTTCTCTTTTTTATATTTTTAAAAAAAAATTTTTTACATCCAAACTCAGTTATTCTCGATTTCGCTGTATGACATTGCGATTTAAATATATGAAGCTGAAGGCTGCTCTCTATATCAAAATGCTCTTTTTGTGTGTGCCTCTATTCTCTCTCTCTCTCTCTCTCAACCTATTGCTCCATTTATCCTGTTTACACATTTATTTTTATTGCAGTCAGGTTTTCCACCTCAGGCTTTTGGTCACACATAATCCTTTATATAGAAGTAAAAGCACACTTTGAAAGCTTTTTGTAGCATTCGATTGTGTAATTCTTTCATTTGGTGAAAGTGCAATATAAAACAGACCATCAGAGAATCGATTAGACCTCATCTAGTGTCTGTTTTTATACCCAATTAAGCATGCATTCTACAACACGACCAGAAACCATTTCTTTGGCCTCAGTCCATGTGCCTGACTCCTAAAGTATTGAGCTCACCTGCAGATCCGATGCTTTTTCCGCCCACCTGAATAGCACTGATACATTTCTGCACCACTCAGTTGAACTCCACAAAAACACAGTTTGAAAGAGTGCATATATCCTATTCATTATCAGCATTGGTGCCTTGTTTTAAGTATATATAAATTTACATTTTAAATGCAAATATACATTACATATCTCATGATCTAGATGATTTTAAACCTTTTATATATATATATATATATATATATATATACACACACACACACACATACGTACAGCTCTGGAAAAAATTAACAGAACACTTAACATTGAGAAATCAATGTTATGTGTTCTCTTAATTTATTCCAGAGCTATATATAAATTATATATTAGTTGCAAGAAAAAGTATGTGAACCATTTGCAGAAAATGTGAATAATTTTAACAAAATATGAGAGATCATACACAAATCAATGTTTTTTTTCATACTGTATTGAATAAGATATTTTACATAAATGTTTACATATAGCCCACAAGACAAACACATGGCATAATTTATTAAAATCACCCCGTTCAAAAGTTCATGAACAATTGATTCTTAATACTGTGTGATCCAAGGCTGTTTTTTTGTCAAGTCCCTTGTTTGTTGTGAGCAGTTAAACTGCCCAATGTTCTTCAGACAAATCCTCCATCTCCTGCAAATTCTTCAGGTTTTTTTTTTTAGCAGGACAGAGGATTTTTCTGAAGTTTTACTGCTTTTTTCGTGTGTGTGTTTGTGTGTGTGTTATCGTGTGTGTGTGTGTTGATGAACTGATGTTCAGCTGTTCTTTCCGGAATATCAATTATCAAAGCTCAGTAATGCAGGTGTCGTGATGGACAAAGACACTGAGATGTACCTTTTAATGTCATCTAACTGATTGCTCACTAAAAAACCCTCACAAATTGTGCTTTCAACTCATTTCAAGTTTTGATTTTGACATGACATTAAGCTATATAACCTAGAGCCTTATTCGCATGGGATTAGTATTATCTGGGGACCTTGTGTAATTTAGAAATGACCACCCCACATCTGAATTTCGCTCTGCGCTTTCGCACAGAATAAGCAAAGCCTGCGATGACACCAAGACATGATGTTTTTTTTTTCATTAGGATATAGCTGTGATATATCATAAACAACAGTTTCTTACCGCGTGCTGCTATATGTTATCGAGGCTTGTTGTGTTAGTCGGTGTTACACCGGTTACTTTCCCGACGTGGTTTTGATTTCGTATAGTAGCCTAATAAAAATCATTTAGTTCAGTTTGAGAACAATGTTACAATTAAAAACTGAACTGAGCACAGACCAGCAGCAGGAATCAGATTTCATTCCTCACAAGAGTTAGGAGCTGACAACATGACTGCGGAAGAGTTGGTTAATGTAAAAGCGCCCATTTAAACGAACTTGTCATTGTAGGCTACTGTTCTGTTTTTGTGTTTTTCATTTAGAATAATACTGAACACACCTTTCAAGCAATTCGCTCCCAAATTGGCTCTAGTTCTAAAGTATAATGTGCACAACCGCACAGTCATTTATAACGGTGCGCGTTATAAATGCAGCCTCCATTCTTCGTGAAATATGGATAAAAATGCACACAGGAAATACAAACCTTGCAAAAATGATATACAACCCTCCAAATCCCAGAGATGCCGATTCGCACGGGACTAATAATTTCACAGGACCTCTGTGTTCGGCAAAATATGGTAGGTCATTTGCGGGGGAATTTTTACTTTACAAATTACAGACGTGCGATTCGCACGGGATTAAGATCACAGACAACATCTGCAATTATTAGTACAAGTTACTAGAGGTCACCAGGTACTAATCCCGTGCGAATAGGGCTTAAGTTGGTGAGTTGTTTATTTTTTATTAGTCTTCTCGTTAACACTGCTTTCCCTCCGGTGTCGCTGTTGTTGAGCAGTCACTTTAGAAAATGTATTTTATATTATCATTTTATGTATAAGCTGCATATTGTAATATTTTTCTGACTTTTTTTCTTTTGCATGTAAAGTTTTTAAAGTGTGGACTCTAGGTATGCATAATTTTCGAGTTGAAAAATGATTGGTAGACTACTTGATCAGAGTTAAGATGAACAATGTTGTGTTTGCTGTAATAGGGCTATTGTGACTTTAACCTGTGCTCATGGGTCTCAATGTTTATGTTAAATAAGAACCGATTTAGAAATATTAGCGCAGTTGGTACAAAGGGTCTTGAAACACAATCTAGTGCCATTTTCTGAAGCACAAAAACAGTTCATTTACAGGTTCATTTTCAAGTGCACACTCAGCACTGAACTTTTATTTCTCCCTGCGCAGAAGTGTCCTCTAATTTTCTGTGTGTGTGTGTGTGTTGTAGAAAGCTCCACTGGTCTATATGTGTGTTCGGCAGAGTGGCATCGATCATGCTCTCATTTGTCTGACTCTTTTCTGCCACAACTTGAGGGTTCCCTACACCATTTACCCAGCCCACATCCGACAAACCTGGCTAAGGTATATACACGCACTCAAAACACAAAAACACTCGCCATATAGCGCCCACAGATGCTTTAGAAAAATCTTACTGCATACCCCCACAAGTAATTTCCCTACCTTCCCTCTAATAGTGTACATTTACATCGCCACTCTGTTTGTCAGCCGCACTAGTAATGTTAAAAAGAACATTCTTGTTCATTAGTTTCTTACTAGTTTGGAGCAAGCACAGCAGTTTCTAAAGTGCAGTGCACTTATTCAGTCTGTTACACAGCCAACGGAAGCACCTGCACACATTTAACAGGGCATAATGGTTCAGTAAGTAATGAAACGTACAATTCTTAAAGAATCACGACACAGAGTGCTGGAAACAGCAGTCGACCACGGCGAGGGAGTGGTGGGGGTAAATAGTTTCCTCCTGCAGGTAACGGAAGACTTTGACTCCAGGCCGCGGGGGAACTTTGAGCTTTGTTTACATCAATAATTACTTAATAGCTGTTTATACAAATTGCCCTGTCAGTAATTGTTAATGTATTTATGATATGCTTCGAGCTTATGGTGCAGTGCTTGATTGATTGTCACTGGATGTGGAGCACACGTAAATAGAAATTTAAAAAAATGTACATTAGCTTGAACAGTTCACACTTTTTCAAGTTTCAAATATGCCAAAAACTGGGAGTATTTATGTATTTAATTAACCACAATTAATTTAGTCATTCCAGAAGTATCAAGGACTTTACGCTCTTGAATAGAAACAACAAATGAGAGAAAATATGATTTCTGTTTAAATCTTGATATTAAGCATTTTATATATTATAGATGATTAGATTACTTTAAAATATGATTAATAAAGTATACATTTATGCCCTTTTAAGGCATCTTGCAGCCCCATTTGAAGTTTGCTGAGGCCCCCTAGTGGGCCTTAGGCCCTTTTTGGTTAAAATAGTCGGACGGTGTTTCCTGCAGTTGTCATTAAATGTTGGTGCTGCTATCAAATGAATGTTTTAGCGGTGTTGTGCGCTTAGACTGAATTGAATCTGACTGTGTGAGGTGAGGTGACTGTGTGAGTGAAGACTTGCTGGTTTTAATTGGTCTAATGAGTTAGTGCAGTTCTTGATTTACTGAACTGCACTAACCCACTTGAAGTACTAAAAGAATAGTTAATGGAATCATTAAGGCCTTAGGTCTACCAAAGCTTTTTTTTACGCTGTTAGCTGGCGTATTCAATTATTTTCAATGGGAGCGGGCGTTTTTAGAACGGCATGAGCACATTGTGCTGAGTGTGAATTTCACGCTCAAGCGCTCTGCAAATTAATTTTTATTTTATTTATTTTTTTACCACCGGTTGGCGAGAGTTGAAGAATATTTTAGTAAAACGCAGCGCTCATCACTGTCACTTTTCACCCAGCCGTCTAATCACAGTGGAGGAGGGGCGGGACAAATACAACACTGACCAACCGCCACATTCTGCTTGTACAATGTCAAAAGATGACAAGAAGCAGCATAATAACAGGGGACAAAAAAACTATCTGTGAAATGCGATACTAGTAACACTTCTGCAGGAATTTCCATATCATAGCAAGCAATCAGTCTCAACTGGAAAAAAATAATAATAATCTGCACTGCCAAAACATTCTCAAGCGCCCGCAGCATGGCATTTTCAGCTGGCTAAAAACACTTTGGTGGACACACGGCCTAAGGAACCAGAATCAGAAATTAGAGTTGGTTGAAGAATTGTTGATTTCTTTGTGATTTCTATCCCTATTCTCATTGCTAAGTTCCTCAGACCTTTTGAATTTTGCTGGTTCCTGTATTCTTAATTCATAATACAACAGCAAAAAAGTGTAAAATGGTCATTTTACGGGGATGAGTCAGTAAACACAATTTCAGGCACTAGCAAGGACCTTATCCACTGAACAACAATCTACTCATGACTCAATTGCCTGCGATCCGCCGGAGACACGATTATGAGAGTCGTGCATTAAAACATCTCTGTATGACACCTTTGTTGTAGGTGTTAGAAAGGATCTCATAAAGTGCCATTATGAAATATGTGCTTGTCCTGCCTTTTTATATTAAACAAAGCATAAAATGTACATACATATTAGAATTCATACATTAAACAAAAATGATGTTGGTACATTAGTACAATATTGCAAAAAGGGATCGTTCACCCAAAAATGAAAATTGCCTCATGATTTACTCACCCTCAAGCCATCCTAGGTGTATTTGACATTATTATTTTAGACAAATACAGTTAGTTATATAAAAAAATGCCCTGGCTCTTTCAAGCTTTATAAGAGCAGCCCACAATTTGAAGCCCAAAAAAGTGCATTCATCCATTATAAAAGTAATCCAAACAGCTTCAAGGCGTTAATAAAGGCCTTCTGAAGTGAACTGGTGGGTTTGCGTAAGAACAATAGCCATATTTAACACGTTATAAAGTAAAATATGTAGCTTCCGGCGCCTTCCATATTTAACTTAAAAAAATAAAGGTGCGCACAGTCGGGTGCGCGGAGTCGGGTGCGCGGAGTCGGCTGCGCGGAGTCGGGTGCGCGGAGTCGGGTGCGCGAGTCGGCTGCGCGGAGTCGGGTGCGCGGAGTCGGGTGCGCGGAGTCGGGTGCGCGGAGTCGGCTGCGCGGAGTCGGCTGCGCGGAGTCGGGTGCGCGCTTTGATTAGCCAAGACATTTTTATATATAACTCAGATTGTATTAGTCTGGAAGAAGAATGTCATATACACCTAAGATGGTAAATTTTGGGGTGAACTATCCCTTTAAGCAACAAATCAGCATATTGGAATGATTTCTGAAGGATCATGACCCTGAAGAGTGGAGTAATGATGCTGACAATTCAGCTTTGCCATCACAGAAATAAATTACTTTTTAAATGTTTTGGTTTGTACTGTATAATTGATAACATAAATTCAGCTTTCGTGAACATGAGACTTATTTTAAAAACAGGGAAAAAAACATACTTACCCCAAACCTTTGAACAGTGGTGTAATTAAAAACATAAAAATAAGGCTTGTTTTCATACACTTTTTCCCGTCCTGTGACTTGAAAGACTCTGAAGTTATGATGACATTTCCTGCAAGTCAATATAATCAGTTGCCTTGCAGGTTTTTATGGTGCATTCTGGGAATTTCTAGACAGAAAACATTGCAGTTCTGGTACTATTTCAATAATGAATGTGAGTAGAAATGGCTGAATCCTTTTGCAGTGCACCTACCACTGAACTAGGGAAGGGATTGTGAGACCCTAAATTCTGACCTTGTCTCTAAGTAGGGAACATATACATCAAGTAGACATCAGGGAAAAAATAAAGTGCTATAAAATTGCATTATATGGCCCCTTGACGTTTCATCTGTGTTGTTATTTGTTTGGATGAATAACCTAAAGGAATGTGCCATTAGTCACTGTTAATTGAGGCCGTTTTATTTTCTCAGGTCCATCCTTCAGAGGCTGGGTGTCGTCTTGCTCCCTGAAGGCACTGGTTCAGAGCGGGATGTGGAGATGGACAGCCTCTATTCTCCAGTCATGACCTCTGTAAGCCCCAGCAAAGGCTGACTTCACCGTTCTGCTTGAATTGCTCGTATTCAGCACACGATAAGACAAGCAGAACCCTGTCGTTTCAGATGTTTACACAGACACGCTGCGTTTGAATTCCATTTTTATACCAGTTTTAGTCTGAAGATGGACAGTCACCCGTGTTTTCAGGGCAGGTGAGGCTGTGTTAGTAACCTGGCCTTAATGGGCACAGCGGTTCCCATGACGATGGGGTACCTGCGGACTGCAGATGTTTCACAGGGAGGTTGCACGAGTCGCTGAACCCATTACTCTGCCTCACTGATGCTTGGAGGAGGATAATAAATCTCCTCGGCCTCCAGATTTACTGTCAGAATCATACTGTTATCTGAATTTCTCGGAGGAGCATCTTATTAGCAGTTTACAAGAAACATTACCAGCATTTGGACGTTGTGATTGTAAACAGGGTTTTAAACAGGATTTGGCTTAAACTGCATTTGAATCTTGATTGCAAGATGGGCTGATATGTTTTAATATGAAGGGCTTTGATTAGATATGTGCATATGTGCGACTTCTTACTGGCGTAAATTAACAGAGGAAATAATCTGTCATGCTTGGAATAGCATATGAGCTTATCAGGCTTCTCAAGATGGATTCGTGATTTGAGTGTGTGTGTGAGAGAGAGAGAGAGAGAGAGAGTGCGAGTGCGAGAGTACCATTTTGAGTCTAAAGTTTTGTCAGCTTACTACGTTCTCTCTTGCTGTAGCACATTTTATCGGTCTCTCCTTTCCTCTCACACATAGACACTTCCCTCAAACATACTTCAGGCTTTCAATTCATTTTATTGGACTGATTTTGCAGATATTGCGGTTAATTTTTTCTCTGCTTCATAGCTCTTCCTCATAAAACTGTCCAGCCTCTCTATTTTCCCACAAACATTTTATCCTTTGTTTCTTCTCTTTTGTCCCACTCCACAGTTCATTGGCGAGCTTTTACGAGAGGGGGCCGCTCTCAGCGTGGGCATCACCGCAGCTGGAGGTCACGGCGGGCAGTGGCTGGCCCGTGTACATCAGGCCATCAGTGACGGTCTAGTGCCTGATGTTTGCATCGTGCCAGTGGGCGTTTCCTATGATTGCTTACCACGCCACTTTATACGTCCACAGGTGACGACCTCAATATTAACAATGCACACTCCATTGCGTAATGACCTCTACCCGACAGTCACGCATTGTGCATCAGTGCACGGGGCTATTAAACAAACCAATAAACAAATTACAAACAGAAGTAGATTCACATTTTCCAGACAAAGGCAAACATGATAATGGTGCTCATAAGCACCAAACTCAAACTCAAAGTAATAAACCTGTCATGTAGCTCAGTATGCACTATTTTGCAGCCTATATCAGTGATGCCTAAAAACATTTAATCTGCAAATACAGGCGCCAACCAACACCAGCAGGACACTGATCCAACAAAACCTGACTATCTGTTGGTCAGCGTCTGTCTTTGCAGTGTGAAATGGCTTCAAGAAAGCCCTTAGTGATACACTTAAATGTCCCTAAGGTTTTTCGTTATTATAGGGATAGTTCACCCAAAAATGAAAATTGCCCCATGATTTACTCACCCTCAACCCATCCTAGGTGTATATGACTCTTCTTTCAGATGATGATCATCAATCGGAGTTATAATAAAAAAATATCCTGGCTCTTCCAAGCTTTTTAATGGTAGCATTTTTTTAAAGCCCAAAAACATGCATCCAGCCATCATAAAAGTAATCCTTACAGCTCCAGTGGGTTAACCCTCATCCCTTATTCGCACATAACAAATCTTTTTTTTTTTTTTGGTCCAGAAAGCTTATTTAATTTCATTTTGATATTTTTTCCACAAAAAAAATTTTTATGCAATTTGTTGAATAATTTAAGCACATTCTTTCAACTTTCAAAATATTATAATATAAAAAATATAAAAAACTCATTTTATTATTATAAAACTCATTTTATTATTATAAATTTTTTTTTTTTTTTTTTAGCATTTTTTTGGTTTTTCTGTGTGTATTGAAGCATTCCTTGCATTTCTTAAAGGTGGGGTAAGTGCTTTCTGGTAACCGTTGTTGATATTTCAAATCACCACAACTAACACGCCCCTATTTTAATAGCTCCACCCCACACATACGTAACCCAAGCAAAGACTATGCCGGAATCTGTGTGTTACTATGGTAATCCACGTCGAATGTTCAATGAAAAATCATCCCTTCCATCACAAAAACACAAACCGTTCTCATGAACAACTCGACAGCACAAGCACGACAGACCAACTAACGAACATATTACAATTATGACCAGATTAGAGGGTTATGTAGATCATGAAAAGAGGAAACAAACATATATTAGGAGTATAGTATCTTACTTGTTGGACACATTTTGTGAGCTGACACTTGACACAGACAGTGAGGAGGTTTAGACGCTCCAGGCTTATACGGTGTGGAAATGAATGGGTCTTTATCATCGCTGAAGTGAATGACAATACGATCGCAAATGGACAAAAAAAATTGAACATGACACACAAGCATATTTAAGCGAAAGCCAGTATTTATTAGTTCTGTGAAACAAAACAAAACCAATGTTTCCCCTTTTTTCTTTTATCTACCATCTTTCTCTTTCTGTTGTCGCTTGGCTAATGTCCGTCCTGTGTGTCGTGTCTTTTGAATGACGTGCACTTAGCACTCACTTCTCCCCATCATTAGTAGACACGCCCCTTACTGCTGATTGGCTACAAATTTGTTCATAGATTTGGCCTGAGTCAGTTTTGTAAAGCTGTTTTGAAATAACACTGACCCCACCTTTTAAGGGGGTCAAATTGATCTGTGAATGAAGGATTTGTTGCTTTTTTTACATTTCAATCAATCCAGTCAATATTTTGTGTGTGTATTCATGGTTCAACTATGACAAAAGTCCTAGTGTCTTGGACCACTCCGATGAATTCAGAAAATTATGATGTTCGGGTCAAAATAACCTGAGGGAAGGATGATGGTTTTAATAAAGGCCTTCTGAAGCAAAGTGATGCGTTTCCGTGAGAAAAATATCCATATTTTCTTAGTAAATATTTTTTAGAATTTAGAATTACTTAGAAAATTATCGTTAACTTTATAAACGATAATCACTGGCTTCCAGTAACAGCCATACGCAAGTCTAGTTCTGTTGGAAGAGTGACCTCTGTAGGAGTAGCGTGAGTTCAAACAAATAGGCCTGAGCAACAAACTCAAGCTCTTCCATCATTTCTCTTTATAACTTTTCGTTTAAGACTTCTAATATGTAACCAGTGTTTTGTTTAGCTTGATCCTCTGCACGTGATTTTTACATTAAATCACACGCCCTCTGCGGTTCCGCATTCATCAATGCGTCGGGTCAGAAGTCACTCTTCCGGCGGAACAAGACTTGTGTACAGCTGTTACCGGAAGTTATGAATATGGATATTTTTCTTACACAAACGTATCGCTTCGCTTCAGATTAACCCCTCGGAGCCATGTGGAGTACGTTTATGATGGATGGATGTGCTTTTTTGGGTATAAAACAAATGTTACCATTCACTTCCAGTATAAAGCTTGGAAGAGCCAGGATATTTTTTTATGGAACTGTGACTGTGTTTGGCTGTAAGAAGAATGTCATATACATCTAGGATGGCTTGAGGGTGAGTAAATTATGGGATCATTTTCATTTTGGGGGAACTAACTCTTGAAGGGTTTTGTTGTAACTGGCTGCAGAATATCGTAGAGTTCTATTATAGGCTCTTTTATTATACACTAGCAACCACCTAGCAATGTCCTGGCAACCACTCAGAACTCTTTTGCAACCATAAAGAGTACAGAACACCTTAGAAACCACCTAGCATTATGCCAGTCCTTAAACAACCATATAAAAACAGCTCTGAACAACTTAGCAACCATATAGCAATACGCTAAACCCCACAGAAGTTTTGCACAGGAATTGCAGTCATGTAGTTTGTATTTGTAATTCCTGAGGTGAACTGATTCATTACACACTAATAAGCAGCAATATTCAGATAATTAAAACCAGACGCTGTGTTTTTTCATTTTGATTGGATGATTTTTAATGTGCAGGTTGTGAGGTATGTTTTCTAAACGAGCAATGGTAAAGACACGGCTAGAACTTTTCGTCTCACATTTAGAGGAGAAGAGAGGAATAAAAGGCTCTGAGAAATCCATATTATTGTGTGCATCCATCTCAGATAGAAGCCAGTTATTATAGTGATTACAGCAACTAATTTCTCTCCTAATGGCTCTTTACCATTAGAGCGCTATGAAGATCAGAATAGTTTTCTCGAATTAGATCCAAGTCATTTCATCAGCTTGTGTGTGAGTGGCAGCGTGTTTTTTCATTTGTTTGTGTGGTCTCCAGGCCGGTGTGATGTCTGCTCTGCGGTTTGTGGTCTCCCTGCTGAAGGGTGATCACAGAGGAAGTGTTAGGATCCATTTTGCACAGGCTTTCTCTCTGAAGGTATGACTCACACGCAAGGAATTACACAAACTCGCCATCCGTACCCACCAGCAAATAAAATATAATAATTTCATACAAATGCAGAGCCTCGGCTGGTGGGTGGTCGGTCTGTTCTGACAGCAGGGGAAATAATACTAAAAGCAAATAGTAAAATGGAAGCCATATGAGAATGCGTAGTAAGTGTAGCAAAATAAATAGTGTAATAAATGAAAAAATTATGAGAACCATTTGCAGATTCGCTAATTTATCCAGAGCTTGGTAACATTGGGGTTTTCTCAATACCACAATATCAGTATCTCATACCTAAAATGTCTTTTAAAATTTCATGATTCTCATTAACAATAATTTTTATAAATTTTAGTACAAAATGTAAACAGTTATTACAAAATAATGTGTACACATTATTACAAAATATTTATATTTAAAATAAGTGCTGTTCTTTTGAACTTTGTTCATCAAACAATTCTGAAAAAAATAAAGTATTTCCACAATATTTAGCAGAAATTTCAGTGATGATATGTTTCCTCATATTAGAATGATTTCTGAAGGATAACGTGAAGCTGAAGACTGGAGTAATGATACTGAAATTTCAGATTTGCCATTGCTGGATTAAATTATATTTAAACATATATTTAAATAGAAAACAGTTATTTTAAATGGTAATATTTCACAATATTACCGTTACAATTGTTTGAAACAAGTAATCGCTATAATAAAGAATCACATAATATTAAATGACAAGCAATAGAACCAATAAAAACAATAGGACAAAGATGCAAATATGCAAAATAAATGTATAAGTCATTAACCTAGATATGAAACTGATTTGATGCTGTAGTGTAGGACACAGAATTAGAGTGTTTATTAAAGCTACTAAAGTTAACCATCCAAGAGCAGTGAGACTTTTCTTGTGTGTCAAACAGCACTTGGATATTGAATTAAGATGATGCATGCGTTGTGTTCCTTTTTTTGTTGTTTTTGTTGTTTTCAGTTTGTGTTAATGTTAATAAAATGCTTGATTTTAAGTACTTTTCATACAGTAAATAAATCCAAAATCTGGGTCTTGAATCCAAACCAGTTTAGCCGTAATGAGACATCTCAATGTTTGAAGCTTATGTGTGGGCACTGTGGAAAAGTTTTTAAACTCATTCTTTCTCTCAGGAGATGTGCGAGAGTGGAAAGTGCCGTGTGGATGGAGGGCGCCCCCTACAGGAGCTGCTGTTGACCGCCATACTGCACAACAGGTTTCTTCAAACCCCTCTGTTCCTGTATCTCATCTGCAGCATCCACTCTTCATCCATCTCTTCCTATTTGACACCCTAGCATCTGTCTGCCCATATGGTCAGAGACAAAAGAGTGCACTGCAAACCATCCTGCATCCTTCACTGTAGATTTTCCTAGTTTTCTTGTCAATCATGAAGGTCCCTGGGGTTCTGGTCCTCCAGTTCAGTTCTTCTTCACCTTTGGGTTATTTATCGATGTGCCAAATTGACAAGTAAGACAAAAAAGCAAGAAAAATTACAGGAAGAATATATAGTGCTGGAAGGATTCGGGTTATGGGTGATGGACGATACTTTTCAGTCCACTTCAGCCAGTTCAGCGTATCGCTTTTTTTGTAATTTGAGTTGATTTAAACGAGTGCATTGCACAAACGTTTTATGCACTTGGCTCTGGAGGTCTGATTTAGTCTGCTGAATGACTATTATATAATTTCATATTTATAGCAGAATAGTTCAAAAGAACAGCATTTTTATTTGAATATAGAAATATTTTATATTAATTTGCATTGAAATTGTATTAATTGAAGTACAATCCATACATTTCTGTCAGTAAAATTGAAAAACTCTATGACCCCAAACTTTTGAATGATAGTATTTTAAGGCTATATTCGATTTTTTATGCAATTTGTTAATTATATTGATATTTAACTATTTACAGGAGTGTGTTCAATAGCATATTAGTATATTTTAAGTTGAAGCTGTGGTATACAAATTGGTATTGAGAATCATGAAATTTTAAAAGACATTTTAGGTATTGATACAGTATCAACTACTGAAATTTTGATTAAATTCTCGATATTAGCCATAGTTTATCAAGCACTGAGACTGTATTAATCAGGGCTCAAGAGCCAAGTGCATAAAATGTTTCTGCGGTGCACTCATTTTAAGCAACTCAGGTTCTTGGGAGAACTAAGTTATTCCAACTCCGGCTCATAATGAGCTGGAATATCCTGAAAAATCTACAAAGAGCTGCTCATCTGCTCTTCAGTCTCTTCCGAGAGCCTCAGGCGCTGTTATACATTTAAAGCGGAACATTCACAGCAGGGAAGCCTTATCGTGAAGATTCAGCCCTGCGGGGCTCGACATTAGCATTTTGACAGGTGGTAATAATGTATTGTTGTTAAGCCTTTTGTTGTACGCGTTAGGAAGTGAGGACACTGGACAGGTGATGCAGTCATGTGAGGTTTGTGGAGGACCGTAATGTGAATTTAATGCAGGGATTTCAGAATGACAGTATATATACGCTAGGTTTATACATTTTTGACTGTTTTCAAAATACGTTTTCCTGTATCATTAATCGATTAACTTTTGCTTAAAAACAGTAAAAAAGGCCATATATATACACACACAGATATACACCGATTAGGCATATTATGACCACTGACTGGTGAAGTGAATTACACTGATTCTCTTGTCATCACGGCACCTGTTAGTGGATGGGATATATTAGGCAGCAAGTGAACATTTTGTCTTTAAAGTTGATGTGTTAGAAGCAGGAAAAATGGGTAAGCGTAAGGATTTGAGTGAATTTGACAAGGGCCAAATTGTGATGGCTTGACGACTGAGTCAGATCATCTCCAAAACTGCAGCTCTTCAGTGGTCTGCAGTGGTCAGTATCTATCAAAAGTGGTCCAAGGAAGGAACAATGGTGAACCGGCAACGGTGTCATGGACTGTCAAGGCTTATTGATACACGTGGGTAGTGAAGGCTGGCCCGTGTGGTCCGATCAGACAGATGAGCTACTGTAGCTCAAATTGCTCAAGGAGTTAATGGTGGTTCTGATAGAAAGGTGTCAGGATACACAGTGCATCGCAGTTTGTTGCGTTTGGGGCTGCATAGCTACAGACCAGTAAGGGTGACCCCCATGCAACAGTGGGCACATGAGCATAAGAACTGGACCACGGAGCAATGGAAGAAGATGGCCTGGTCTGATAAATCATGTTTTCTTTTACATTACGTGAATTTGCATTTGGAGTGATATTCTACACTTCTCTTCTAATAAGGATTCTTCTATAGGCAACAAAACAAATGCTTGTGGAAAAATATCAAAAAGTATCAACTTGAGTTGTTTGCTCATAAAGCTCGATCTCTGTGTCCCTCTGCTATATGTATATGTTTGTGTGTGTGTGTGTGTGTGTGTGTGTGTGTGTATACAGGTCATTCTAAAAAAATTAGCATGTTGTGATAAAAGTTCATTATTTTCCATAATATAATGATAAAATTAAAATTTCATATATTTTAGATTCATTGCACACCAACTGAAATATTTCAGGTCTTTTATTGTTTTAATACTGATGATTTTGGCATACAGCTCATGAAAACCCAAAATTCCTATCTCAAAAAAATTGTATATTTCATCCGACCAATAAACGAAAAGTGTTTTAATACAAAAAAAGTCAACCTTCAAATAATTATGTTCAGTTATGTGCTCAATACTTGGTTGGGAATCCTTTTGCAGAAATGACTGCTTCAATGCGGCGTGGCATGGAGGCAATCAGCCTGTGGCACTGCTGAGGTGTTATGGAGGCCCAGGATGCTTCGATAGCGGCCTTAAGCTCATCCAGAGTGTTGGGTCTTGCGTCTCTCAACTTTCTCTTCACAATATCCCACAGATTCTCTATGGGGTTCAGGTCAGGAGAGTTGGCAGGCCAATTGAGCACAGTAATACCATGGTCAGTAAACCATTTACCAGTGGTTTTGGCACTGTGAGACAAAATCTTCATCTCCATAAAGCTTTTCAGCAGATGGAAGCATGAAGTGCTCCAAAATCTCCTGATAGCTAGCTGCATTGACCCTGCTCTTGATAAAACACAGTGGACCAACACCAGCAGCTGACATGGCACCCTAGACCATCACTGACTGTGGGTACTTGACACTGGACTTCAGGCATTTTGGCATTTCCTTCTCCCCAGTCCTTCTCCAGACTCTGGCAATTTGATTTCCGAATGACATGCAAAATTTGAGCGACAGCCCAGTGCTGCTTCTCTGTAGTCCAGGTCAGGCTCTTCTGCTGCTGTTTCTGGTTCAAAAGTTGCTTGACCTGGGGAATGCGGCACCTGTAGCCCATTTCCTGCACACGCCTGTGCACAGTGGCTCTGGATGTTTCTGCTCCAGACTCAGTCCACTGCTTCCGCAGGTCCCCCAAGGTCTGGAATCGGTCCTTCTCCACAATCTTCCTCAGGGTCCGGTCACCTCTTCTCGTGCAGCGTTTTTTGCCACACTTTTTCCTTCCCACAGACTTCCCACTGAGGTGCCTTGATACAGCACTCTGGGAACAGCCTATTCGTTCAGGAATGTCTTTCTGTGTCTTACCCTCTCGCTTGAGGGTGTCAATGATGACCTTCTGGACAGCAGTCAGGTCGGCAGTCTTACCCATGATTGCGGTTTTGAGTAATGAACCAGGCTGGGAGTTTTTAAAAGCCTCAGGAATCTTTTGCAGGTGTTTAGAGTTAATTAGTTGATTCGGATGATTAGGTTAATAGCTCGTTTAGAGAACCTTTTCATGATACGCTAATTTTTTTCATGAGCTGTATGCCAAAATCATCAGTATTAAAACAATAAAAGACCTGAAATATTTCAGTTGGTGTGCAATGAATCTAAAATATATGACATTTTAATTTTATCATTACATTATGGAAAATAATGAACTTTTATCACAATATGCTAATTTTTTGAGAAGGACCTGTATAATCAACTTTTAATTCCGACTCAAGGTCCATTCAAAAGACAGACATAACATGCATTAAAATAAAAAAAATAAAAAAAACATATATATGCCAAGATTATTTTTCAAAAATAGTCAAAAAGCTATAACCCTATTGTACATGTGAATATGCCTATATGAAACAAACCACATTTAATTTTATTACAGCATACTTTGTTTCATCAGAATGGACTCCATCTTCAACCAGAAGGATGTTTCCTGGCTCTTCCCACCTGCTGTCATGCCTGAACTGCCTCTTGCTGATAGACAGCAGACTATCGCACTGACTCTTCATTTAATGTACTGTGAGTCTGATTGATACACGCAAGCTCTCAAAGATCAAATCCTGCACTTTAGTAGTTGATTAATTTATTAAAGTTTTGTGTGTTATATTTTTTTCTTTTATTTTAGCTTCAACTACAAGTTTGGCTGTCATGTCTACAAGTCTGGTGTCCTGTTTGCTGCTGCACAAGCATCGCAAGGTCTGTATTAACTCCTCTTGGCCATATATATATATATATATACATATATATATATATGTGTGTGTGTGTGTGTGTGTGTGTGTATATGTCAAATCTAAATTTATTCAGACACCTTCAACATTTTCTCACATTATTCGCTATAGTTTAGAAAATGGTAATTAAATATGACAAGAACTCCGTTAAACTGTGTCAGAACAAATTCAGGAAAGCCAAATGCTGACTGACTAGAGGAGCTGGGGATGGAGGAGGGTAATTAGCTCCGGAGAAACGCAATAGCAGCTGATAATACTGAAGGAGCTTATATATGCATGCTGTGATGCATCTTGATAATGTCAGATAACTCTGATAGAAAGGTACGTAATGGATTACTATCAACCAATCAGTTTTCAGCTGTTAAATTTAAGTAAACTATTAGATAATACCAATTTAGGTCAACCAATGACCAAGCAATACTTCATTTAGTTTAGTCTGTGGTGTAAAAGGTTGCATTAGCAAAGCAAAACTGAATAATTTTGGTCCCTAATTTGTATAATTTTTACTCGTAGTCCACTATATGAATAATCTTTTGGTATATGTCACAGTTTACTTTATTTTGCTATCCTCACTTACATAAATGAACTATAGTGTCCTGCACCCACTAGTAAAAATTATATCTGGTATCTGAATAATTTTTGGTTTGTCTTTATTTTATATATATACTATTAACAGTGTTGGGGTAACGCATTACAAGTAACACAAGTAAATTAATGTATTACTTTTAAATTTACAACAAAATATCTGAGTTAATTTTTTAAATAAGTAACTCAAGTTACTTTGTTTTTCCATGTATTGACAGACAGCTCTCCTGTCCCCATGTTGAGAGAAATCAGGAGTACGTGTAGAGGGGTTGTGTGTGTGCTGTGTGTAAACATGATGGTTATTGTAGTTCTAGATTTAAATGTGAGCATGCATTTACTCATCTCACAAAAATAGATTAAGTAGGAAATGCAAACTCAGAATATTAAGCAAACCTGCAGTAATTACATGTTACTAGTGGTGTAACGATATATATCGGTATAAAAATGCTACTATATGTATTGTTGACGTAAACGATATGATTCGCGATCCAAACCTCAGCTTTCTGTATTAAGGTATAATTCACCCAAAAATGTAAATTGTCATCATGTACTCACCCTCATGTTGTTTCATTTAACTTCCAAACTCAAATGAAGATATTCTTAATAAATCATAAGCGATTTCTGTTCCTCTCGCACTTAAAAGATCCAAAAAATTGAATAAAGGCATTGTAAAAATAACTAATCAAGTGTCTAATCCAAATCCAAGTCTTCTGAAGAGACACGATGGCTTTATATGATGAGAAGATTTACACAGACACACATACTGTATAGTAAACACGGACGTTCAAATGATTGCGTTACATGCAAATACAACTGTGAGCAAATATAGAGTACATTTTGGGATGAGCTAAACATTTAAAGTTTGAGTGGTCATTTTGACACGATTTCTTGCGATTAGTGCATTAATAGCGGGAGAGGCAGGACATAGCGAGCACCGGCAGAGAATGCTGCCTGCATTTAAAGCGCAAGTAATGCGTGAGAGAAACAAATGAACATTAACAGAGTTTCAGTGACATTACTACATTAAACGACTATATATAATGTTGAATATAATGTTTAATTATGCAATGGGTAAATATTTGTGGGTCCTGATAATAATACACTAATAATATTATTATTTTAATAATAATAAAAACGCTAAAAAAAAACTCTTCTTTATTTTGGCTTAAAATATCGCGATACATATCGTATTGTGAGTTCAGCATCGCGATTTATATTGTTACACTCCTAAATGTTGCATAACACAAATATACTTTGTATTTAATCATTTCTTTTGTTAACCCATGTCTTCACTGCTTCACTGCTGATCTTCAGTGATCCAGTTCAACCACACAAATAAGCAAAAATGACGAGTTAAACATCACATTTGCGTTTTATTTTTTTTATTGCTGAAGTAAGTGTGTTGATCTAGAATGGCAGCACAGCTGAAAGAGTTTGTTTGAGCTGCGCCCTCTACTGTACAGGCTGAATTTGCATCTACTTCAGCCTGAGGCATTTTCATTTCGCTATTGGTGCGAATGAGCCTTCTTTTTTTTTTGTTATTAAAAAAAACAAACAAGCAAGCCTACTTCTGGTGAAAAAAGGTAACGCAAAAGTATTGTAAAGGTCTGTACACACCAGGACGATTATCGCGCGCGCTTATCGCTAGCGTTTTTCGTGACGTTTTTCAGCGCGTCTTGAGTGTTCACACCCAATCGATTTTCACTGGCGATGTGCCGAGTAAACGTGCAAATTCACTCTCTGACAATAGATGCCGCTTATTGAAAAACAGAAATAGCCGGGTACACATGTTTGCCAAAACACACGATTCCTCTCCATAACAGCTCCTCTGATCAATATTAATACTGGTTCAGACACCAATGAGACCAACAGCTCTACATTCATCTTTCCTCGTTGCATTGTCTTCTTCGCCAATGTGTGCTCGGCAAGACCGTTTTGTGCTTGAGCGCCACCAAGTCGTGTTCTACTGTAAATATACAAATAGAATTTATTAATTTGGTCATATATAATTCTATAAACTATCCAAATTAAACTAGCCAAATCAAATTTTGTTGCAATGTTGTCCTGTTTAACACTGTGAAGCTGCTTTGAAACAATCGTCATTGTAAAAGCGCTATATAAATAAAGTTGATTGATTGATTGATTGTAACTTCAGCATCTCCAGCCACGTGAACAAAAGCACTGATCTCATTGGTTGGCCAGTTGTTTAACGAACCTGAAGCGTTTTTTTATTTTTATTCTGCTTTTTACGCCTGCCGTTTTTCCCGCCGGTGTGCACACTCACATTGGCGCCCTTTGTTTAGTCACAAGGCGTTAAACGTCGGCGATAAACACGCATGAAATTCATCCTGGTGTGAACGTGCTTTAACACATTACTTTCCGTAAAAAGTAAATAAGTAAGACAAATGAGTTGCTTTTTTAAGGGAATAACACATTATTTTTTAAACATAACTCTCCCCAAAACTGATTATTACTGTTACATATGTACAATAAAGACAGTATGTATTTGACTGCCTATTTCTTAATGTTGCTAGATTAAATATACAATCAAGTAAAACACTGTGTTCCTGCTGATTTCTCTATCAAACAATTATCATCTAGGACTGGAACTATTTTATAGTCATTGACTGGTTGTAGATGATTCATACAAGCATCAAACATAATTCTGCTTGCTTTAATGATTTTGCTAATGATTGTAATCATCTTCTCCCTCTTTCTCAGGGTGTGCGTGCATCCGTGCTGTGCAGGGACATCTGTTGGCTGTTGGAGGAGGTGTTGTTCAGAAACACAGACGTGGGTTTCGGTGGCACTCTGGTCGGGCTGGTCAATCACGCACTTTCTCTGCTCCGCCCATATCTGCTCCTTGCTTCAGCTCCGCCCACGGGAGAACCCATCATCGCACCGCGGCCAGATCCAGAGTCTCTGCTCACACTGAGCCAACACTGCGATGTGCTTACTCATGTCTTCATACACGAGGCTGTAGGAGGTGGGCAGA
Source organism: Gobiocypris rarus (assembly GCA_023029165.1). NCBI lineage: Eukaryota > Metazoa > Chordata > Actinopteri > Cypriniformes > Gobionidae > Gobiocypris > Gobiocypris rarus. The sequence goes on from CM040928.1 coordinate 24,467,390, forward strand.
GTGTATTGAAGGAAAGCTGGTGTTGGCAGGCATCATGCACCAATCTTTTTTTTTTTTTGAAGGGCCATCAGTTGGAGGCTTATTTAGTATACTGTAGCTTGACGGGATAAGATATGACTAAAGAAAAAGAAAACGTAGTAGTTTTTATATATATGGCATGCTAGTGTATTGACATGTTTTTGATTAGCAAGCAGGGTTCAAATTTTGATATATTGATACAGATTTCCTGATTCGATGCCAAATAATTTGGGTGTATGTTATTTATTATTTCCATTTCACACACTACCGCTCAAACATTTGTTAAAGAAGTCTCTTATGCTCACAATTTATTTGATCAAAAAGACAGTAAAAACAATAATGTTGTAAATATTATTACAATGTAAAATAACAGTTTTCCCTTTTAATATATTTTAAATGTAATTTAAATAATTTACATATTTATCAGGAGTTTTTGATGAATACAAAGTTCAAAAGAACAGCATTTATTTGAAATGGTAAAGACATTTATAATGGTTACAAAATATTTCTGTGACTTGATCAATTTAATGCATCCTTGCTGATTAAAAGCAATTTAGAATCATTTTAATAATTTCTCAAAATTTAGTCAATCTGTCTTTTGTCAACACTTTTTTACAAACAGTATTTGTGTAATATTTGTACAATATTTTGTGTTAGTTAACCCAAAAATGACAATTCTGTCATTAATTACTTACCCTCATGTCGTTCCAAACCTATAAGAGGAAAACAAATAAGGATATTTTGGATGAAATCCGAGAGCTCTCTTAATTACCACTTTCAAGGCCCAGAAAGGTAGGAAAGACATCGTTAAAATAGTCCATGTGACTCTAGTGGCTTAATCTTAATTTTATGAAGCGTCAAGAATACTTTTTGTGCGCAAAAAAAGACAAAAATGAATAAAAGATGAAAGTGCATATTTAACATGATCCGTGCAGCTCTTAAAGTGACGGCAGATTTTCCTGATGCATCTATATGATAACGTTAATCAGACAAAAGACAATGAAAACTTGCTGTTGAGCTGTTCTAGATATTTTATTAATAAAGTGCAGTGTTATTTTACATTTGATTACAGTTTCTGTACCTGAATAGCCTAACTGAACATTTTTTATTTCAATTGCATCTTTGCTCAATTGTATTTATTACTGAGTGTTTACTTGTCTTTAATAATGTTCGAAATGTATGTTAGTTAGGCTAGTTGTTTTTGCTATGATATTTTTAAACCATAGTTCCTTGCGTAGATGTTCTTTAGTTTGTTGACTAGGACTGGGCAATATGGCTGAAATTTTTGATATTCGCGATAATTATTGATATTTTTATGACCTATTTAAAATAAGGACCTGGAGAAAAATATATTACATTTAAACATTTTTATTTTAAACTTAACCTTCCTCTGATAATAATCCCCTCAGTTATAAAGGCAGAAATGTCAACACAACCATTGAAAACACTCAAATAATTAAAATGTAAACCTAAGTCTAAAATCACAATGAACACTTAACAGTTATCTCTTAACATTAAGGTGCAGTGTCTCCATTATTTCTTTGTACCGTTTAGATGCTTTATCATAAAGCACTGATGACGAGTAACGTAACCTCTCCATGTCCTTTCAAAGAATAACACAACAGTGAGCGAGCGCGTCGAGTAGAAACAAACGGACGCAGCGCACCCATTTGTCCATTGTTTATTTCTGAAGAAACACGAACAATGTATAAAAAACTCCATTATAGAAGCTGTTTTTGTAAAAATAGGCTCACGATTGCGTCATAACCACACAACTCTCTGTCGCACAGTAGAGAAATTACCGTATAGACAGGAGGAGACACTCACAGTCAATCTTTTACTGTCTATGAGGCAATCGGGGAAGAAGACAATGCAACGAGGGGGTCGTTTTTCTTTTACTGTCTATGGTTTCTTCTGACAGAGAAAAAAAAAATGATCGAACGTTTTATCGAACGCATTTTGATTGATATCGATTACGTGTCTATCGCGATACATATCGTTATCGTTTTATCGCCCAGCCTTGCTGTTGACTTTTGTTCATGATACTCAGCTACAGTGAAATGTTTTGCAATAAGACTTAGAATAAATGTGAATGATATCTTAAGGGTTTTTTTTTTTTTTACCTTATTGGACTCAAAATTAGGAATCGTTAAGAATCGGAATTGGAATCATTAAAATTCAAACGATACCCAACCCTAGTTCTGAGGCGTGAACCACTGGAGTCACATGGACTATTTTAACGATGTCTTTCCTACCTTTCTGGGCCTTGAAAGTGGTGATTAAATTGCTGTCTATGGAGGGGTCGGATTTCATCAAAAATATCTTAATTTGTGTTCAGAAGAGGATAGAATTATTGACAGAATTTAGATTTTTGGGTGAACTAACCCTTTAATGATAAAAGATGAAAAAAATATACACTCGGCTCAATAATCTGAGGGGGCCAAGTACCCATGAATGGTTTGAATGCTTCAGGGTGTTGATGTGTTTGGGTTGAGTCATGTTTGCACCACAGCAGGGTTTATTGACAGTGCTAACCCTGAAGGCATGTTTGTTTGTGTGAAGCGTGTGCCGTCTCAGCCATGCTGAGTGAAGTTGTAGGCTGTGGAGGGGGTGGAGACCACGAGTTTGACGTTGTCCTGGGTCAGGAGGAGCTGACGGAGAAAAGCCTCCAACTCACACATTTACTATCACCCGGGTACATACCGGTGAGTCTCACTCAAACACGCACAAATGACGTTTATAATCACGTTGACGCTAGTAGTGATTCATACAGCCGCCTTGCTCTTCAATCAGAAAAAAACTCAATTTATTTTTTCATATAGTCTCCAAATTTCTCTCTCGCTCTTCTAATCGATCAGTTGCTCCCCATCTGTTCCCTTTATTATTCTCTCTCGATGTCTCTTAAATCGAGTTTCCCGTTCAAGGGTTCTTCAGCGGCTGGAATATCATGTGTAATTATTGCAGGCACATTTTACACTTGCATCAGCAAAATAAACACTTGTAAAGGCTTTGAAATGTCAACAGGAACAAAAACACTACACAACTAATTATCTCTGCTCCTTTCTATCTGCTCTCGCTCTCATATCTGTCTGTCTCTCTCAGCCGTGTCAGAACGCTCATAGCTTTGCTCTCGATGTGGTGGACAGCATGGTGCGCTGTGGGGTTCTTGTTATGGAGGAGGTAAGACGCCAAATGCTCATTCTCTGATCACAGTCGGTCTTGGCACATGGAGCATTTTCAAAATCCTCAGTGGTCAGTGGTCATTGCTATTTTGAAACTTTATATTATACAATACAAATTCATTGTATCATATGCTACAGTTATGATACAACTTAATACAAATGTAATATATTATATTGGGAATTATATTTACAGTGCATTCGGAAAGTATTCACAGCGCTATTATTTTTTTTCCTCAATTCTACAAACAATACCCCATAATGACAACGTGAAAGAAGTTTGTTTGAAGTCTTTGCAAATTTAATTCACATGTACATAAGCCTTCACAGCCATTGCCATGACACTCAAAATCGAGCCCAGGTACATCCTGTCTCTACTGATCATTCTTGAGATGTTTCTACAACTTGATTGGAGTCCACCTGTGGTAAATTCAGTTGATTGGACATGATTTGGAAAGGCACACACCTGTCTATATAAGGTTAACAGTGCATGTCAGAGCACAAACCAAGCCATGACGTCCAAGGAATTGTCTGTAGACATCAGAGACATGATTGTATCTAGGCACAGATATGGGGAAGGGTACAGAAAAGGTTTTGCAGCATTGAAGGTCCCAATGAGCACAGTGGAGCTGGCCTCCCGGCCAAACTGAGCGATCGGGGGAGAAGGGCATTGGAACCTGATGGTCACTCTGACAGAGCTCCAGCATTTATCTGTGGAGAGAGTAGAACCTTCCAGAAGAACAACCATCTCTGCAGCACTCCACCAATAAGGCCAGTAGGGTAGAGTGGCCAAAAGGCACCTGAAGCACTGTCAGACCACGAGAAACAAAATTCTCTGGTCTGATGAAACAAAGATTAAACTCTTTGGCTTGTATGACAAGCAAAGGAGGAAACCAGACACTGCTCATCACCTGGACAAAACTATGCCTACAGTGAAGCATGGTGGTGGTAGCATCATGCTGTGGGGATGTTTTTCACCGGCAGGAACTTGGAGACTACTCAGGATTGGGGGAAAGATGAATGCAGCAATGTAGAGTGACATCCTTGATGGAAAACTTGCTCCAGAGCGCTCTGGGGCAAAGGTTCCTATATTTCAACAGGACAATGAGCCTAAGCACACAGCCAAGATAACAAAGGAGTGGCTACGGGACAACTCTGTGAATGTCCATGAGTGGCCCAGCCAGAGCCCAGACTTGAAGAGATATGAAAATAGCTGTGCATCGATGCTCTCCATCCAACCTGATGGAGCTTGATAGGTCCTGCAAAAAAGAATGGAGAAACTGCCCAAAAATAGGTGTTCCAAGCTTGTAGCATCATACTTAAAAAGGTGCTTCAGCAAAGTATTGAGCAAAGGCTGTGAATACTGTACGTGTGATTTTCGTTTTAATTTTATTTATTTTTATAAATTTGCAAAGATTTCAAACAAACTTCTTTCACGTTGTTATTATGGGGTATTGTTTGTAGTATTGAGGGGAAAAAATAAGGAATTTAGTCAATTTGGGAATAAGGCTTTAACATAAAAATTTTAAAAAGTAAAAGGCTGTGAATACTTTGTAGATGCACTGTATAATATAGGCCTTGTGCGTGTGTGTGTGTGTGTGTGTGTGTACATATATAATGCAGATGAAAACATGGCATATTTTTTTTGTTATTTTGACCAGTTGTCAATTTTTTTTTTTTTTTTTGCAGTGGTCTCTTTTCAGATATATATCCAAAGTTTTCAAAGCTAAGATCAAAACAACAGTACATTCGCAGAGACATGTCCAAAAATACAGTTTTCACTCCACTGCCCAGACATCTAGCAAGCTTTCAGACTCAATCTTATCTCTGACACTGACCATTCGGTCTGTGCCTATTTATTTTCAAGTGCTGCCACAGTTTTCAGATGACTGATTCACAAACACCCACAGAGGTGAAAGCTATTTTTGTTTTTCTGTGGTTTAAGGTCATTGCAACCCTAAACTGATAATTTTTCAACTTGTTTATATGTGTCTTTAGAGCCTAGATTTGAACTGTGTGTGTGTGCAGGTTCAGAAGGATACACCAGTGTGTGACTTCATGAAGAGGCAGGGTGTGTTATCATGGGCTTCTTCAGACAACCCTGACCAGAGCAGTGATTCAGACTGTGAGGAACCAGACAAACACTCTTATAAGGTACACAAACCCACAGACCCATCATTAATAAAATATAGATATACATTTGGGATTTGAATATTTTTGTTTATAATCAGGCCTATTAAGATTCTTAGTTCTCATATAATCTCTGGACACTCTGCCAGTGAGATGAAAATCAAAGATACTAACACAAAAAGCTCATACATCATTGACAGACACACACACAAACACAGGCAAAATAGCCCTGAAACTAATACAGATAGTTCTGCTACTCGTGAAGTGTGCTTCTGTCTGCAAATTGCTGTTTCTGATTCTTCTGTTGCATCAGAACCTCAAACAAACATTTCGAGCACAGGTTTAGGATTTCCCCAGGTTTTTGAGGATCATTCGGGAGGTTAAATATCCTTATTTTTGTTTTACATGTTGAAGCTTTTGAATCATTATTGAAGTGGTGTCTGCTAGCATCACTATTACCAAACACCATGCAAGCAAGCATCACTGTGGCAAGCAGCGGGGCGAGGGACCGCGAGAGCGGGACCGGTGACGAGTGATAATGAGTGCCAGCTGCGCGTCACACCGGTCTCGTCTCGCGGCCGAGTGACGGGAGCATAAAAGGAGGAGCGAAGGCAGCGGAAGTCGAGAGAGGACCAGGCCTGGATTTTATGTTATGTTTTGTTTACGTTTGTTGTGTCGGTGGGCAGTCGTCCCGAGGGCTGCCCACATTTTATTATGTGTGTGTGTTTGCGGGCAGTCGTCCGTGAGGGCTGCCCGCGGTTTACTTTTGTTTTGTTTATTTATTTTGATTAAAGTCTGTTTTGAACGTTCGCCGGTTCCCGCCTACTTCCTTCCACCAACGAACCTCGTTACAATCACTATTACAATCGCTCGTACTTCCCTTGCCCTTAGTGTTGAATTCGCCCAATAACTGGGCATGAATGATACTTCAAATCACATGGCCTGCTTCTGTGATCAGAATAATGATTTTCATCTGGTAGACACTAAGAGACAATCCCACAGACTTGTCTTCATTTACTATCATCTAGAAAGGAACTCTTAATTATGATTATTGTAATTGTGTTTAATGTTTTATATAAGTTCAATAAATAAGTACATTATATACATACTACTTAAAAATTATTAGTGGTGGCCATAGATTTTTTTTTTAATCTAGATTAATCTCACTGTGATCCTGGAATTAATCTAGATTAAAATGTCTCATTTGAATTCTGACGAAGGCATTCAGAATTAGCCTGGATGCCAGCCGAATTTAGCCCCACCCACAACATTTGAGGTCGGAAATTCGTATTCTGACTAGAATTGAGTATGGCCACGTCAGGCTAATTCAGAATATGTGTGCTACCCAAATAATGACTGGTGCTTTCACACTTGGTTAGATTGCCTGGACCGAACCCGAGTTTGATTGCTCCCCCCTGCCCCCGCTGGACTGTGTTCATATTATATTATTTGGGTCCGAACCAAGGTGCGTTTGCATCATTTAAAGCAGCAGCTGTTTACCCCGTTACTTGGTAACGACGTCGAGCGAGAAGGTGGCAAAACGAAAAGCGTTGTTCACTTAACTTTTATATTTTTGTTTTTGAACCGTTGGTTTTGTTATCAAAGCTTCAGTAGGTAATGGCACTTGCGTCTATCTGCCGCAAATATACTGCAAATGCTCTAAAGAACACTGACGACGAGCAGAAATGAGATCTACAGCTCTCTGCAAACAGTATGTCAGTAACGCTCGTCAGGAAAATTAGTAAAACACACATTTTTATCAAATCATACGTCATTAATACCGGTTCACTTCCGCGATTTAGTATGATTGTGTTCACATCTGCAGCGAACCGTACCGAAGGACTTGAGTACGGTTCGCGGGTGCGCACCCGAGTTCGGAAGACAGCGTTCACGTTTGATGTGGTAATTTTAAAGTAGGCATAACTTACACGCAGGTTCAAAGACTCGTTCTTGCTCCCTACAGTGCACGCTAATATATCAAGGTAAAAGTCATCATCTTCCCCAACTTATAAATCTGATATTTAATCTTTTCTTCTCAAAGTCAATTCACCTTCATTTAAATATTAATTTTTACAATACAGTTTGTTTCAAAGCATCTTCACAGTGATAATAGGAAATTAATGGAAGGGAGATTGTTTTGGCTGTACATTAACAACAAAAAGTTATTGTCCAGCTAAAGTAAGTTTTTGATTGATTCATTTCTGTTGTAAAAAATCATTAGTTCTTACTTTAAAAAAAAAATACAAACCACTTTCCATAGCAACTATATGGTCTAAGGATATCAGTGGTGACATAACTTGATCTACTGATCGGGTTTGGGAGACTATCAAAAAACCCAAACCATCAGATGACCCATTGGAAAATACTCCACAGACTCTACCTGTCCCCTTCAAAACGTTTCTATATGCATTTTTCATCATCCATGATTAGTAATTTATCCCCTCAGAGTGCACTTGGCACATACGTAATTTTTTTCTGGGAATGGCCTACACTTTCTCCATTCTGGTCTCAGCTTGCTCATGACATATCCTGTTAGGGTGTACTCACACTAGGCGCTCTGAATCGCGCCCGTTCGTTTGGCCGGCCCTGGCCTGCTTGGAAGAGGTGGGCCAGAGCGCGGTTCGGTTGGGCTCAAGCAGTTCGCATGCAGTGTGAGTGCTAACCGTGCCAGAGCACGGAACAGCTCGACGCTACTATGCGCTATTATGACAGCAAACAGCAAACTATTACTACTTGGATACAGTTTTCGATTAAATCAAGTATATTTAGGTTTATATTACGGCCCTGGTTCTCACCTTATTGGGCACGCTTGGGCACGGTACAAGGCAACCGTTATTAAGGATATGGATAAGGATATGGTTTTAACTCCAGAACTTTTCTTCTTAAATAACTTCTCTGAAATGGCACTGCCTTTGCAAAAGAGAAACTTAATTTTAGCTGGTCTAACTGCTGCAAAGAAAATGTTTGTCAGTCGTTAGATTCCTCCATATACAATGAGCAGGCGTGTATGGGGCATATCTTTGCCGGATATTATTTTTTTTATGGAGCTATCAACAGCTCGTATTCATGGAACAAAGACTTTAAAGACTTGGAGTGCTACTTTTGATATTATTAAATCTTCTTTTTGATGTAAAATTTACTTTGTATTTATGATTATTTTCTATTTATATATTGATTAGGTATTTTACTTTTTCCACTGCAATATCTTGCCATTCCTGTTTTGCTCAGTATAAATCTACCTAGTGGGTGGGGATGGCTAAACTCTAATATGTTGTATCTTGCTGACCACTAAATAAAAAAAACAATTGTTCACAAAAAATAACTGATTTATTGGAAATAGATTTTTTTGGTCACATTGTAAAAGTGTTTACTGTCTTTACTGCCCAAACAACATCTGTCTCCTAACTAATAATAATACCATTTGCATGTTTTCTCCCTGTCCTCTACCCTTCTGCTGTCTTTTCTCTCTCTCTCTTTGCTTTCTAGTTGAGTCAGCCGTCTCAGTGCCCAGAGCTGCTGTTCTTTCTCTGTAGTTTACTGAGTGTCCAGCTGAGAGCTCTGTGCTGGGCGCTAGAAAGCCTTCATTTCCTCCCCACACCCATCACAGGTTAGTACACATGCACAAACTCTGACCTCTGGCCAAATAATGCTGTTGCCATGTGTGATGAGTAGGTGTATTTTGGCAAGATCACTGTCACTTCACACTGAGTGTGTTTATAACCTAACATTTTTTTATTTTAGAGACAGACTGTTTGGACCAACTACACGCACACTTAAAGAACCGAGCTCAACTGGACAAAGCTCACTATGGTACAAAACAATAACACACTTTTCATTTTCCACTAACCACCATAAAGCTAAAGCAGGGTTTTTTTTATACTTTATGATGCCAAGGACCCCCAAATATGATGAACCTTTTATGAGGGACCCCTAAAATCCATCTCTATATTTTTATGTATGAAAAAAACATTTAAACTTAGATAAATAGTAAGTGTGGCATTATAAATGCATCATATTGTTTCCAAACTTAAATCGAGATAAAGGGGACTAAAGTGAGAACTCACTAGAAAGATACAAAGCAAACATATAATTCTGGAAAGCATGTATATGGCAAGAAAGGAGAGAAATATTTAGAGCTGAAACAGTTAGAATGTTCCGTAGACTTTATCCATTTTTGTCTTTTTATACTCTGAAATTGTCTGGGGACCCCTTAGAACCGTCTGGATGATGGGTCTCCCCGGACCCCAGTTTGAAAACTCCTGAGCTAAAGGATTGGCCAGAGCTTACGGCTTAGATCCGTATTGAGATCTGTTTTCTAAGAGGTCATCCAATCACAAGTGGACAGCATAACATTCGGGTGTAAACAGGGTCCAAAATGTTTTTTTCAACCACATTTTGAGGTTGTTAAAAATGCATGTGACACCCTTGTTTTTGTTGTGTAAATATTAATTGTCCTAATGCATCCCAGATAAGTATAATCAAAACTTTGTAACACTAACTTTGTAAAACTTTGTAACACTACTTTGTAATCTGATTCCCAGAGAAAGCCTGTGAGAGAAGAGAGAACTGGATTGGATTCATTCAAATTGATGAAAATCAGTGCATGTAAACTAACATTTAAAAAAGCAGATTTAAAGGGGTCATGAATTGAGAGATCAACTTTCCCTTGCGCTTTTGATATATAAAAGGTCATTTTAATATAAGAATATCCTGTAAGTTTCGGAGTTGAAAACTTATAAAAGCTTTTATTGACAACTGGCTCATCAAACGAGAGATCTGCGAATTTGTCTCCCTTTGACGTCAGAGAGCAGTTCAAACAAAAGAAGACCAACGACTAATTCTGTAGTCCCACCCACTGATTTGGGCATTACATGTAAATAAAATAGGCTTACCTGGTCCTCTATTGTCCATCACTGGTGTCGCTCGTCCTTATATGCCTTCGAGCTCCCTCATGAGAGGACACGAGACCGGTGTGACTCGCAGGTGACGCTCATTCTCAATCACGCACTGGTCTCGCTCGCTCCTCCCACGTCTCTCGCTCGTCTGCCTCGCCACAATATGTGATAGTATTGCATTGTTACTGATCGTTTGATATCTACTGATTATGTGTACGTGTCTAACTGAACATAATTAAAGGGATGGTTCACCCAAAAATGAAAATGTGATGTTTATCTGCTTACCTCCAGGGCATCCAAGATGTAGGTGTGTTTGTTTCATCAGTAGAACACAAATGAAGATTTTTAACTCGTATAATGCATGTCAGTGGGGTCTATTTCTATGAGAGCAACATGAGAGTAAAAGCACATAGACATATGAATCCATATTAAACCCTGTGGCTCGTGACGACACATTGATGTCTTAAGACACGAAACGATCAGTTTCTGCGATAAACCCAACAGTATTTGTTATTTTTTTACCTTATATCAGACAAACCTCATCTAGGATTCCCAATGCATTACTTCCGCGCTGGAGAAGGTCAAACTCCTGCCTGATCCTAGATATGTATTTACATAGATTCCCACTGACATGCATTATACGAGCAACGGTTGGAGTTAAAAACCTTAATTTGTGTTTTACTGAAGAAACAAACACACCTACATCTTGGATGCCCTGGGGGTTTCATTTTCGGGTGAACTATCCCTTTAATGATAACTAACCACACTGTCACAGGCTGGAGTATCATTTGTATTTGAGGTCTTGTTGGTTCAGGATCAGACTCTGGGTTGAACATGTATGGGCGAATCATTCCGGTTGCTATTTTTCAACATAGTACGTTTTCAAAACAATTCCCCACATGTACTGACAGGGGAGTCGAATCTCATATGAGTGGGGTTTAAAAAACAAAAACCGAATGTTTCAGGAGCTAGGCTCAAAAATAGCCTATTACTTATTCATTATGATGTTTTGAATGTAAAAACCACGCAAATATTCTAAGTTGACCTCAGACAACAGTATAAAAAAGTAAAAAGCCAGTTCATGACCCTTTTAAGCATCTACCCTCTTCAGGGTCATTGAAAGAGAATAAATGAAGTGGCTTTAACCGCTACACACTAGATGCTGACAGCTTCACTTCAGCTGCTGATGCGTTATCTTTAATGTATTATTAATCCCGCTGTCTTTAACTGACTTATGAATCATTGCTCTGTTACTGGGTAATCTAACTCTGCTGAAGACTAGAGCCTTGATGTTTTATAATAAAGTTTCTGCAGATCAAATTGTGTTCCGGCATTATTAAATAATACTTCAAGACTTTAGTCTTCATGTGATGCTCCAGCGCTGTATATTTAATGTGTTTTTGTAAATCTTTTGTAGAGAGCTCGTCTATTGACTTGGTGAGAATGGCGCTTCGTACGTTCATTGATCTTGGGGTAAGTGATTCTATACATCCTGATTTACTATTTAGACCCTGCCCCACCGCCGCACACACCTACAGAAGCTGTAAATAAAAGCCTAAGGCCAGATAAACTGAGTGTAACCAAATGTAGCAGGTGTTGTAATAAAGGAAAGTTAATTTGGCCTCTCCTGACTAAACAACGTTTCTCTGTTCCTGCGCTTCAGGTGTTGACGGAGGACAGACAGAGAGAAGATGTGTATCTAGATGTCAGTCCTCTTTTCTCCCAGTGTGCTTACAAAGAGAAACTCTTGCAGTTTTTCAAACAGTTCATAGCTAAAAGAGACAAGTAAAAGACTCAAAGAGAAGTCAGCTGGGAATGATAACAGTAGGCGCTTCTGAATTTACTATTCAGTTCTTCAGGGTTGTTTAAATAATTATGAATGTTTTTTTTGTTTTTATGCTTGTATATTTCCTAGCACACTTGATTTATGTGGTATATGTGATGCTGAGACTGCTTTTTGTGTTTGTTATTATTGAGAGCCCAGATTTGGTTTAGTTATTGGTTTGATAATGACTATTCATATGGTAAATATTGTTCTCTGTTTCTTAAGACCAGTTACATGTTTATGATTCTTTTGTTTACCTGTAATGAGGAATATGTAATGGGCTTGGTTCAGTACACAAGTTTCTGGCAATTGACCCAGTTGTAGTGTTTCTGTCATGGTTTGATTTATAGTTTTGCCACACAGCACTGTATATGAATGTTCATATGCACACAAGCATTCTGCATTATCTTCATGACATTGCTTTAAACATTAGGAGTAATTATCACACACACTTCCTTATGCATATTCTGCTTCCATTTGCACAAACACCGAACACTAGAAAGTACCATTTCACTGATTCTTGGAATATGTTTTTACATATTATCAGTTGTTCAAATTATAACATTTTCACTTAAAAAGTTATTTGAGATTATCATTAGAATATACACCTTATTTACTGTAAATCAAAATAACATTTTAGAACAAAATCCATGAATCAATATAAAATTCTACAAATATCTAAAATATAAAAACCCAGATCAACACGCTACTAAAAACAAAAATATAAAAATGTCTTATTAAAAAAAAAACAGCTCAATACTTTAAATCTAACTTCTACATTAAAATATGAAAATACAGTCATGTTCATACTCAATGGAAGATAATTATAAAAACACTTAAAAATCTGCTTTTTTATCAAATATTTTAAAAAAGCAATACCCCTTAACTACTTATTTCCTCACCTGCTGTGAGTTCAACATCATAACATGCTCTTGTGAGATTTCTTGTATTTATATATAATTTTAGGCAACTGGAGAGAGGAAATGTGCTAAATTATAGAGAAATAGTTTGGGATTTTTAGACAATTTGTTTTCATATTTATGTCAGATTGGTCACAGTCATTTTATCAGCACTGCAAGATTTTCTGCAAGACAATCTGATAATAAAAGACAGAGCTAAAATCAGCTTTTAAACCAATCCTGTAGTCTAAATACATAACTATAGTTTTGACTTTATGGCCTGGCATCAGGCCTTAGTTCAATTAGGACATTTACTTAGCTTTTATAAACGTGACTTAGAAAAAAAACATTACTGGTGTGCATCTTGAGACAAAACAATGGCACTGATATATTTTAAGAGATGCCATGCAAGTTGCTTTTAGATAAAACAGCTCAAACTTGTATTTTAGTCTGGGACTAGACTTGAGCCTGTGAAATCGGGGGTAGAGAATGTAATACTTTTGTATCTAATGCTGTTGGCACATTTAGTTATAAAAAAAAAAATCACCAAAATGTAAACGAATGCATCTGAACAGATGAATCCGAAACAATTCCTCAAGAATCAGCGATTCCAGCGGTGTTATTGAGTTTCAGGACGTTTTCACTAAATGATTGGTAATAATCATGATGGATGCTACAGATCACTGCACTATCACTCACTGGAAATGACTTTGGCTCTATATATATACCAATCACTTGACAATCTTGTATATAAACACTCATCCATGCAACATGAGAACCTTCTAAATGTGCATTTACCCAGGAACATCATTCTTGTGTATCTTAATACTGAGCAGCACACGAGTGAGTGGCCTTGAACATGTCGGCCTGAAACAGAAAGACTAACGGACGGCTGCTGCTTGTAGTGCAGAAGTGCTGAATAAGCTCTCTAGACACACCCAGACAATCGACCCTCGGACTTAGCACATACACACTCGGCTATCAATAACACGGACAGCATTAGATGAGTGGGAAAGCTGGAGAAGGCTAAAGAATATGGTGATTAACAAGAGACAAGATGGGTTGAGAAATAACAGCTGGCCGCCGCTCTCAGGGATTCAGTTGATTAACACTACCCCCTAAAAATCACTTTCCTTCCTACAATTGTTCAATTGTTTTAAAGTCAGAATGAAATGCAAAGTCACCCAATCTATTGTGTAAATGTGTCTTATTCTGAATGATTAACCATGTATGTTCAAGGACTTTTGCAATCTTTTATTCTGTTTAAACCCCACCCCTTACTTACACTCGACTGAAAACTTGCATTCGTTTTTGAGTGCAATCTCAAAAGCCAAAGAATAACCTACTACCCTACTTTTTTTCCCCATATTTGATCATATGTTACACTCTCATGTACGTCACAATGAGGTAGAAAAGATATGTCGCTACTTGCACATTATCATGGCAAACATGTACTTTGAATTGGATTCAAAAATTGGCTTGAATTGGATTAAATTTGGTGTTAGATTTAGGGTTTCCACACCTTCAGTCCAGGAGTTTGTGATGATTGTATTTTAACTATATTTAGTAGTGATGTTCGATTCTTAAACAAATCGTTATTTTAATTGGTAACCGGTCGACAATCAAACTTTAGTTCCAGGTTGATGACGGTGCACGAAAGTCCCTTTCAAGTCTGTTCACTTGGCGGCCATATTTGCAAACGCCTCCGAGCAGCTGTTTTAGTACCAGGTTGATGACGAAGGTGCACCAATGTCCCTTTCAAGGAAAGTCTGTTCACTTGGCGGCCATATTTACAAACGCCTCCGAGCAGCTATTTCGGGCATCCAAGACCAAGTCCTATCTATTTGAATGGTGGAATGCTTAAATCTCAAAAACTGCTTTTAAATAACATTTAAAATCAGCAACAAAATCTCACATAAACTGCTCCGTAAATGTGGTTTCTTATGCTCAAATAGCATAAAAAACATATTTTTCAGACTAGACCAGCAAATGTTGCATGTGCTCTCTTAAGCGGGAGTCTCACGCTGCGTCCTAAATCCAATACTTCCCTACTGTGACCCTTGCAAAATGAGTCGCAATGAGTAAATCTTCGATAATAAGTTATTTTTTTTACATTCTCTATTAAAAGAAAACTTCAGTTTTGAGAAAAATAAAGCGAGTTAGTTTTCTGAAGGTTCCAAAATAACACCAAATTTGGCACACTCCAAGTCAAAACCAAATATCTTTAGGAAAAATATATATTCAACTTTTTTTCCATGATACCACAATTGTTTGATTGAATTAATGTAACAGGCAGCCTTTATATTTTAAGACCTATTGTACTGCACGGATCTATAATGCTGCACATCAGATGTTTTCCCAAAACAGTTATGGGGATAGTTCACCCTGAAATGAAAATTTCACGCTGCTGATGTTTCCGATTACCTATGTCCTTCTATCCCTTTCGGACCTCAAAAGCAGAAATAAAAAAAAATAGTCATGCACTCGGTCCTTCCTATAATGGCAGTGAATAGCGACCAGGTTAGAACATTTCAAAACTTATACAAAAGTATCACGCAATGATACAGTGAGACACGTGCCACATATGGAAAGTGTTCATGAGGCATACCATAAGGTTTTGCGAGAAATAAACTATTATTCAGTCAAAATACTGAGCTCAGCCGTTCCTGTAATGACTAGTACGAGCCGTCAGCAGGTGCGGCGGTCAGGCTCACAACTGTTGTCATGACAACCGGTACACAATATTCACTTTAGGAGGTTTTATTATTAGTATTGTATTATTTCTTACCATATAGCTTATCAAAATGTTGCATGTGTGTGCTTATTTTGGGTGCCATGACAACAGTGCGCAAGTTATAGTAAGCATGAGCGCCGCGCCTGCCGACGGCTCGTACTAGTCATAAAGGATATGCAGAGAGTAACGGCTGAGCACAGTGTTTTGACTGAATAATAGTTTATTTCTTGCAAAACCTTATGGTATGCTTCCTGAACATGTTCCATATGTGGCACGCGTCTCACTGTATCATTGTGTGATACTTTTGTATACGTTTAGTAATGTTTTAGCCTGATTGCTATCCACTGCCATTATAGGAAGGAGCGCGTGCAGGACTGTTTTTAAAATTTCTGCTTTTGAGGTCCGAAAGGGATAGAAGGACATAGGGCATTGAATCAACAGCAGGGTGAGTAAAAATAGCTTTATTTTCATTTCAGGGTGAACTATCACTTTAACCAAACGTTCACTTTAGACATAACAGATCAGGTTTGTGTGAATACTCGCCAAGACAGATATTTAGAAATACTGCAGTTTTGTGTAAGTGTACATCGGGATTGCGCGGTTTTAGAGGCCTTTTTTTTGCGTGCGCCTCGGATTAGTCAGTCAGCACGAGTAAGGTTGTTTTGTTTAAATCAGCATGAGTTTGAAAATCTCATTTAATTGGTTCATTGATAATTCGTTATGAATATTCATAAGCTGCGCTTTAAAACGATACCAAACTTGTGCAGAATTCATAGTATTCGAAAAACACTGATTTATAGTAGACGAAAAGTCCCGGATGACCTCCAGCAAGATTATGAAGTGTGCAACTCAGTATGCAAACCGGAGCTTCTAAAGGCAGTTAAATAGTCCCATTCATAATCTGAGTGCAGTCTTCGTATATCTATCCTTGAGCAGCACCTAATGAGCCAATAAGCATGTCCAGATGGGTTAATGAACCAAAGAACCGGTTTGAAATGAATGAATCAAACCTAAAGGCAGTTGAAAGTCAGCTTTTCAGTCATGTCCATCTCAAAAAGAACCAAATCAGCTGGTTCTAACTGGCAACGTTTTCAGAGGATAACCCTAGGAAAACTGACAGAACCAGCTCGTTCAGTTCTTTTTTAATCATACTTTTTGATTTGTTCATTTCGAACCAGTCGTTTGGTTCAATAACCAATTTCTGGACATGTTCATTGGCTCATTCTGTGCTGCACAAGGAGTGCATGCTACTTCGGATGTACATCTTGCATCATCAAACCAGAACCATTGTTCTATTCAGTTTGATTCTGTGAACTAGCTCGACGGGTTACCGTCATGAATCAGATATCACTAGTATTTAGCAATCGAAGAAAGATTTCCAAGTTGCTCAAATATTTTAGAGCTGACCATTAGCAAAAAAGCCACACACAAAAAAATCACTAAAGACTTTTTATGGTTTTTATTGATTCTTGTATTTTATTCATTTAAGAATCACAGTTTTAAAGGTTTTCCATACGAATCCTGCACATTTAATAGGTATCTTAGTCTGAATGACTGTATAATTCAGCACAGTGTTTCTGGGAACCAAGCCTATTTATCCCAAGCTGAGAATAAATGGACAAGAAATGATGAAACATACACAGGTCAGTAATGCCCTCTACTGGAAACTGCGTGCATTCTGTATCCTGTGCATGAAAACCCCAGTTTGACATTCACATGGAATTCAATCCTTTATGGAAAAACACACGCGTGCCAGATTCGGTGAAGATTAGAAAAAAATGCTGCATTATAAAAACTTTTTTATTTAAGAAGTGGCCCAGAGCGTAATATTTCTTTTATTTTCTGCAGCTAATAGAATCCATCGTTTTATTATACAATATGGAATAATTAGATTCCGTATTGGCACTTTGTATCTATGTAGAAGATCTTCCTGTTACACGACTGTGTTCCGTATCGATCCAATCTCGTCAATCTGACACTCCACAACATCTCCCCTCTGAAACAGATCATTAAAATGACTTCATTACAATATACTAACCGTCAATAAATACAACAATAATATAATGATATAAATAGAACATGTTAAAATAATACCTTCCCTTCTTAGGAATAGGATTGTGCATTTTTATTATACACTTGAGAACTAATTGATAGGAAGTTGGGTGCTTTTTTTAAATTTCAGAAATACCAATTACATCTACTGGGACACAGATTAAATATACATGTTATACATTAAAATATATAAAAAATGTCTCACACTATCTAATGATGTGCTTTTACCCAGTGGGGTGCGTTTTCTTGTAAACCCCAGTGGACTAGATACATTTAAGCCACTCATATGAGTCAAATGCAACAGTTTTCTAAAGGAACTAACACTTTTCTCTTGTGTAAATTGCATTTCTAATCGTTGGCTTTTCTATTTGCATTTCTTTTCTATTTGCATTTCTATTTTCTTAACAAGCTCATTTGGTGTAAATGACATGGCGTGGCGGCTGCTTTTCTCACGGGCATGGCATGCTGAACACTCAATGAACAGAGTTTGTATGAATAAAGGCAGAGGATAAACTTTTTTTATTCAGGTCGATTTTCGAAAGAAGAGTTGCAGCGGCTGCTGTTCTGAAGGTTTGAGTGTTGCTGCAATTACTATTATTACTATTAAAGCTACACTATGCCCAAATACACACTGATAAACCTATAACAATTATTTATATTTCAGAGCTGTCCGGACGGATTTTGCAGGAAAATGTCATTCACTGTGTGCGACACGTTGACCTTACACCGGTCGCGCTTGTTGTCGGTAGCATGAAGCTTAAAGTTTATCAAGTGAGAAAAAAAAATGGGTCATTTAAAATGGCAAACCTCCAGGGAATCACTGTTTGAATAATAATAAAAAAGAATTGCCCATTCGCTCTGATTTTATGCCCTGTATCTGTGTGCACCTCGAACCACATTCATCCACACAGAGAGCCGAAGCACAACTAAAACATTGTTCTTCCGCAAAACACATGCAATTACATTTTTTGGCCAAAAGTTACATAGTGTACCTTTAATAGTACAATCTGCAATTCAGCTACTTACATTACAGTTACAACTATATTTACAGCAACAAGAAATTTGCAAATGCGGTTATTTTCTTTTTTTGTAGCATAAACAAAGACTAATAATGAGCAAAATATGTTGCTATAATACATAATTTATTAATCTTTGTTAGTTGATAAAAATGTTCATGTTAGGTCGCAGTGCATTAATCTTAACAGACAGATAACTTTAAATCTTATGAATGTTGGCATAGGTGCACTATGTAACTTTTTTTTTTTTTCAAAATGAAATACACTGTCAATCCTCCTTACAAAAAGTGTCAAAAACTCACTATGGGAAACCTGTTATATTTTAATCAGAATGGGATGGTTTTTGCCCAAAATTGCATGCATACGTCACTCGCCCTTGCGTGTCTCGTCATATCCGTTAATAAAGTAAAGTTGCCCCGGCTACATTGATGTGTGTGTGTGTGTGAGAGTGGTGTAGGTTAGTAGTCACAACGAGCGAGAAAGGTTGATGTGGAGAACATTAAATCTCTAACATCACCAAACAGAGGAACGTGACAGCTCGTAATAAAACGAGAATCAACATTGGCTTGGCTTTTTAGAGACGGCAAGAATTAATGGGATTTGAGCGAACTGAGGGATTTGTTGTAAAAGCCACGCAGAGATGGTGTTTTTATTACTCAACAGGTAAGGCATTTCATTTGACAAATAAATCACCATGTGTAGCTCTCTATTTTACATGTAGTTCATTGTAAAATAGTATCTATCGGGAAGAGTTATTTAATTGTGGTTGTTGTAGCTGTGCTATTAATTAAGCTAGTCAGTTATATCGCTCAAGCCTGGTAGTGAATGCTTAACCATATTCATCCGCACAGTCACACAGAGCCGAAGCACAACCAAAACAATGTTCTTTGGCAAAATGCATGCAGTTTTGTAATTTTAACCACTAGAGGGCTGACATTTACAATTTATACCTTTAACATCAGAATGAAAAATACTTCTTAAAGGAACATTCCACCGTTTTTAGAAATAGGGCTTATTCAACATCTTTCCTACATTTAGATATGTGGACAAATGCATTTTTGTCTCAGTGCATGCATTGTTTTAGTTTCGCTAGCTTAGCGAAGCACAGGCGAAGCACTGCTACTTGGGCGGGCGCAGAGATATCACGCAACACATGCACAAAATACGCCAGTATGTTGACAGAAGTTTGGGGATTTCATGTGTTGCGTGATATCTGCGCCCAAGTAGCAGTGCTTCACCATATTATAGTCCCAAGTTAATATCTGCCTAGGAAATTACCTAGTTTTCATCTTTTTTGGATCACTTTTACTCGGGACATGCAAGCTGGCAACAAAGGATTCCATTCATTATGCTAAGCTAAGCTAGCGGCGACCCAGCCAAACTAAAACAATGCATGCACTGAGACAAAAATGCATTTGCCCACATATCTAAATGTAGGAAAGAAGTTGAAAAAGCCCTATTTCTAAAAAACAGTGGAGTGTTCTTTTAAGAATGTATTAATTTTAGTTAATGTTAACAAATTAGTTTGCATAATTGCTGGCATTTTTGGGAGGTTACATGATAAGAATGTGTGATTCAGCTGATTGTGTTTTCATATGTAGTTTCATTGTATTTCATTTAATTGTCTAAAAAATGTGATTAGATAATATGAAGACATATTCTTTACACACATTTTTCTTAAAGCTACACTGTAACTTTTTTAGTTTATTCTTAGCTAAAAACACTTAGTTCTTTCAAAAATATGTGCTCATTAATGTATATTTACTTCTTTCAAGTAATAAAGTATTCTCGTAAGTGTATAATATGCCATTGAAAATACATACGGGTGAGGGGTTCGAATGCGCGTCGCCATGTTGCCCCTCCATCTTGAAAGTAAATTAGCCAAAGAGGGACATACCCGTAAATTCAAGCTTCGCCTTTGGCGTTTTAACACTCAATGGCACCGTGTCGAATGTGAAGAGGGGGGATTGCTTGAGACTGATACAGCCTACAATGTAAACTTTGCCTTACGCTAGTGATGTCGTACAATATACAGAATAACAATAGCACCGTTAAAAGTTACTTTACTAAGATTAGCTTGCATTCGTCTGGGAACCTGATCGCTGATGTAAGCAATGAAATGGTAAAAAATAATGAAAAGGTAAAACTATTATTCATTTCACATAGATGTCATAACCTACATGTTAACTGACAAAATTAAATAACTGCAAATTATAATAGTTTTCTAAAGTAACCTCATCACTTGATCGAACTGTAAGCCATATTAATCTTGGACTAAATCAGCCACCGTAGGAGTTTAAATGAAATCGGAATTGAGAGGAACAGAAACTAATATTCACTGGATGGTCATATACCCTTTCACCGCTAGATGGGGGAAAATATCACACAGTGTAGCTTTAATAAAGTGTGGGATACAACAAGGAAAACCTGGAAGAACAGCTGAAGTAGATGTAGAACAATGAAGACAGTAATGAATTGCATCTGTTCAGCGTTTTGTTCAGCCCTTACGATTCCCTCTGTAAATCAGCTTACACTGGTGTCAGTCCCATCAATGCCAATTAGAAAGCTTAAACACTGAAGCCAGGGCCTGTTAATTGTGCCTCTTTTCATTTTAAAGTTGGGTTGTGTGATAACCGGCATTACGACAACGTCAATGAGGTCATTACAGCTGGTCTAGTTCTGCGTTTCAGCTGTTCTCATTGTCTCAGCGTCAGTCACACTGTTCTGAGCGTTTGAACAGAAGGGAATCAGAGATTTGAAATCAGACTTTATCTGTGCAGCAAAACAAAGGTTTCAGGAAAGGCTCTGAACGGGTGTTAACAGCCTGCCAGGTGCAGTGATTGTGGGTTGTGACGCTAACCCAGCAATGTTGACATATACATCGATTTTCCTCACCTTTAGAAACACAGGTGGATTTCTGAACACACCCACACCCGGAGGCGTTCCGGTCAGAAACACATCGCCTGGACAAAGAGTCACAAACCTGCAGGGAAACAAAACAAAATGTCGAGAAGCAATTGTATAATAACTCTCAAATGTTGCAACCAATAGAATTTTGTATTTCATTTCATATTAAATAATTGAATAATGAAAATAATATTTGCAGGGTTACTGAAGAAGTACTTTAATAAAATAAATTGAAATAACTTCAGCAACAAAAAGATCAAATGTATACAAGAATAGCCAATAAAACCATGCATGTTACACACAATAAATTATATTTATTTACTACCGTTCAAAATATGAGGTCAGTTAGTACTTTTATTCAGCAAGGATGCATTAAATTGATCAAAAGTGACATTTTAAATAAATGCTGTTTTAAACTGTCTGTTCATCAAAGAATCAAGCAGCACAAGTGTTTTCAACATTGATAAATAATAACAATAAATGTTTCTTGAGCACCAAATCAGCATATTAAAATTATTTCTGAAGGACCATGTGACACTGAAGACTGGAGTAATGGCTGCTTCACCATCACGGGTATAATTACATTTTATTTTAATTATAATATTTCAATATTTTTTATATATTAATTATAATATATCAAATAAATGCAGATTAATTTAAAATTCCCCATGATTTACTCACCCTCAAACCATCCAAGGTGTATATGACTTTATGATGAACACAATCAGAGTTATATTAATAAATATCCTGAGGCTTCCTTGCTTTATAATAGCAGTGATGTGGCTCCAGGGGTTTAATAAAAGGGTTCTGAAGCAAATCAATGGGTTTTTGTAAGAAAAATATCCATATTTAAATTTTATAAAGTAAAATATCTAGTTACCACCAGACCGCATCCATCAAATTTCTTCAAAAGGCCTTTATTAACCCCCGGAGCTGTGTGAAGAAAGTTTGTTATGGATGGATGTGCTTTTTTGAGCTTCAAACTCAATGGACCCTGTCGCTACCATTTTAAGCTTGGAAGTGTCAGGATATTTATTAATATAAGATTGTGTTCATCAGAAAGAAGAAAGTTATATACACCTAGGATAGCTTGAGGGTGAGTAAATCATGGGGTAATTTTCGTTTTAAAGTAAACTACTCCTTAAATAATAAATATTATATCAAACATTAAAAACCAGAATGAGTTTTCTTACTGTGAGACCCAAGCCACCAGCTTCTCGGTGTGAAAGATCAATTGACTGGTGTTACTGTCCTGAACTGCAGCCCCATTCACCAGGCAGCGGATACCCAGGTTATGAACATCTGTTTGAATAAGCAGGATTAACATGATTAAAGACCAGAAATAATATCACCAGTACTGACTGAAGTATGTCCCACTTTCTTCACATTTGCAAGTACCTTTCAGTGCTGCAGTGGTAACCAGCGCAGGCCCGAGTGGACAAAACGTGTCAAATGTTTTTCCCAGCAGCCACTGCTTTCCATTGCGCTTCATCTGCCAATCACGAGCACTCACGTCATTCGCTACAGTGAAACCTGCAACATAGGAAAGGGCCTCCTCTTCCTGAGACAGAGACACATTTGACATAAATTAGGTTGGGACATTCATTTGTTGAAATTCCAACAGGAATGGCATTAGAGTGTCCTGCTGCTAAGAGGCTGAATTGAAATGAAATATTCCATGAGAGCTCTATATAATGAGAGCTTTCTAACCTCACAACGTTAAAACCAATTTCAAGGCCCAGAAAGGTTGGAAAAATGTTAAAATAGTCCATGTGACTCCAGTGGTACAACCTTAATGTTATGACACAGTAGTAAACACAACGCAGCTCTTCCGGGTTCTCCGTCAGAACGCAGGCTCACTATTGGCCGGCGCTGTTCACGTGAGCACCAGAGCACCGGAAGCGCTGCGCGGTGTTTACTATGTGAACAGCGTTGGAGACTGAAGGCCGTTACATACTCCGCAAGAACAGAGAAAAAAGTTCTCACTCCCAGGGCTGCGAGAACAAAATGACGTCATTTTGTTCGCACAGCCCTGGTTTGAGTTCTCCCAGCTTGTTCTCGACACATCGTCTGAGCAGAACTTTTTTCTTGTGGGTGTGTGATTGGTCAGACATTTAAAATGGGCGGGGTTAATGGGGAGAAACGGAGATGTTCGGCACCTGCTTTTTTCGTGAAGTATGGAATGTACTGGCCAGAACGAACTTTGTTCTTGTTCTTGCCGCCTCGAGAAAACGAACAAATTTCTTTGTTCTTGCAGAGTATGTACCAAGCTTGACAGAGAAGAGAAGAAATCATTGAATAAAGGCGTTATTTTTGTTTAGTTTTTTTGCGCATAAGTATCCTCGTCGCTTCATAACATTATGGTTAAACCACTGAAGTCATATGGACTATTTTAACAATGTTTTTACTACCTTTTTGGGCCTTGAAATTGGTTAAGATGTTGCAGTCTATAAGGAGGGTCAGAAAACTCTCGGATTTCATCAAAAAAATTGTGTTCCAAAGATGAACGAAGGTCTTACGGGTTTGAAATGACATGAGGGTGAGAAATTTAATGACAGAATATTTTTGGGTGAACTAACCCTTTAAAAAGACATTTAAAGGCTTAGTCTTATGATCAAATCTCTGTAGTTTTTATTGTGTGGGCGGGCGGAGTCATGCAATGCAATACATACAGTATTGTTCAAAATAATAGCAGTACAATGTGACTAACCAGAATAATCAAGGTTTTTAGTATATTTTTATTGCTACGTGGCAAACAAGTTACCAGTAGGTTCAGTAGATTCTCAGAAAACAAACAAGACCCAGCATTCATGATATGCACGCTCTTAAGGCTGTGCAATTGGGGAATTAGTTGAAAGGGGTGTGTTAAAAAAATAGCAGTGTCTACCTTTGACTGTACAAACTCAAAACTATTTTGTACAAACATTTTTTTCTGGGATTTAGCAATCCTGTGAATCACTAAACTAATATTTAGTTGTATGACCCACAGTTTTTAAAACTGCTTGACATCTGTGTGTCATGGAGTCAACCAACTTGTGGCACCTCTCAGCTGTTATTCCACTCCATGATTCTTTAACAACATTCCACAATTCATTCACATTTCTTGGTTTTGCTTCAGAAACAGCATTTTTGATATCACCCCACAAGTTCTCAATTGGATTAAGGTCTGGAGATTGGGCTGGCCACTCCATAACATTAATTTTGTTGGTTTGGAACCAAGACTTTGCCCCTTTACTAATGTGTTTTGGGTCATTGTCTTGTTGAAACAACCATTTCAAGGGCATGTCCTCTTCAGCATAGGGCAACATGACCTCTTCAAGTATTTTAACATATGCAAACTGATCCATGATCCCTGGTATGCGATAAATAGGCCCAACACCATAGTAGGAGAAACATGCCCATATCATGATGCTTGCACCTCCATGCTTCACTTTCTTCACTGTGTACTGTGGCTTGAATTCAGAGTTTGGGGTCATCTCACAAACTGCCTGTGGCCCTTGGACCCAAAAAGAACAATTTTACTCTCATCAGTCCACAAAATGTTCCTCCATTTCTCTTTAGGCCAGTTAATGTGTTCTTTGGCAAATTGTAAAGTCTTCTGCACATGCCTTTTTTTAACAGAGGGACTTTGCGGGGATTCTTGAAAATAGATTAGCTTCACACAGACGTCTTCTAACTGTCACAGTACTTACAGGTAACTCCAGACTGTCTTTGATCATCCTGGAGGTGATCATTGGCTGAGCCTTTGCCATTCTGGTTATTCTTCTATCCATTTTGATGGTTGTCTTCCGTTTTCTTCCACGTCTCTCTGGTTTTGCTCTCCATTTTAAGGCATTGGAGATCATTTTAGCTGAACAGCCTATCATTTTTGCACCTCTTTATAGGTTTTCCCCTCTCCAATCAACTTTTTAATCAAAGTACACTGTTCTTCTAAACAATGTCTTGAACGACCCATTTTCCTCAGCTTTCAAATGCATGTTCAACAAGTGTTGGCTTCATCCTTAAATAGGGGCCACCTGATTCACACCTGTTTCTTCACAAAATTGATGACCTCAGTGATTGAATGCCACACTGCTATTTTTTGAACACACCCCTTTCAACTAATTCAACTAATTGCCCAATTGCACAGCCTTAAGAGCGTGCATATCATGAATGCTGGGTCTCATTTGTTTTCTGAGAATCTACTGAACCTACTGGTAACTTGTTTGCCACGTAGCAATAAAAAATATACTAAAAACCTTGATTATTCTGGTTAGTCACATTGTACTGCTATTATTTTGAACAATACTGTAGATGATTGAGAGATGTACAAATAAACATTCATCATATGCCTGACAGAAATTTATGCAAGGAAGGAAAATCAAGTAAACTGAAGTTGCTTCAGTGTAAGTGTTCATCTTGAAATTTTACTAACAATATCAAATTCATTCTTTTTATAAAAATCTGTAAAGACTATAGCTAAAAGACAAGTGTATCACAATCTTTTAGAATGATCCATAATAGGATCCTTTGACTTGTTAAAAAATGTAATTAATGCAAAGCATGTAGTAGATTGTGTACTTGTTTTTCAGCAAAGTTTGATCATGTTGATAATTTAGACGCCTTTGTGTATCAATTATTATATAGTAGATTTTATCAGGTTAAATTTGTGTTAATTGGATATTTTTCCTGATCACATTTAGCATTTGTCCACAAAAAAAAAACGATTGAGCCTATTAATTCAACTCATTCATGCTTAAATGAGATTGTCCCACTAGAGCTGCTGAAATGATACCGGAATTGTTTAATAAAGTAAATCTGATCAATCAATTAACAGAACATTTTCATTTTAAGATGCATGTTAACACATGGAGATATAAATGACTCGTTTTCTACCTTAATATGCTTCCCCTTTCGTCCAATCACAAAGGCAAGTTCCACCTCCCAGTCAACTTCCTGTAAATGAGCCGCCACAATGAGAAACTATGGATTTAATGCCCGCATGCCAGAGTGAAAACACTAGTATTATGTACAAAAATCTTCAATATTCACTTTTTTTCACAAGATAAAACAAAAAAAACTGCACGTGCTGACATTACAAGAGTCAGTCTATTTGAGTAGTTATTCTATAGTATTGAATATCATTTTGGGGTTAAAGTGACAACATCTGCCTGTTTTTAATTTTATTAAGATCCAGAGCTCACCTGACTCTCCTCTGGTAGAATGATGTCATCGTAAGGGCCAGTGATGGTGGAGGGGAACTTGTTGAATATGATGGGCTCTTTAGGAATCGGGGCGTTTTGCTCTAGGCAGTGGTCCTTATAATTCATACCAACACACACCACTTTCTCTGGGCCGGTCACGGGGGAGAGCAGACTGATATCTGACCGCGGCACCACATGCTGACCGCTGGACAAAGCCCTGAGAGAGAGACAGTAATACATGTTTTCTGTATCGCTTCACACATATCTTTGATGCCTAAATAATTAACAAATCATGTTAATAATTTCTGTATTCCTTCATAAAGACAGCTAGGAGAACACAAGATGCTGGAAAGATTGCTACTCATGCATTCTGATTTCTGAATGACAATCATTTATTCTGTTCTAACTACCCAGTTTCTATTTAAATTACATTTATGTTAGTATACTTGCCTTTTTACCAACATACCAAATGATCTTTTTTGAAAATATTTGCTAAATGTAAAAAGTTTTATTTTTTTACAAATATCTTGAATTATTAATTTATAAATATCCAGTTTGTGTGAAGTTGCACCACTGACCCCAAACTATTGAAAGGTAGTGTATACACATGTTGTTACGCACATTTCTATTTTAAATAAATGCTGTTCTTTTTTTCCTCAAAGAATCCTGAAAAAAGTATCAGGTTATAAAAACATTGTTTAAGTCCTCCTGGGATGTTCGTATACGAGGTGAGAAGTCGTGTTTACGACATCATGTGCGTTCAAGTCTCTTTGGTCGGAGGAAGATTGCGGTGTACCTTCTTTTAATGAATTTCACGAAACTTACAGCAAGGTTTGTTAACTCTGCTTATAGAAAATGAAGAACATAGAATGCTTATCAGGTTTAATCTTTTACGTTTTTAATTAATCTATTAAGCTACTGTAAACGGTATCGTTATATATTAAGCTAATTGTTATATTGAATGCTAGCTTACTTTGTTGTAAATGACGAAGCCTGACAGTGTCACTGCTAAATGCCCGTTACAGATGTTACATCCATTGATTACGCCATGTTTCTCACTGACACGCCCCCAACTCGAACAGATCGGGGTTTAAAGAAAATCCCGAACTTCCCACTGGT
Organism: Gobiocypris rarus; assembly: GCA_023029165.1. Lineage (NCBI taxonomy): Eukaryota > Metazoa > Chordata > Actinopteri > Cypriniformes > Gobionidae > Gobiocypris > Gobiocypris rarus. The sequence continues at coordinate 24,495,347 of CM040928.1, forward strand.
ATTTACGACTTTGTGGTGGCGTTCATGTGTGTTCACCTCCTAAATACAGTGAGGAAAATAAGTATTTGAAAACCCTGCTATTTTGCAAGTTCTCCCACTTGGAAATCATGGAGGGCTCTGAAATTGTCACCGTAGGTGCATGTCCACTGTGAGACATAATCTAAAAAAAAAAAAACAGAAATCACAATATATGATTTTTTAACTATTTATTTGTATGATACAGCTGCAAATAAGTATTTGAACACCTGTCTATCAGCTAGAATTCTGACCCTCAAAGACCTGTTAGTCTGCCTTTAAAATGTCCACCTTCACTCCATGTATTAGCCTAAATTAGATGTACCTGTTTGAGGTCGTTAGCTGCATAAAGACACCTGTCCACCCCATACAATCAGTAAGAATCCAACTACTAACATGACCAAGACCAAAGAGCTGTCCAAAGACACTAGAGACAAAATTGTACACCTCCACAAGGCTGGAAAGGGCTACGGGGAAATTGCCAAGCAGCTTGGTGAAAAAAGGTCCACTGTTGGAGCAATCATTAGAAAATGGAAGAAGCTAAACATGACTGTCAATCTCCCTCGGACTGGGGCTCAATGCAAGATCTCACCCCCTGGGGTCTCAATGTTCCTAAGAAAGGTGAGAAATCAGCCCAGAACTACACGGGAGGAGCTGGTCAATGACCTGAAAAGAGCTGGGACCACCGTTTCCAAGGTTACTGTTGGTAATACACTAAGACGTCATGGTTTGAAATCATACATGGCGCGGAAGGTTCCCCTGCTTAAACCAGCACATTTCCAGGCCCGTCTTAAGTTTCCCAATGACCATTTGGATGATCCAGAGGAGTCATGGGAGAAAGTCATGTGGTCAGATGAGACCAAAATAGAACTTTTTGGTCATAATTCCACTAAACGTGTTTGGAAGAAGAAGAATGATGAGTACTATCCCAAGAACACCATCCCTACTGTGAAGCATGGGGGTGGTGGCATCATGCTTTGGGGGTGTTTTTCTGCACATGGGACAGGGTGACTGCACTGTATTAAGGAGAGGATGACTGGGGCCATGTATTGCGAGATTTTGGGGAACAACCTCCTTCCCTCAGTTAGAGCATTGAAGATGGGTCGAGGCTGGGTCTTCCAACATGACAATGACCTAAAGCACACAACCAGGATAACCAAGGAGTGGCTCTGTAAGAAGCATATCAAGGTTCTGGCGTGGCCTAGCCAGTCTCCAGACCTAAACCTAATAGAGAATCTTTAGAGGAAGCTCAAACTCCGTGTTTCTCAGCGACAGGCCAGAAACCTGACTGATCTAGAGAAGATCTGTGTGGAGGAGTGGGCCAAAATCCCTCCTGCAGTGTGTGCAAACCTTGTGAAAAACTTCAGGAAACGTTTGACCTCTGTAATTTGCAAACAAAGGCTACTGTACCAAATATTAACATTGATTTTCTCAGGTGTTCAAATACTTATTTGCAGCTGTATCATACAAATAAATAGTTAAAAAATCATACATTGTGATTTTTTTTTTTTAGATTATGTCTCTCACAGTAGACATGCACCTACGATGACAATTTCAGACCCCTCCATGATTTCTAAGTCGGAGAACTTACAAAATACCAGGGTGTTCAAATACTTATTTTCCTCACTGTACAATCTTCACGACATGACTTGAACGCACCATAATTGCACAGGTGGCAACCTATCACCTTTACCTGAGAGCAAACCATTCTTTCACAAATGTTTGAAGAAACATTTGATTTTATACACCTGTGGCCATGGAAGTGATTTGAACTGAATTCAATGATTTGAAGGGGTGTCCCAATACTTTTGGCAGTATAGTGTATGTATAAAGTGTATGTATAAACTGCATATATATATATATATATATATATATATATATATATATTTTTTTTTTTTTTTTTTTTTTTTTAAATGAATGAATAGATCCAGACAAAATGGATGCTCTATTATGTGGCAGGTGAATGTAAAGTATGTGCTCTCTTTCCTGGGTTTCTGTGGTTTCTACCTCTTAGCACAGTCCATTCCCTTTTGTCCCAGTTCTAGAAACTCTCTCATCGTGGAAGGCATGGAGGGGTCGAAAGCTTTCAGATCAATGACCCCCTGACCTTCTGCCTGCTCAACCCCGACTCTGACGCTCCCCTCTGCGCCTCTGTGGCAGAACTGGACTAGTCTCATAGCGGCTGAGCTTGCGGTGCTTCTGACGGTGCCTGCAGAGAATACGGCATTGAGTCTCCTCAAACTGAGCTGAGAGATACCCAGAAATCTCATCTATTAAAACAGAGGACAAGAGAGAGAGAGACAGACAGAAGAAAGGACATAGAACAGTGAAAGAGAGAAGTGGACAAACATGGCAATAGGTGCAGGAAGACAGGATAAATAATGTGGCATTCAAGTGGAGTCCGAGCAAAGTCGTTATTTACGAGGGGAAACACGAATCACACGAATCGTAACGTTGGAAAAAGCATGTCCATTTATATCATTGCAGAAGCACTATTTTTTTAATATGGATAATATATATCTATAATCTATATATTTAGATTAGCAAGCCTGTAGAGAACATTTCATATTTTAATTGTAAGTAATTTTAAAGGTATGATGTATAAAACAACATACATACATTATAGACAAGACAACACAATTATTAACCTTTATAATATTAAAGTAATATTTTAATTATTAAATTAAAATATTAAAACATATTAAATAAAGACAAATTAATTACCTACAAAAAAATAAACACCGAAATATATATATATTTTTAAATTTCCATGTAAATATATAACGCTTTATGAACTGTGAAGAGTTTAAGTATTTAGAAATATTGTTTAAAAAAAAAAAAACTAGTGTATGTTCACGACCATCCATTAAAAGGCATACGAAACAAAATGTGCTTATGATACTTTAAAGATGGGTGATTTAAATAAATTTGACTATTATCTACTGTAGGCCTACATGAAAAATAAATTCTAAATGACTGTGGAAAACTGAACTGGGATACATAGAAATTTAATAAACAGTAAACACTATTCTTTGTTAATAAAACAATATAAAAATGTAAAACAGTCATGTGTGAAGCACTAATCTTTTAATATGGATGATATCTATAATCTATATATTTAGATAAGCAAGTCTTTAGTGAAAATATATTATATATTTTAATTGTACATGCTTTATTTAAATCATAGTAAAGGTATGATGTATATTATAAAACATACATTATAGACAAGACAACACAAGTTTTAACCTTTATTAAAAGCAATCAGGCAACATATACTGAACAGGGGGAAAATATTAAAACCAATTAAATAAAGAAAAATTAATTACCTAAAAAAACTTTTTCAACTGCTTTTCAAAGGAGTCAAATTAAAACCAACTTTAAAGAATCTACGTTGTTTATTGTTCACAATATAATAATTGTGTTTGTTTTTAGGCTTATGTTTCTGACTTGAAAGCCCCACTCGGAGGTACGAGTTTCCCAGGTACACCTGAAGGCAGCATTATTTAAGATAAAGACATTAAAGCAGCCCAACCCAAGCTTTAGCAGGTTTTTAGATTGTGTAACAATAGTCTACTACAGTAGTTACATTATGTATTGCTCAAGGCATATTTATAGCTAAAAATAAGATATCCTGCAAGGCCGTGTAGATAAGAGATCACTGCTTTCAGTTGCTCGCAGTGCTGTGTTATTATCCTACCTGATCTTGGTGCAAAAAAAAAAAACAGTTTGATCGTGCACGATGAAAAGCGATTACAAAAACGATTTGTATTAAGTTTAATGTGTTACTCACTGCACCATTTCAATGTAATGCGACTACAATTACTCAATCTTTGTACTTTGATACAGGTACAACTCAAGCGCACTCTGTCTGTCTCGCGGCCATGTGACTTCTAGTGACGTCCGGATTCGTAAAAGAATCGTCTACTGAATCGGATCTTTTCTTGTTTCGATTGAACCGGTTCCCGAAATTGGACAGAAAGCCTTAATGAACTATGGATTCCACTAATATTGTTCGGGCGAAAAAATTAAAATAAAAACATGTATTTTCACGACCATTCATTAAAAGGCATACGAAACAAAATGTGCTTATAATAATTAGTTTTAAAGAAGGGTGATTTAAATTAATTTTACTATTATCTACTGTAGGCCTACATGAAAAATAAATTCTAAATGACTGCGAAAAACTGAACTGGGATACACTGAAATACAATAAACACTCTTCTTTGTTAATAAAAAATTATAACTATAACAACGAAATAAAAAGTCATGTGTGATACATGTGGTTAGAAAGAGGATGATCATGATGTATCAGCTTGTAACTGTTCAAAAGAACCGATTCGCAGAAATTAGTTGGGCTTGTCATCATGTTGACTTCCGGTTTGTGTTTAAGGCGTATTTGTTGAGAAGGACAATTTAAGGAATTCGTCATATTAAAATAAACTTGTGTGTTAAAACATTAATACGTATTAAAATAGCACGTTTAAAATAGATTAATGCCTAAATGCCACAACATCTCTACATTTTATTTCATTACAAAGTTCGGAAAAACTACATTTTCATTCATCACGTGACACCATTGGTCATGTGATTAGTCTTTGTCAGCTCAGCTGACATCACGACTTCATTTCTGCAAGGCGAGAGGAGGAAACGGTAGAATGTCTCTAAGGTAAGCGGATTAAATATAATTGTTCATGTTTAAAATAAGTTTTCATCATCACTGCTGTTTTTATTGGGTGTATTGTGTTTGGTTAGAGCATTATATATTTCGTCAAATTAATTTACTTTAAGTTATAATTGCTAAAAGCTAGATATTTGCCAGTAAATAGTGAGTGTTCAAATATTTTTCTGTGGAGATTTAATTTTTCATCCGTTTCTTGGCAGGATAATGCAAATGATCTTTGGGTGGGTTTTTGCGCTTTACTCCAGAGCAGGGGGTAAAATATAATGGCAGCTGTTTTTTTAATCGACGAAGACCCCTTTTATAGTGTGATTATAAATATTATATACCCAAATTATAAATATGTATAAAATACTATTTGCGCAATATTTACATTTTTATTACTTGTGATTTAATATGATTTCTTACTAATATTTAGAAAGCAGTATGAAACCATAATAAAGGCAAGTTTGATCAATGCATTTTTAAAAACTTTGTCTTCCATAGACTCACAATCACCCCGTCGCAGTTTGCAAAGTATAATTAGACAACACTTTCAGCAAAATCAGTTCCTCATTGTTGTCATGACACTATTCAAAATAAATAGTTGAAATGTGAGAAGTATTGAATTTGCCATCTCAGCAGTGAGGAAACATGGTTTGTGGAAGCTGCACATGATTTATTCGTCCCTCATTTGAAGGCTATTGCAAATGTTTCAGCGCATTCAGTCATTCGAATTGTTTGCAGTAGAAAAAGTCCAGCAGTCTTAAACCACTAAGATTCTGTACAAATTCTAGGATGCTAATCAAACAATTAAATTGGCATTAGTTAAAAAGAAAGAAAGATGGATATTCACACAGTCCTTTGTCATAGTCTCAGTTCTTTTGACCCCACTGTGCATGCCAAATGACACTCAGATGTCAATCAAACATTATCAGAAATCATGAGAGCAGCTGATATCAGTCAAGCTAAACATCAACTTGTTTTTTGATTGAAGAGCCTCTCAGGACCGTAAGCACGAGAACTAAGCAAGACCCACTAAACATTCAATGAAGCAAATTTCTCAACACATGTGTTCATGTTTTAATCTCTGTCTCTCTTTCCTTCCGTCCAGTGTCCAGCCTATCCAGTGGACCTCTGACTGCAAGGACAAGAAGTGAGTAAACCCCGTCTCAAACTGTGCTCTTGATCTGCACTTATGGTGTTGCGGCTTCACTTGTGCACGTCTGCATGGTGTCCTTCTCAAATTTGATTGACCATTGCAGTGCTGACTACTACATAATTACATCACCATCACAGATACTGAATCAGTCATCACTGCTGTTACCTGAACTGGCTGCTTTACAATCAACAACACACAGACTTTAGACTTTAGACTGCTTTCTTATCAACGAATGTGTAAGAGTAGAGTTTATTATTTAAGTGTGGCCCTGAAATGAACTACATTACAAAGGTTTGAACTGCATTGTTGTCTTGATTTTTACAATAAAATTACCTAAATGTCCTTAAAGCCACATACATTTACAAGAAAAGCTTTAATATAATACAAGTTATGTTTTGAGATTGAATATCAAATTAAATTTTTATTATTAATTTGTCTTATTTTAAGCAAAAACAAGACAACCTTTTGGGTTTTTTGTTTTGTATTGGAGACTGTGCTATTTGAGTAATTATGTTTATTATTAATATTTTGGATTTTTTTTAGGTTAAGTTTGTGCTTTTGTCATTTTTATATTTCTATTTAGCTTTAAATTTGTTTCAGTTTTAATCATTTTAGTACTTTAGCTTGTTCATTTATTTCAGTTTGCTGCTTTCTAATATTTCATTTTATTTCAGCTTTATTTAAAGTAAGAAAATATATTTTTAATAGTTTTAGTTAACAATAACAACACTGGCCAGTGCAGTATATTGTCTGAAATCAAGTATTAATGTTTTACACAATTCTGCTTAACAAGTACATTTATGGGATTTTAAGGATGTTTATTTATTAATTCATCCTTTATTTAACCAGGAGAAACCCGTTGAGATATTGCTATCTCTTCTTCCAGATAGACCTGGTCAAGACGGCAGAACACACAGAGAATCACAAAATAGCAATGATGCATATTACTTGTTTAAAATTGATCAAATCAAAATCAAGAAAAAACAATTACAAGTGTCCTTTAAAACTTGGTGCAAGATACATTTAAAAATGCTCAATGGTGGCAGTGCATCTAGATTAAGTATTTTAGTTTATATGTTTTTACTAGAAAACAAGGCAACATTGAAATAAGACTGTTTTTCTTTTGCCATACTGGTGCATTATTACAGCACTGTTTGGCTTCACTTCAGCTATTCTGCAGTATGCACATTTGAGTGAAAGTATACAGTAGTATATTGCTTTATTGTGAAGGTTGATTTTGATTATTCCTCTATTTTACAGTTATGATGGCATTATCTTAATAACCCAAAGTTATGAGCAGCTCCCTGATGTGCTGGAGTGTTTGAAAGCACCATTACAGGACTACAGTTCGGTGAGTACATCACACACATCTATCCAGCACTTTTATATATATATATATATATATATATATATATATATATATATATATATAATATAATATAATATAATATAATATAATATAATATAATATAATATAATATAATATAATATAATATAATATAATATAATATAATATAATATAATATAATATAATATAATATAATATATATATATATATATATATATATATATATATATATATAATATATATATATTGCACACTTCTCATATTCTTCTCATTCAGGTGGACTGTTGCCTCAGGGAAGAGGTCGTGGTTGTCAAGGTTCCTGGTCTCCCTGGAAACAGATTGGTGTTTGCCTGCACTGGTCCAGTGAATCGAGACTATGATGATGTCCGGCGGTTCAGCGATGCTGCTGCTAATGGCATTAAGAGGTGCTTATGCAAACATAAAACTACTTCTGTTTTTAATGGTCATTTCATTGGCTTGTGGTTCTTCTAGGGCATATTTCTGACTTTGAAGAAGGCTTTTACTCATCTAAAGGTTTTGATTCATTGATCTGAATGATTTTTTTGTCACAGGGCTCTGAAAGCCGGCATTCAGCACCCCCTGCTGGTCTGTCCCCCGCACGACAGCTATGCAAAAAACACCCTGGCAGCCGTGCTAGGAGCGCTGCATGTTCTCTACATGGTAAGCATTGTTTTCATGGAATTTTTTTTATTTAATTTTTACATTTAATTAAATCATCAAAATGGTTACATATCAAATAAAATCAGTTTATCCTAAATTGTACATTGTCTTCCTATTATGCTATTTTAAAGGTTCCTAATTTTGACCTACAATAGGTTTACATGCATCCAAGGTCAAAAACACTTTGCATGCGTCTCAATCAGCTCCCTAATCCAGTAGTCAGGGCACTGATCAGGGAGCCCATTGACTTGTGTCCTAATAATTTCTCAAAAAGTCTAAAAAACGACTCGTTCGAAGATAAAAGGCCCTGTTTTAACGATCTGAGCGCATGCAGGTGCACTTAGACTGTGTCCGAATCCACTTTTGCTAGACAGTTAAAATGGTCTGCGCGCCAATCACGTGGTCCAAAAGAGTTATGAGTCATGGGTGTGTTTTGGGCGTAACTTGCAATAAACCAATCAGTCTCTCATCTCCCATTCCCTTTAAAAGCCAGTTGCGCTTGCACCATGGCGGATTCACTATTTACATGGCGGAATTTGCGAGCAGAAAAACTGAACGCTTCTCCAGAGAGGAATTTATTTTTTATTTTTAATATTTAAAAATGTTTGTGAGCTGCTGTGCATCCCTGTGTGTGTAATAAGCAGAGTGTGTGCGTGTTGTGCACCCGCCTATAGGTGCATATTACTAACATGCCCTTTAAATAACACATAAAATACTAACTTTAGACCAGGTTTTTGTTGGTCAATGGCACAGTCGTTTTCAGTGTCCTCAAAATAGCATTGTGCCAACAATGCACCTGAACACACCTCGTTTTCAGACCAGCACGCCCATGGGCGAACAGATGGGCGCGAGGGCAATTGCTATTTAAACAACGTGGCGCTTGACGTGAATATTATAACAAAGTAGATTGAAATGGCTCATATGTAACACCACTGAAAACATGTATATTAGATTGCATTTCTGTCAATAGATCCTGCTAAGTATTACACAGTGCATCTTTAATATTGAACTGTAACCAATAATTAATTAACTTTAAAACTGACAATTTTGTCTTGCGGAGTAATCGAGGTCCACCCACCACAGTCACAAAATCCTGTGGGAAACACTGCGACGTGTCGTTTTTTTACTGTATAAATGTCCTGATGTCCTTTTGAAGTGCATGCAGAGTGGATTTGTATGACAAGTCGACAACACAAACCAAACTCTTCCAGGCCTCAGTTGCAACTACAGCGTTAGAGTGCGAGTCAAAGTGGATGTTGTTCGTCGGCAGCCATTATGCCAATTTGACAGAAACATACGTCGGTTTGTGTGACTTGTTTCAGGCAGTTCAGAATCGGTTCTTTCTTTTGGGAGACAATAACTCCATTTATCGTTCACTTTTACCTTTGAAATTTGCAGACCTTTTACATTCACAAACAGCTTTTTAACGCACTACATGAAAGGTAATCTCTGAAAAGCATAATGTGGGCACTTTAAGATGAAAGAAAATAAAATTATACACAAATATTAGATGAAGAAATTAACTTTAAAACTTAAACAAGTCTTAGAAATGTTTCCTAAGCAACTAACTGAAATAAAATTCTTAAAACTGAAATTAAAATAAATTGAAATCAAATATATAAAGTAATGATATCAAAATCAATAAAACTGTAAAATAAAATATTAATATTTAGAACTAGGTTATAAGTATTATACAAGTAATACTAACACTGGATCTTCTAGAACAAATGCCCTCTCTGTTGTCTAGTTTTATACTTTAATGCTTGTCAGTACCAGCATAAACTAGTTAATATCTGTGTCATCAGCCTTTAGAAGTGAGGGAGTCCAAGTCGTCCCCTCATAAGGCGGTGATGCTGGGCATCTGGGCGAAGAACCAGATGCAGGGAGTCGCCATTACCGAGCTGGCCACTGCTCTGGAGAGTGGCAGGTATGAGATTGTGTCTGTTATTGCATCCTCGTGAAAGCAATTTTAGCTATCATCTTGGCTAAGACCTACTGTATACAATAAGCAATAAAAAAAGATCATTTGTGTATGGTACAGGTTCGTCTATCGTGATATCGGCGGCTCTGACCCGGAGCGAATGGCTGCCCCACGTGTGGCTGAGTATGTTCAACAAGTCTTCAAGGATAGTCCTGTCACGGTGAGTCTTTGAGTGAACATTCAATACAGTTTAAAGCTGTGTCTCGTGTCAGTGCTTCATTCATCTCTGTGTGTTTCTTAGGTGACTGTTGTGAGTGATTTGAAAACTCTGGAGAAGGAGTACCCCTGTTTGGCTGCAGTCAACCGCTGTGCTAACAGTAAGTGCATGGTTATGAATATAATATCCATTTAATATAATATGGAATTATATTAAATTTCACCAAATTTATACTAAACACTAGGGCTGCGCAATATATCGAAATTATCGGAATATCGCAAATGTACATATCACAATGGCACGCAATATCTGAATGATTTTAATAGGCTACTTCAACATTATGAAAAAGTGTACGTTTTAGGCCAACGCATCTAGCAGAGAACAGACTGTGCACACGACTGTTACTTATGTGACATTAAAGGAACACTCCACCGTTTTTAGAAATAGGGCTTATTCAACTTTCCTACATTAAGATATGTGGGCAGTTTGGCAAGGTCGCCGCTAGCTTAGCTTAGCATAATGAATGGAATCCTATGTTGCCAGCTAGCATGTCCCCAGTAAAAGTGATCAAAAAAAAGACAAAAACACCTAATTAATTCTTGTGGCCTGCGTATTCACAACGAGTACAAATAGTGATGCAGATTAAAGGGGTCATGAACTGGCTTTTTTTTTTAAAATGCCGCACTGGAGACTTGGAAATAAACGCCCGCGGCTAGGATTGGATAAGATTTGCATATTTAATGAGCTTCAGCTCCCCTGTCAGTTCAGTTCACATTAGGGAGGGATCGTTTTGAAAGCAGCAATCGGAATGATTCTCTCGATCACCGGGCTCGTAAACATCTTTATCAAACAAACACAAAGATTTATTTCTCATCCACCCGCGATTGATTGGAATATTATCTCTGTATTACATGGCCCGCCTGATCGGTCGATAAGCACAAACCACACACACACACACACAGACACACACGTGCGTGTGCGCTCAGATCAAGAAATGAATATTATTTCACTATTTGAGATTCAAAGACCTGCCGACCATTACATATAAAAAATACATTTTACTCACATAAGTTTATTGCACCATTCCTGTCGAATCCAATATAGAAGGCACAACACTGTTTCTGCAAATCCAGCACCTGAGACTTCCATAGTGAAATGAAGCGAACACACGTACATGTCTTCCCCACATGAGCTAGAACTTCATTAAAAATAAAGTTCAACCACTCATTCCTAATAGTAGCATCCGAAGGAAGCTTATGCAGCGACTGTGTTCTTCCACAACCTGGCACAGAGCATTATATTACTTTGCTCGCAATGATCACTGCTCTGTAAACCTGTAGCTCCTCGACTCTGTGGGCTGGGCTTCAGAAGCACACATACATATTCATCAGTTGAGTTGTTTCTTCTTCCCATGACGTCATTGGATTCCAGCACTCGTCTTCTGGGCCTGGTGTCTATAAAACCTTTTCTTTGACTAACAAGGACGTTTTCAGCTCTGAAACCTACAGAATATTCTTATATCATGAAGGCTCAAGGGAAAGTTGGTTTCTCAATTCATCACCCCTTTAATACTAGACGATTTCCTAGGCAGATATTAACTTGGGACTATATTATGGGGACGCACAGGCGAAGCACTGCTACTTGGGCGCAGAGATATCACGCAACACATGAAATCCCCAAACTTCTTTCAACATACCGGCGTAACATACGTTATGTGTTACGGAAGTTTGGGGATTTCATGTGTTTCGTGATATTTCTGCGCCCAAGTAGCAGTGCTTCGCCTGTGCTTCCCCATAATATAGTCCCAAGTCAATACCTGCCTAGGAAATCGCCTAGTCTTAATCTGCATCGCTATTTGTACTCGTTGTGAATACGCAGGCCACAAGAAGTAATTGGGTGGGTTTTTTTTGTTATCACTTTTACTCGGGACATGCTAGCTGGCAACATAGGATTCCATTTATTATGCTAAGCTAGCGGCGACTCTGCCCAACTAAACCAATGCAAGCACTGAGACAAAAATGCATTCGCCCACATATCTAAATGTAGGAAATATGTTGAATAAGCCCTATTTATAAAAACGGTGGAGTGCTCCTTTTTAAAAGCTTGCGAAAAAACAACTCCTTGCAGTCTCGCGCTGTCTGACACACACACACACACACACACACACACACACACACGAAACATGCCTTGTTACACACTCAAACTGTCAAATACACACACACAGTTGTCAAAATGGCTGTCTTGATGAGTTTTCAAGTAAACACAGTCGGTTATGCTTAAAGTAAATGATATCAGTCGGGGAAAGAAACCGAAAGTGTGTCAAGGATCAGTGCATTAGGTCTATTTGTGACATACATTTTTTCTAAAACACTGCTGGTCACTTTCAGAAGTTGTAGCGACGCTTTCTTTTCCTAGAAAGAATGTGAAACATAAATGGTATCATTCTCAGTTTTTAAGTTTTTTTTTTTTTTTTATCCATTTTACACAGTAATAAAAATATCGTATCGCATGTCGAATATCGCATTATTTAACAAGGTATTGCATATCACATTTTTCTTTAATATCGCACAGCCCTATTAAACACAGCTTGTTTCAGATTAGCCAAAACTAGATCCCTCAAAGCAGTGATCCATACCAAGACCCAGCCTTCCAGTTTGATAACTAAAATAGAGAAAATGCAGGATTTATTTATTGATTAATTATTCATAATAACATTTCATTTCAAACACTGAATTTAACATTTTCCAAAAATACTAAAAATATATTATTTATTTATATTACAAATTAATATTTTTATTCAGCAAGGATCCGTTAAATTGATCAAAAGTGAAAATAAAGAAATTTTTATGTCAGAAAAGTTTTGCTGCATATTAATAAAGAATGATGTATTAGAATGATTTCTGAAGGATCATGTGACACTGAAGACTGGAGTAATGATGCTGAAAATTCAGCTTTGCATTCACAGAAATAAATAACATTTTAAAATATATTCAAATAGAAAACTGTTCTGTTAAATTATAATATTTCACAATATTACTGTTTTATTGGGTTTTTCTTCAAATAAATGCAGCCTTGGTGAGCATAACTCTTCCAAAAAAATCGACCCCATACTTAAATAAAAGAAGAAAAAAAAGAAATATATAATATAACACAATTTTTTTTTTTTTTAAGTCACCTAGTACAGTGGAAGTAGGATGAGGTATGAGACCATAAGACCATGACCTAAGACCTAGACAAAGGCCATATTCATATATTCTCCAGAAAAAGAATCATTAAGTTAAAAGGCTGATGTTTCTGCTTCAGCTGTGCCGCGCCATCAGGCCAGAGTGATCAAGCTGCTGTACTGTGGAGAAGGACCCATTCAACAGACTCTCATGGTGGTCGGCAAGGTAATATTTAGGTTAACTGTATTTGGACACCCAGGACAGCACAGTTTCCAGTCCGTATGAACGTTGTATGTTATTGCAGGGCATTACGTATGACACCGGTGGAGCTGACATCAAGGCCGGTGGAATCATGGCTGGAATGCACAGAGATAAATGTGGATCTGCGGCTGTTGCTGGCTTCTTCCAGGTACTGATCCCATACACACCTGCTCGTATTACTGACGATCAGAAGAATATTAGAGTCTAAAATCATTGTTGGTTTTGTTTTAGATCCTAGCCAAACTAAAGCCCAAACACCTGAAGGTTGTGGGTGCGATGGCAATGGTGCGGAACAGCGTCGGATCTGGTAGGCAGCAACGTTGTCTGCATGTGTTGACCAGGTTGAGTGTCTGTTACTAAGCGTTTGTCATCCTTATTTTTTCAACCCGTTGGCAGATTGTTATGTGGCGGACGAGTTGGTGGTGTCTCGTGCCGGTCGTAGAATCCGAGTTGGAAACACTGATGCTGAAGGAAGAATGGTCATGGTGGACTTGCTGTGTGAGATGAAGGAGCAGGTACACGCATATATCAGCATGTAGAATAGTACCTGTCAACACTCCCGTTTTTGCCGGGAATCTCCCGTAATTTGTATGGCCCAAACCTCGTTATGTGAATAATCACATCAATATATTAGTCCAAGGTTGAAACGCATCCTACTCATAGAATCAACACATCCATAGACTGTAAAAAAGGATACATACAAATTGTAACCCTTTTGTGACCTCGACCTGGTCACCTACAACCTAGTTGAATCAAGCATTACTGGTAGAAACGGGAGGAGAAGACTCAGCTGGTAAATAATTAACACAGCATCTGTTTTTTTCTGTCATACTTGGCTAGCTGTCATCATTATATGATCATGCTTTTATTCATGCAAACGCTTTTAAACCATTCAAGAGCGACAAGGCAAAGAGAACGAGCTGTCTGTGACACACACCCACACACGCATAGAAAGCTCGCGCCAGATTCAAGTTCTCTTTCGCGCTTGAGCGAACAATAACGCACACAATTATGCCAAAATGACAGTTTTGTTGAGTATTCTCATAAGAGCAGCCTTAAAAGATTTAAATAACGTCTTAAATGAACTTAGAGGTGTGAGAAAATGAGACGCGTGTGAGATCCACTTCACGTGCGACAGCGGAAGATCTTAAAGTGATTAGAACCACTTATGACGACAATGTAAAGAACAAAAGTAATTGGGCTACTCACTGAATACACACTGCTCTTGACTAAATATCTTTTGTAGATTTGATATGGATTAATCTGTATATACAGTGCCTTGCAAAAGTATTCATACACACTGAATTTTTCCACGTTTTGACACGTTACAACCACAAACAAAAATTTCATTGTATTGGGTTTTTTGTGATAGACCAACACAAAGTGGCACATAATTGTGAAGTGGAAGGAAAATGATAAATGGTTTCCAATTTTTTTTTAGAAATAAATATCTTGAAAGTGTGGCGTGCATTTGTATTCAGCCCTCTACTTTTATACCCCTAACTAAAATCCAGTGGAACTAATTGCCTTCAGAAGTCACCTAATTAGTAAATAGAGTCCACGTGTGTGTAATTTAATCTCAGTTTAAATACAGAGGTTCTGTAAAGCCCTCAGAGGTTTGTTAGAGGACATTAGTGAACAAACAGCATTATGAAGACCAAAGAACACACCAGACAGGTCAGGGATAAAGTTGTGGAGAAGCTTAAAGCAGGGTTGGGTTATAAATCAATATCCCAAGCCTTGAACATCTCACGAAGCACTGTACAATCCATCATCTGAAAATTGAAAAAGTATGACACAACTGCAAACCTACCAAAATGTGGCCGTCCACCTAAACTGACAGGCCGGGCAAGAAGAGCATCAATCAGAGAAGCAGTCAAGAGGCCCATGGTGACTCTGGAGGAGTTGCAGAGATCCACAGCTCAGGTGCAATCTGTCCACAGGACAACTGTTAGTCGTGCACTCAACAAATCTAGCCTTTATGGAAGAGTGGCAGGAAGAAAGCCATTGTTGAAAGAAAGCCATAAGAAGTCCCATTTGCAGTTGCGACAAGCCATGTGTGGGGGACTCAGCAAACATATGGAAGAAAGTGATGAGATGAGAACTTTTGATCCTAAATGCAAAACAGTATGTGTGGAGGAAATCTAACACCGCACATCACCCTGAACACACCATCCCCACTGTGAAACATGGTGGTGGCAGCATCATGCTGTGGGGATGCTTTTCTCCAGCAGGGACAGGGAAGCTGGTCAGAGTTGATGGGAAGATGGATGGAGCTGTAAGACCGCTGAAATCGCTCCAATGGCGGCAGCGAAGAGCGGGCGAAGGTATCTGCGCGTTCGATGTTCTCAGCTGGGCAAAATGGATCTAATTCCAATTCCTCTTTATCTGACTCCATTTTATTATAATTTAGAATTTAGATTAGAATGCCAATTTGGTTATTTGGTCATTCATATTTAATAGTTAGACACACATTTAATTATTCAGTTTAACCCTTTGTGGAAAGTACCCATTCATGATCTCATAGAGATCGTTAATAATTCAGAGTAAGTCAGAATAAATCAAAATGTAACAATTTATTAAACAGTCAGGTATAATTCCAATTACATAACCAATTCAAAGATCCTCAACACATTGAATACTCTTAAGTAAAGAGATGCGTTCCTGACTTTCCATAGGCTACGTAACGTTGGCTGGACACAACGTTACTGCAGGCGAATCTGAATACAAAATTGCGCCCTGACTCTTCTGCTACGCTGCCTTTAGTATTCAGACCTGACAATAACTTCTTTCAAATGGTAACATATGTTAACAAAGGGAATTTACATTTAATCACTGTCTGTATTGATACAGACAGACCTGTAGTATTGACAGAAGACCAAATGGTTGAAAAGCCACACCTACCATACCATGCAACATCTCTTTAAACTCTTAAAACCATTGTTATCTTCTTGAATATTTCTGTGGGGATGAGATATTTGTACCAGTCGCACTAGACATTTCCAATGATATCAAACACATATATATTGTTTAGTATTTGTTCATTTTTAGATCATATAGATTTTTGGGTATATTTTCAATGGTCACAGCTTGAGGGGAAGTAGGATGGGGGGAGAGATAAATACATGTAAATTAGAGCCATTCTAAGTTGATTCACTCAGTGTGATGTCGTCTGCAAAAAGTGTCCATTGTCCTCAACCAGACAAACCGGCAGCACTTTTTAAAGCCTTTCAGAGCCAAATACAGGGCAATCTTAGATGAAAACCTGTTAGAGTCTGCAAAAGACTTGAGACTGGGGCAGAGGTTCACCTTCAAGCAGGACAACAACCCTAAACATACAGCCAGAGCTACAATTGAATGGTTTAGATCAAAGCATATTCATGTGTTAGAATGGTCCAGTCAAAGTCCAGACCTAAATCCAATTGAGAATCTGTGGAGAGACTTTAAAATTGCTGTTCACAGACGTGCTCCATCCAGTCTGACTGAGCTTGAGCAATTTTGCAAAGAAGAATGGAAAAAAATGTCACTCAGTTGATGTACAAAGCCGATGGAGACGTGCCCCAAAAGACTTGCCGCTGTAATTGCATCAAAAGGTGGTTCTACAAAGTATTGATTTAGGGGACTGAATATAAATGCACACCACACTTTTCAGATATTTATTTATAAAAATGTTTGGACACCATTTATAATTTTCCTTACACTTCACAACTATGTGCCACTTTGTGTTGGTCTATCACATAAAATCCCAATAAAATACATTTTTGTTTGTGGTTGTAACATGTCAAAATGTGGAAAAGTTCAGTGGGTATGAATACTTTTGCAAGGCACTGTAATTTATAATTTGTGCAGGGCAAACTGTTCACTTATATTATTATTATATTAACTCTTTCCTGTCAGCATTTTTCAAAAATATTTGCTAGCCAACGGCAGCATTTTTGATAATTTACACAATTTCATGGCCCCCAGAATATCTTTTATCTACATTGGGATGTGGGTAAGTTTAATAAAAAAGCTAATTTCTCATTTTCATGCGAAAAAACAAAAAACAACAACAAAGACTACAACATGCATATGCAATGCTTTGTGTTTTGATTTGGAGATACTCTTTCAGAATATCCCTAACAATGCCCCCTACCGTATAGACCTTATGTGGCAGAGAAAAAAGCGTGCAGCCATTTTTTAGAATTTTGGGATTGAACTTCCTTTTTTGAACAAGCTCTGTATATTTCTATGGCATCGCTGTTGAAGAGTAATTCGCTGAAGCGGATGTCATCATAATAAATATCAGTAGCCTGGGAAGATTTTAAAATGAGCGGTTAATTCATAAATCTGTAAGATCTTACCTTCATGCTGTGGAAATACAATTCGGAAGACAACACAACAAACCCAGTGCTGAAAAGGGGCGGGGCTACATAATATAACAGTGAAAACATGGAAAGCCAGAAAATTCCGTTACTGGTGGGGGAAGAACTAAGTATGACATTATCCTTTTTGGTGTATGTTTCTGCAGGCGTTGAAGGAGGTGTCTCCTCATCTCTTCACTATTGCCACTCTCACCGGACATGCTATCAGAGCCATGGGACCGCACTACTCTGTGAGTACTTAATCCTGCATATCCTCCCAGGGTAGAGGGGAAAACAGTGTTCATCACACATCAGTGCTACTGTGACCGCTTTCATTTTGACCGTGTCCCTCTTCATGTGTCACTGTAGATCATAATGGATAACGGTGCGGCTCAGCGCTCAGGAAACGCTCAGCAGTGGCAGAAAGGTAAGAAGAGCGAAGACGTTTTTGGTTTTGTTTCCGTAAACGTGGTTTCATTTGTCAGAAATCTGTTTGTGTGGCAGCGGGAGAGGTGATGGGAGATCTGTTTGAGGTGTCCACTATTCGTCGGGAGGATTATGAGTTCCACAAAGGCAAGTCCGAGTATGAGGAGATCCTCCAGTCCAATAACCTGCCCTCGTCTGCCACTCCACGGGGACACCAGACGCCTGCCGCCTTCCTCATCATGGCTTCTGGACTGGATAAGGTGCACGCGCACACACACTCACCTATGGTTTTGTAGAACTATGGGAAGAATCTTATTCCTGATGTAGTATCAGTTTAGGATTTATTAACTCATTCTCAGAGATCCACTCGCTCAACTTTTACTCAAGTTACTGTAGTAAACGCAGCACAGTAATGATATGCTAAAGCCTGTCCGCACATTGTTTGAAATTGCCGGTGTTTCTTACGTCACAAACTACATCAGTGTTTTTAAGACTTTTGGTTCACTGGAGTTTAAAGGAAAAAGTACTCCACGATGGTGTTGACATGAATATGCACATGGTTTGTGCATATATAAAAAACAAAAAAACTGGCGTATAAAAATAATAAAAATAAATTCACCTGCATCGTTTAGCATTTTGTGACTGTCCAATAAAGGACAATTTTGTCATTGAAGATTTCTTAAAAATGGAGTTAAAATCATACAATAAAAAAAGGCAGCGGCTATTTGCACTAAAAGTGCACCAAGTGCAAATAGCGATTAAATACTATTTAAACCAAGTGTTAATAGCAACTACATTCTATTTACACTCAGCCTGAATGGGACAATAAAAGCCCTCCCTACACCTACCGCTAACCCTACCCAATAAAGGCTTTTATTATTAAACATATCATTAGGCACTTTATTTCCACATTTAGAAGATTTTCTTAATTTTAATTGAAAGTACATGCATTTCTGGTGTGATATGTGATGAAAAAAGAGATTGAGTCAATCTCTTTTTTCAAGATCCATTAGCCGTACGCTTTACTGATTGCGCCACTGTTTTGAAGTCTTGTTTGGTCCAACCAGGCATTGGTAGGCAGAGCTAGTGCGAATAGCACTTCCCAACAAGTCACGCTATTTGCACTTGGTGTGAATAGACACAACGAAAAAAAAATGGATGTAGTGTCCGTGACGTCACCCGTTGGTTTCTAAAGAGAGTTTTTGAAGCCTCAATGTCGTTGTTGCCATCTTGGCAGCGCGTCACTCCTGGATAACTGAAAATGGGCAAAGAGGTGGGATGTGGGTGGAGCTGAGGAGACGTGATGATTAACAGACAGCAGACGAACTTCATCCACCAGTCACTCAAAGAGGCCACACCCTTAATTATGCAGAACTTTAAGGCTTTATATAATTTTAAAAAATCACCCCCCTCACAGTTGTCATGAAGGGCAAAATTAGCCGTATAGACCAAAACCACAATTTGTACCTGACTGTAAACGTGTTTTATTTCTGCTGTAAAGTTGGGCATTTTAACATAGGGCTCAATGAGATTCTGCTGTCTTTGTGCAAAATGTTACCACATTAGTGTTGATAAAAAATAAAAAATTCTAGCTTCATTCTTTTTTTATCATACAACAAAATATTCTTGGCGGCCATGCAAGTTTTGTGAATATGATCTATAAACCGGTCCTGGCTGGCAGCATAAAAATTTAATTCTGGTGGGGAACAAATAAAAAAATGCAACCTTTTGCAAAAATACATATATTAACCATCTATACATTTTCCCCTCAGCATGGATTGGACTCGGACAAACCTCTGCCTTACTCCCATATCGACATTGCTGGATCCAGCGGCCCTTTCCCTGGAGTCCCAACAGGAGCCCCAATTCTTGCCATGGCGGCAAAGTACCTGCAGCTCTAAACATACGTCCAATGATTTTCTGTTCCTTCATGCATTCAATTATTTCCGTCTTATGCCATTTCTCAATTAATGACTTTAATATCTGCACCATCTGACACGCGGTGTGGCCAAATAATAACGCTGTTATCCTTCCAGAATGAACGCCATCCATCTTTATCCTTTTGTTGTTGCATCATATATTATACATCATGCATCATACTCTCTTCAAATGCTTAAAAACCTCTACGCTCTTCTCACTCATCTTATCACGTTTCGTAGTACTGTGTAGGTTTTCCATATCTAAGTATTTTCAGAGATTAATGTTAATTAACCAAACCAAAGTGTTTCCGTTCTTGCCCTGTAGCCTTACAGTTTCTCCGTTAATATGACATTTAAAGAGGGGGTGAGGAAGTTGAGCCAGTGATTTGATATTGAATTACATCGGTGACTTTGTTTGGCAATACTGTGAGAAGAATAATGCACAGTGTGTATCCGCCCATTTTGTACAAGTACAATTTTGTGTGTAATCAAAATATGAGAATAAAAGCATTTTGGCAAATAAAAGGGGCATGATGCTTTCTGTATCCAACTGAATGTCCAGTTGATCTGTGAATATTTTATGCAATTTAAAATGTTCATCTAAAATGTTTTTAATTTGACTATTGTTTTATTTGTAACACTGTAATAAGGCTTAATTTGTTAAAATTACTTAACGAACAATACTTCGAGCATGTTTTTAATTTTAATATTAATATCAACATTTACCAATACAAGATGCTGTAATGTATTGCTCATTGTTAACTAATATAAAGCGTTAACTAACACTAACGCAAGTGTTATTACTGTGTTAAGACATCAAATAAACAGTTTAAAATTTCAAGTGTTTAAAATAAGAAATGTAGTTTAACTACTTTTTAACTACATTAATTTTATAGTAAAATGTCTATTAATTTGTCCATTTCAAATGTTTTAATTATTAAATTGGTACCATTCCTTCATTTTATTTTTGTCCCTCTAGTCCTCAACATACACTATATTGCCAAAAGTATCGGGACGCCTGCCTTTACATGCACATGAACTTTAATGACATCCCATTCTTAATCCGTAGGGTTTAATATGGAGTTGGCCCACCCTTTGCAGCTATAACAGCTTCAACTCTTCTGGGAAGGCTTTCCACAAGGTTTAGTGTGTTTATGGGAATTTTTGTCCATTCTTCTAGAAACACATTTGTAAGGTTGGACAAAAAGGCCTGGCTCGCAGGCTCCGCTCTAATTCATCCCAAAGGTGTTCTAGCAGGTTGAGGTCAGGACTCTCTGCAGGCCAGTCAACTTCCTCCACACCAAACTCGCTCATCCATGTGTTTATGAACCTTGCTTTGTGCACTGCTTTGCAGGCATGTTAGTATTTGTATACTACTAGTATAGTAAATTCCACGTTGTTGAAATACCACTAACAGTTTACTGTGGAATTTAGTAGAGAGGAAATTTCACGAATGGCTTTATTGCACAGGTGGCAACCTATATCGGTACCACGCTTGAATTCACTGAGCTCCTGAGAACGACCCATTCTTTCACAAAAGTTTGTAGAAGCCGTTTGCATGTCTTGTGTCCCAATACTTTTGTCAATATAGTGTATGTAAAACAAATCTAATGCATGAATCTTTTATAACAAACTAAAGATGACAATTCAGCAATGTTAATTTTTTCCATTGCATTTTTAAATGACAATTATCTTGAATTGTATTTCTAAATTGAGAAATTATATTTTTGAGATTTATAGTCATGACTCGTAAATCTTAGAGACAGGCATTTGAGATAAATGGGAACGCTAACATGAGTTATTAATAATTATAACAATTATTTACATTAATTAGCCACACTATGGTTTTCTTCCAAACATAATAGACAACTGTATGATGTGAATGTAGGAATGTGTGAAGACGGCTTTAAGCAACTATACAATTTTAAACTTTTTACAAAGTATACAGGAAGTCATTGTGAATACATGTTCATTTGCAAAATTAACTATGAAAACATATCAATTCTTATAACCTGTACTTTACAATTTATTGCAGCAGCATCTTTGCGATTACAATCAGAAAGACAAAAAACAATATAAATGTCTGCAAAAGTTGACAGAAAAATGAATGGTATTTTTATAGAGTGAAATGAAAGGTTTAAAATAAGACAAACAGAATGCCAATGCATAATAATCCTTTATTCATTCAACTTAATCTATATGCATATGGTTCTTTACCACAGGATTCATCAGAAAAGAAAAGAAAAAAAGAGAAAATAGAGGGAAAACTGAACCCTCTACAAAAATTGATATAGCCTTTCTTTGTCTTTACATATTTGATTCACTCAACACGCAGCAAGCAGTGGAGTCAGCTGATCTCAACAGGACCCCATCTAATGGTCAAGTGCTTAAAAGACCCACTAAGTTCTCAGCTATCCCAGCAGAAAAAAATGATTTCTCGTTTGCGTGTTTAATTATTGTGTCCAATTGTGAAAGGCAGTTCTCAGGCGGGACAAATGATAACAGCTGATAAGTTGAATACAAACCAAAGTTCACAAGAGCAGGAAGAAAAGTGTGTGATGGATTGTAAACAAAGAAGCATGAGCCTGTTACAATCAGCATAGTTTTCTGCATATGTGCCTGACAGGGAGAATAACTCGAATGCATCTAATCTTCACTTCAGGTTCTTCATTTTCTGCTGTTAGTGTTTCTAAAGTTTATTCCGAAATTCAAAGCATGAAGGTTAAAAGTACAATGGTGTCACGGATATGATGAAGGGGGGCAGGATATCTCTGCAGCTGGCTGACTGCTTCCTTAGGTCCCCCCTGAAATATAATCACTGCAACCCATAACATACAACCATATATTATTGGACAAAAATAGAGTATCGGCACTGAACTACAGCGCCATGTTTAAATCCCGATAAGAGAGACATATGCTGAAGTTACAGGAGTTGTTGTTCCAACACGTTGCATTTAAGTCTCTTCTGTAAGAGACGCTGAGAACTGTGGGATTGATCTATAATACTGAGTCAATGGCGAGTACAATCACTGCTGCTATTGAACTTCCAGCAGGTCACTGAACATCTGGAGAGGGTCTCGTTCAGCCGGAGCATGAATGAAGGGAGGCTGCTATTGAGGGATATAATGAAACCTAAGCACGTGGGAGGAATAAGGCAGAAGATAGTGACAGGAGTGAAGGGTGAACTTCAGTGTTTACTTGGTGTGAACCATAGAGGTGCTGAACAGAAGCTTCTGCTTTTTCTTTTTCTTCTTCCCCCCCTTCTCATCTAAAAAAATAAAAGAAAGATAACGTGTAACAAATGTGGATAACACCAACTACGGTTTTGGAGAAAAAAGAAAATAAAAACATTTTATTCTTCCTTTGTTTCAGAGTGAGCTAGTTGAGGGAAGTGCGGCTTCTTTTAAATGAATCATTTGAATGAATCAGAGGATTCAAAGAAAGGATTTACTGATTCATTGAAAGGTGTAATTATAATAATAATAAATAAAACTAGTATCTATATATTATAACTTTGACACGACACTAACTCAAAAGTTTGGGGTCTGAGTTTTTTTTAAGAAACCAATATTTTTAAATCAGCAAGGATGAATTAAATGAATCAAAAGTGACAGTAAATACATTTATAACGCTACTAAAGAATGATTTCTGAAAGGTCATGTGACACTGAAGACTGAAGGAGTAATGGCTGCTAAAACATATTTTAAAACAAATTCAAAGTGATTTTAAATCATATTTCACATTATTACTGGTTTTACTGTATCAAATAAAAGCAGCCTTGGTGAGTAGAATATAAAAGTCTTACGGACCCCAAGACTTTTTGAACTGTAGTGTATAGAAATGTTTCTCTCACCAGGGATGGGTAAAGCCTGTGCTGGGGTTTGATTTCCATTGTCCAGCTGTGACAAAGCCTGCTCGAAGGCCTGACTGAAGGAGTTTTGGAAACTGGGTACTGGGACCCGATCCGAGCCGTCACTCTCTCCATCACTGTCTGCCATAGGAGGGGCCAGTAACATGTCTGCTATGGAGGAAAACACACACACGTCACTACAAAACTATGCTAATATGAGTTAGATAACAGTGAGCCAACAAGAAACAAGTGTGTCAGTCAGGTGAAGTGTTGACAGGAGGCTCACCTTTCTTTGGGATGCTTTTAGGCCCAGCATCCACACGGGCTTTCCCATCTTTCAGCATCTACACCAGAGAGGATCATCAGTATGGTACAATTTGATTTACAATGGCATTATTTTATATAACTATATTCAAATTTAGTTTTAATTTCATTTTAATGTGACATTTTTTTTCCATCACATGAAGACAATGTGATGGCTTGTTATAGTCGTGAAAGAACGCCCTTTAGGCAAACCTGAGCGAAGGACATGCAGTGAGAGTCCTCTTCCACACTAGCGACACTCGGGGATGGACTGTGCTCACTCAGATTAGGGAACATCACTCCATCTGAAATAAATACAGGAAATAAGCACAAGAGACAAAGCACTGAAGGCCAGGTCAAGAGAGAGCGCGAGCGTTACCTGATGAAGGGCTGCTGCTCAGAGGGGATGGGGGTCCCAGCAGGAACTCTGGGAGCTGCATCTGTGAGCCGCTCTGAGGAGGAGATCCAAATGCAGGAAAATGCTGGAGGTTCTCCAGCCCAATGTGCACCTCTGGATCTGAACACAACAAGACGACACATTCATTAAATCACACACACTGACAAAACAATTACAACATTTAGCTGAACAATGCTCCACAATCTGACATTTTGTCTAATTTCAAAAAAGTTTTTTTTTCTTCAGAAACGTAATAAGCAATGGGGAATTAAGTCCTCACATTTCCCCTGTTTCCGGTTTTCCTCTATCTCAATCCTCTTCTCCCTTCTCTTTTCATCTCTTGCTTTCTTCTGTCTCAGGCGCTTCCGTTTCTCCAAGTCATCTGCCAGAAAGACAAAAACATTTAAAACTTATAATACTCATTTTGTAGAACTCGCAAATACAATCACATAATACATATTTAATTTTTCCCCCCACACTTGTATAGCAAAACACTGAATCCTGACATACACACACACACACACACACATCTATATAGAATAATACAGTTTTTCCCCATTTCCACTTTGTAAACATGGTTTTCAAAGACAGTGTACCAAATGACCTAGATTGTTTTACTTTTGCAAGTTAAGAAATGAAGACATGAGTATTGTAATTTTACTACAAAATTGTAAACATTTAATATTTCATTGTCATTTTCATTTATCTTACAGTGGGGTTGTATTATTTGGCATGCATGTACCTGCGAAGCTGTCCAAGGTCTCTTTTGAGAGAACGGGTGGCTGAAGATTAAGCTCACAGAGGCTGAACTCGCACGTGAGAGGCAGGTGAGAGAGGTAACGATGGCGACGCCGAATATCCTACAAATGAGGTCTGTGTTAATTATTTCATCATGATAGGCATTACTTAAAAGCTGATCCTTTGAGAGCAGCATAAATTCACAGTAGTAAAAGATTATTTTTACACACAAAACGCCATGATGTTAACTGGGCACTGAGGTCATGTGAAAAATGCATCATAGTACTGGTCATAAACGTGTGAGACTGTGGGTACCTCAGAGACAGTGTGTCCATCAATCTCCACTACTGCAGCGGTGATAGACTGAGGGCTGTTCTCCAGGCTCCCGTACTCCCTCAGCAGACAGCGCACGTTCACTGGGTGCAGAAACATCTGCTGACCATCCTCAGCTACAGATTCAAAAGACAGAGAAATCAGTCATATTTACTCTCAATCTCTACTGCTTACAATTACGTATAGTTAAAGTAGCTTTAAGCATCATTACAAATAAACTAAAACACACCTTGATAGAAGTAGTAATATGGGCCATGATGAGCGGTCTGACTGGCCTGAGGGGTCTCTTCTACAGGTTTGTCCTCCAGAGCCCCTTCAGGCATCTCTTCAGCCGCCTCAGGAACACTCTGAGCTGCCAACTCTTCCACTAGCTCCTCATGAGCCTCCTGAAGCTCATCATCAAAAGCTGAGGCATACTGCAGGATGGGCTGTGGTGGAACACACAACATTAAGCCCAATGAGGCACACTGAAATTTGGTCAATATTCAGGTTTTATATTAATTTATATTAAGTGCATTTAACTTCTATGTACTAACATTTATATGAATCAGTTGATACAATGCACATGTTTTAGATTGTACTTTACCAGCTATGATTAAGCTCTGTAAATACAGTACATATATAATTACACTGTTTACCCTTCTTTTCAACCTCAAACCTACCCAAACCTGTGGCTATATCCCACCACAATAGCAGCAAAAGTGTTCAGGGTTGCACTTCATTTTAAAGTATGTGCACTTACAGAGTACTTATCAAAGTACTGGGTAATATTTGATGGATGGGAATTTTGACATAATTGTGTGTGTATTTGACCGTGTAAGTATAGTAAGCTACTCGTTTTGGTACTTGCAACTCACAAGCTGCTTGAGATGGAGAGGTGGCTTTATGTGTACTTATATAGATAGCTTTTGGTGTGAGCACAAAAAATTTGGGAATTAGTACAATCATGCACAATCCAAGCATTATTTAACTGGAGTCAGCGAGAGGCGGTGGGTGTGTGTCACTTCACCATCAGAGAGAATAGAGCGAGAACACACAGCTGACGTTATTGCCTGTACCACTGGCAACAAAACAGACAGGCTCTGAATGAGAAAGACGTGAGACTGACCAGCCGGTTACTGGTCCAGGCCGAGTATGCAGAAAATCAGCCGATCCCGTTCCCTGGCCAGTCAAACGGTGCATCTCTAATGAGTACATTGTACGTAAAACATTCTTTTTAGCAGTTTAACACAGTGTCTAAACCGGACATGAGCCACGCGATGCGATAAAAGCAAAGAGAACTCATTATAATCATTATAAAAAGTAACGCTGTCTACACTGGAGGTGGCGTTTTTTCATGTCCAGTAGACAGCCTCAAGCTGTTGCAGTGCGGCGCAGGTGTAGATAAAGTAAGACACCAAATATAAAAAGGGAAGAGAAATTAAAGATTCAAAGTGGAGTGCAGTGGAAATGTACTTGAACAGAGCACAAGATCATACTGTTTGTCTTTTATCATATTGCTAGAGCAGAATTCAAAGTCATAAACTTGCAACCCAGCACTCGACTAAGACTTGTTATTTTTAAACTGCTGGGTAAAAATAATGAATGGCAAAATTCACAAGCGCAGTGGATGAGGACTGCTTGTCCAACAGCCTTTGTTTGAGACCATCATGATCATTATAATCTGAAGCCCAGAGCCTGTGGGGCAGCAGAGTCATACTAAAAGAAATGAGCACCGTTTCTACTGACCTTGGAGGTAGTGAGGTTCTTGACCACAGTCACCTCAGGAGAGGAGTGCTCAGATAGAGACAGTTTCCTCATGTCCACCCCATCAATAGAACCGCCTTCCTTACGGCCACACTTTAAAAGACCCTCCTCCCGCTCCTGTTCATTCAGAGATAAAAACTTGTATGTTTTCAGTTTTATAAAAACAGTTTAATAAACATTATATAGATGTTTGCATGAAACACTTAAGTTTGTAATTCTGAAATAAATTGCACAATAAATTGCATAACCCAAGATATACAATTCAATAATAGCTTTAACATCAAATAAACTACTTGAATAACTTATGCCAACTACTTTTCAAAACAGCAGTGTGACTTGTTTAACTACTTTTGAGTTTCAAAGCAGCTTGTCCAACCCAACATTCATATGCCGGTGAATGCTTGTGTACCTGCAGCTGCAGTAAGGCGCTCTGTATGAAACAGGACTGTGGGTCGTCTTTCTCCTGGCTGAGCTGGGATTGGAGAGCCATCCTCTCTTCAGCCAGCAAACCCAAAACCTGCTGCTGAGACGCCAGCAGCAGCTTAGAGTATGCGCGCAAATGCACATCTGCCAAAGGGAGTGGAGTGTCAAATAAGACATACTCAGGTGAACACCACAAAAATCTCAAGCAACAGCAGAATGCCCCACCTCCAAAATGAATGGGCTCCTCCACTTTAACCCACTGAGAGCTGGGAAGAGCCACCAGTGATCCTTTCTCTCGCCGCATGAGACGCATAGTGATGACGTTACCAGACACGTACTGACGGGTCTCCATGGCAACCACACTGGAAAATTATGAGATGGGTTTCAATGACAACATAAATGAGATAGATGTTAACTGTTAACTTTAAATGTTTCCACTAAGATTTTTATCTTATATTTTCATGTAGACTTTTTTTTAAAAACTGAAGAAAAAAAAAAATATAGTAACAGGTAGTGTATATGGCACTTATGTACCAGGTGTTTTGGAGGCAAACTTTTTTTCCCTTTTTTGAATTATTTCATAATGATGTTAACATTAAAGGTGCAGTAATCCATTTCTGAGAAGCACTGTTGAAATTGTAAATCAACACCTAAACAACATTTGATAGATGTCTGCTCCGTGTGTGCTGAAAATAAAATATTGCATTTGTACCTAGTCCTGGCAGTGTAAATTGGAGAAAAACAAAGTGGATCGGACCCATCAGACCAAACACCATAACATTCTTGTAGCCAATCAGCAATCGCATCTGCTCATGATGCGGGAGGAGAGAGAGAGCACGGGCGGGACGTTTGTAGAAAGACTGTAGATAGAGAGATGGCTTAGATATTACCAAAGAGGGAATGGTCAGAGGAATATAATTGGAAAAAGAAGGGTTACAATCAGGCAAGAGCTAGGACCACGTTAACATTGGAAACGTTTTC
This sequence comes from Gobiocypris rarus, assembly GCA_023029165.1. Lineage (NCBI taxonomy): Eukaryota > Metazoa > Chordata > Actinopteri > Cypriniformes > Gobionidae > Gobiocypris > Gobiocypris rarus. The sequence continues at coordinate 24,524,232 of CM040928.1, forward strand.
CAGTGCTGGAGAGACGTTCGAGAGCGGGAAGCCCTGAAAATGGATTGCTCTGTTTTAGGCTTGCTGCAATAGTCGGTGTTGCCGGTATTCAGGCTAAACACCGGTAAGATCACTTGCCCACCGTGGCACCGCTCCCAAGTTTGATTTTTATAGAAATAAAAATTTAGTTCAGTTAGCGAACAGACACTACAATTAAAAACTGAACGTATTTGCTTAATACAGTGTGAGCTGAAGGAGAGTTGCAGCACAGACCAGCAGTAGGAGTCAGATTTCATTTATCACGAGAGCGAAGAGCTGACAGACAAGATGATCGCGGAAGGTTTGGTTTCGAAGCAAAATGTAAAAGTGCCCATTTAAGTGAATTTTTCATTGTACTGTTTTTTTTGTTGTGTTTTTCATTAAGAATAATAGGCTAATGAACCCACCATTCAAGCAAGTGCCGCCCCCGAATTGGTGCTAATTCTATGTATATGCGAAAGTATATGCGCACGTCCACACTGTCATCCCTTCGCGCCCATACAGCCACTGTCATTCACAGCTGAACTGCCATTCCTCCAAAGCCTCCACTGGAGTGTTTTCAGTTCTAGGCTATGGAAGCTTAACTTCCATAGGAATTCATTGAAAACACTCACTTTGCGCCGCTCAGTTACGATTGCTCAAGCGGCCGTGCGCATTTTACTTTCGGTTTAGAATTAGCCATTTAAAAGCCCCCGCCGGGAATACAGATATTACCGGTGTTGTCACACAATTAACTGGTGGGAAAATTTCCTCACCGTCACAACCCTACTTTGTTTCTGCTTGACACTAATTTTTGCTATGTTTCCCAAAACCAAAATAAGCTGTTGTGTGTTGTTGAATTGCAGCTGATTCATCCATACTTGCGTGAGCTGTCTGAGAGGTTAGTGGTTGCCTGCAGTGCATATCTTGTTCGTTATATTGGGGGCAAGCAATGAAGGGAGGGGTGTGTTTGTTTGGTTAATTTTCAAATATCAACAGTGTTTCTCAGAAATCGCTTACTTGCACCTTAGACCAAAACCAAACAAGCATTATAAACTGTCAATTTCGGTATGAACCTCTTGAGATCAGCGCTGTGCACGGCCTCATAGCATATGGGGCACTTGGACCAACTTTTCTCACTCAGAGAGAGGTAGTGCAACATGCATGGCCAACAGTAGATGTGGCCACAGCGCGTCATGTGGGCCGCCACAGGGGGATACAGGCAGATGGGACAAGACGGCACCTCATGACTGTAGATGCGCTGTGTGGAATGAGAAAAACATCATGAGCAACATTTGAAGAAAATGCAATGCCAGCATAAACAAAGAAGTGTGAATTCTAAACTGACCACTTGCTGCACACAGTCCCAGTCCACCAAAGTGTCCGGATCAGTGAAGTGGGCTTGATAGTCCTGATCGTCAATTACCACAAACTGGCAACTTGTGGACAGAAGAAAGATGTACACATCAGCTAATTTTCCTCTTTTGACTACATGAACTGATATTACACCAGAACAAATTAAGCAAGCACATTGAGTGCAAGCTGTAAATCCAGTTTGGCCAAATAGAAAAAGGCGGAGCAGACCTGTTTAATCACGTTTAACAGCACACTAGTGTTTACGGTTAACTAAACCTATTAAAGAACATTTATGTTAACTGAAATAAAGTTAAGCAATTTAGATAATTTATTTTCTAAGTTTCATTCTGACCCGGTGTTTAAAATGTTTGAAGTGTTTAAAGTGTTTAAGGCTTGTCAGTTAACAGACAGTGTTATGATTGACTAATGCTATTGCACACAAGTTTGTGTTTTGAAAACATTATACATATAAAACCTTCATTTATAGACAAAGCTTTATGAAATCATTTACTTGCGGTTTGTGATACAGCTGCTGTCAGATCCAATACAGTTGGCTGCTTCATATTTCAACAAAAGTTTATTTGCGAACTCCCCATTACATTGTGCCTCATTTGCTAATCAAAATGCAACGAACAAACAATCCTCTGACGAAATCCAGGACACTATTAAAATTAACTATCCACTTGTTTCTGACGCTGGGGACATTCTGAAGTCTCTACAGACGTAAACAAGCGGTTTAAACTGATCATATGCAAATGTGTTTGCCCATGTGACATCACAGGTCCCACAATATCAAAACGAGTCATTTTTAGAGCTTGATTAAAGCCACAACATGTCATATTTCGCCGCTAGAGGTCACTTATTCAAAACAAAGGCGTAGCTTGATGACGCCTTGATTTTGCAGAGCTTTTATTATGCCGCAGACAACCACTTCTGCTTTTTCCGGTCATGCGTATGTGGGGTAACACAGCGATGTTTTATAATATTATTTACATTAGAGTGTTTTTAAAGTTATGTTGTAATGCTACTCTGTGTGTTTGCTTAGCGACTACTATGAGACACTTGTTGCACACTGCAGTTAGCTAGATCATTTTAGGCATGGTAAAACATTTACTTGCTGCAAATCAAGAAAACTATATTTAAACAATAAGACTAACTGTGTTGAGCTATATAACAATGATTAGTTTTCTGTTTATGAATGTATACAAACAGTTTTCACCTGTCTAACAAAACAGAATACATTAAAGCATATTTGGTGTTTCTATGGTTTCTACAAAATAAAATGGAAGGTAACGCGGGTATGATGTCATTGACAGGCGACGCACGGACACGGTTAAAATGGCTTATTTATTTGGATTTAAACATTTTTGGAAACATTTGGGATAATGCAAGTACACAAGTCAACAAAATATATAACATTATTCTAGTGGTTTTAGGATATTTTAATCTTAGGATCTTACATATTGTGCCTTTTAAAAAAAAAATTTTTATATAATAAGGAGGACATTTTAAACTCTGAAACTTGCAGGATATTTTAATGGTATAAAGACCTCTTATATATCAAATGATCAAGGCAAATTGTATTTCTCATGTCATGACCCTTTTAATAAATAATATACTACATTAATTATACTAAAATAACACTGCAATACATTAAATATTGTTGCGTGTGATTTAATACAAATTCATATAAAAGTATGCAACATATTCTGCTGTACTTACTTAGCCTGTAGGAAAAGCTCCTTGTTGAAGGGCTTGTGTTTGTGACCCCACTTGTTGCGCGACCCCAGCAGGAATGGCTATCTCCTCACGGAGCCAAAATGGCCTCCACGTGGCTCAAACGTAAAGTTGAGCAGGTGGTTCAGACTTATCTTTTTGGGTCCAGCAAACTGAGCCGGGCTAAACTCGGCCCGGCGGTTCTCTGCTACCTAATGAGAGAGAACAACAGTTTATCTATGTAACTACAGATCTGTTTATTTACATTGTGTTATTTTCTAGTAGTTCATTAACCAACATGATTACTGCAATTGTCATATTAGCAGGCAATAAGGAAGCAGAAACACATGGAAGTACATATGAATCATAATCCAAAGGCTTATAACACACCTCTTCTCTTCTCCCACCACCATCGAGGCCATACTGTCGCCCCCCTCCGCCACCTCTCTGAGGGGGTCTCTTGTCAAAATTCTTGCTTTTATGTGGCTGGGAGCGTCGTGGGCCTGGAAAGCTCTCGGCCTTGGCAAAAGCAGGCTCACGTTTGCGGCTATAGCGTTTTGAGCCACCATTATTCTTACCATCTAACAGAACAGGGAAAAGAAGGATACATGTCAAAAACACATGAATTTCAAGCATAACATAACGCAAGCTGAAATTATATATATATGCCCCTGAAGAGAAAATGAAAGTACTTTTCAATATTTTTGACAACATTTACACAGGCCATAGCTAATCAATCCAGTCACACACTGCTCTCTAAAGTGTTTTAGCGGACCACATGATAAGAGCAAGGGGTGTAACATCTTATCATCCGGCAGCAGGGATCGCTGTCCCATGCGGTTCACAAGCCCACATCAAAACATTGTCATACTCATAACTAAAACATAGACGACACTGTTAAAGTTGTTATCTACAGTGATTTGCTTCAGATATGCTGGAGGCTTTCTTCGGTCCATCCAAAAGCTAGAGGGCAATACAGCACTGAAGCTTTTCTTTTGGTCACATGGCAGACTGCTGACAAGAATAGATCCAGACCATGATCCTCATGCATCTGATCTGCTACTAAGAGGAGTAACAGATCAAATAAACCTAAATATCTATTTCCCCTTGGGGGGAATACAGTTGGAAATGTTGGATTAGTTTAGGGGAATTCTGTTTTGATATTAGTTTATATAAGAGTGACACACACACCACCCATGTTGTGTTATCAGAACACAAGTTTATATCAGGTGGATTATTATGGATATATGCACTGACAGATGGACACCAGAATAATTTACATAATCACAGTAAAGCCAGCATGATCAAGTTGGGAAAGGGTTGAACTGGCTTGATAGACATTAAAGTGTGTGTGTGTGTGTGTGTGATATATATATATATATATATATATATATATATATATATATATATATATATATATATATATATATATATATATATATATATATATATATATATATTATATATATATATATATATATTAATGAAAGATTAATAAATGAGGGACTCACTTTTCCCACATTTTAAATATATGGAGATTCTTGTGTCTTTCAATATTAGTCTAGTTCCACATTTGTCCAAGAATATACAGCTTTCAATCCATGTGTTTGTGTCATTTATTGTGGTGTCCAGTGCATTAATTCATCCATTCCACCTCATATATACTAATTTTCTGATAACACTGTTTTTTCAAAAGTTGATTCAAATTTCAAAACTTAATTGGAAAAAATTACTAACCTAACATTTCCCTAAAACAAACTGAATTCCCCTAAATTTACATAACATTGTACATTTAATATATTTCATTACAATATTACATTATAATAAAAACAATTCCAGAGTAAATACTGCCTCTTAATGAATAAGAGTTTATTTCTGACACATTAAATACTAAGTTGACTTGATATTTGACGAGTTTCTGTTGTTTATGCGAGGAACAGGCCAATCGCTAACCACGGCTACGTCATCTCGGCAGACACAAACAAAACCATGCCTCATATCCCAAACACACATAAGCACTTTCCCCTCAAATCTGACAATGACAATCGTGTGTTTGTGAGTGTAAGACGGCGATTCTGTACCTGTTTTGGTTTTAGTGTCTGTAGGAGTCGAGCCTGTAGAGCTGGAACGGGGTGGGATCTTCGTGTTGTTGCTGCTGCTGTTGTTTGCGTTTGGGTTTTTCTCCATTTTGAGGCCGAACTCCGGGGAGAGAGCGTCGGAGCTCTTTAGCATTAAACGGGGTAAACGGGGAGAACAACGGGTTGTTGTGAATGCGGGTCAGGCAACGAAGGCCCTTATTCATTTCTGTCAAACGCGGAGAACCCATCACGGCGACATCTTGACCACAAACAAAACGAGAGAAAAACAGAGACACAATCAAAATGTCTCAGTAAAAAAGCGGTGCTAACAGAAAAAAACAAGTGCCCAAAAAGCGGGGCCTCGCCCCTTGAAAAGCGCAATTTCCTTGGCGTGGGAAGTGTTGCGCCCCACAAGGCGTCAGCCGCTCTCCGAAAGAGGAAAACGGATGAATATATGGGTCTAAACCCAAATTTTACTTCAACTAAAGAAAGTCAGGCATATGGCGACAGGTCGCCAAACGGGAACTGTAAAAACCCGGATGAGGGTTATAAGCCTCGCAGGGTTTACGAAGTGCGCATGCGCGGAATCAACGATTGTCATTGGTGCATTTGACTGCAAAATGTGGCGTAATCTATTTACAGTCGATTTTTTTACAGTCTATGGGTGTAATGCATGTGTAATCTCTCGCATACTTTTTATAGGTGGAGAGTTCTGTTTTGCTATCAAAGCAACTGTTGTTATTAATATTTGGTTTATTTGAAACATGTTTTCAGTGAATAACAACAACAAAAAGCGATAGTTGTTTTGGTTAGTACAGAAAAAAGAGATACACGTGACCTACACAACACATGGCCAGAGTTCATAGTCTCAATACAATAATAGCAGTACTGTATAGATATGCTCAATTTACAAATCGTTTACAGTATAACATGAAAACTGCTCCACAAAATGTTTCTTATAGTATCAGAAATATTAGGGCTCCACATTAACCATGTCCTATCACTTGTATAAAATAAAATATCAGAACATCTGATCACTGCATGGTTACAAAATGCCTTGAAGACCTATACAACTAACACAAAGGTTTGTTTTACATCTCTTCATCATCATCATCATCACCATAATCACTCCAATCTTCGTAAGCTTCCTCCTCTCTGACAGTATGCAGTGAACAGCTCAGGATTGCTCTCCTAACCTCTTGTTTTTCGGCTGTAGTGGAAGGGAAGAGAAATACAGTCAGATTAAATCCCATGTCTGCTCAAATATCAAACTATAAGAAAAAAAACACTTATAATATTGCATTTATAGTATTGTATTTCCATAGATTTATAGTTTGACACCTGCCATGCTCTTTTCCAAAATAAATAAATAAACTGGTTTCATGAAGAAAAAAAATGTCCATTTTGATTTCATGGTTAATATAATTTTCTCATGATCTCTACATAATGAAAGTTTGTTTTCTCAAGATGATGAGTTAATTTTTAAGGTGCACTAGAATATGGAATATTGCAGTATTATAAATTATTTATCTGTGCACATCATTATTTTAAGTGTTGGGTAAATAACACTAAAAAATTACATCTTCAACAGTGTAATGAGATTACTGTACTAATTACTCTTGTGTAATGTATGTATGTATGTATGTATGTATGTATTTATTAATTAATACCAGTTATACCAACGTTTCTTTTTAAATTTGACTGGAGGCACCAATAAGGATTTCACCTAGGGCGTCAGAATGGCTAGAAACGGCCCAGCCAGATTAGTCGAAAACGCATTTGACTGGATTGCTTTTGTAGTGTAAACGCTCGTGTGGTCAAATGCGTTCGAACAGCCACAAAAGACCGCCTGCTCTCCACCTACTGACCTAATGTGTAAACATTTCAGGAAGCGCCCAAACGGGATTTAAACTTTGCCGGCTGAAGACCCAAATTTGGTTTGAAGATGAAAATCATACCAAGCAAAATGTTCTCGCACCATTCCTGATTTCTAACAGGCACTCACTACGTTCGGAGAGGTCTTGCAGCTGTCAGAACAGAAACAAAAGCGGTTGCAAAGAAGTTTTTTCTGTCGTTTCTGGGCGCGTTAATTTTTGCGCAAGCTTATTTCGTCCATTAGATCGAAAGATGTGAAGAAGAAAAAAAACATACATTTAACTGCCCATAAACTCAAAGAAATCAGGACAGAAGTGGTTGAAAGTGGACAAAAGAGACGGATTAAAATACCAGGTGTAAACGCGTACGCATCTCCCTTGTCCACTTGTGATCCGATCAACCAAAACGCATCTTAATACCAGGTATAAACAGGGCCTTAAGGTAGGGACACACCAAAGAATTAGCGGTGATGGAAGCCGACTGTGTTGTTGCCTCGCGTCAGGGGAAATTGGTGCACTTGAACACACAGAGAGAACTACAGCCGACTGTCAACTACCAAAAAAAGTACATGATCAGCGTGATTTGATATTCAAAGTGGTAAGCAAGCGCTGCTTTGTTTATGATTTGTAAACCTTCACTCTTAGTTTTGCTCCTTTGTTTATGATTTGTATACCTTCACTCAAAGTGGCCACTCCCTAATTATGCAGAATTTTAAGGCTTTATATAATGTAAATGAATGAGTACAGTTATAAAACAATTCACCCCCCTCACAGTTGTCATGAAGGGCAAAATTAGCCGTTTAGACCAAAACTAGAATTTGTACCAGGCTGTAAAACATGTTTTTTTCTGCTGTAAAGTTTGGCATTTTAACATGGGGCTCAATGAGATTCTGCTCCCTTCTGGAGCCTGTCGCAATAAGGAAGAATATCACAACTTCCATTTCATGTGGACTTACATTTTCATGTTAGTAATCTACAGCAAAAGTACAGTGCTCTCAATAGACATGGTGTGAAATGTAATTGCTTTCGGATAATGGATTGAATGTTTATGTCACAAGAAAACACGAATAAATGATCACACATTGTCTCTTTGGGCTTCCGTAAGCTCTGATGTAACTTATAAATAACTTACCGTCGTTTTTGCAGTCCAGCAGCATTCTGTTGAGCTGTTGTCTATTGTACCTAACAAGAAACTTCTGACATGTTCTAATTGTCCCTGTGGAGGAGATCAGGCAAAGACATGAATGGTTGTAAGAACATTTACATGTAAAGACATTGCGGGGAGTTGGCTGTCATCTAGCACCAGTAACGTTACCTCCAACATGTAAACAGTTGAAGAAGCACGGCACGCTCTGCCTCTGGCTATAGTCTTTGGTCTCAAGGCAAGTGATGAAAGCAAGAGCAGACCAGATGAGTCGATATTGCCCTTTCCTGCAGCGTATAAAGACCACTCCGGTTTGGGCATTCAGGTATTTCACTACAGAGAATTTGAGAAGATTTCACTTTTGGGCTGAGCAACATAAATGCAATATCACGCCAAATTAGTAATCAGTAACGTAAACAATAATCCGTGGGATTATTTCTAATATCGTTGAGACCAGTGTTTACCTATCACCCCTATGTTAAAATGCGCTGATCCGTAGTCCCCGTGTGCTCGCTCCACGGCTGCTCGGACTGTTTTGTAAATGTTTTTCGCCCCCAACAGCTGCAGACTGCTCCGTTCAGAGACGCAAACCTCGCATAGCAAATACCTGCACACAGTCCAAAGAATAACGAAAGGTCAGGATTGTTTAGAAGGTAAAAACCTAAAAGGTGCAAAATGTCTTTTTCTTATTATTATTATTTACCTTGACTTGAATCGGACCATATTTCCAACACGTGCATAACTGGGTTTGAAAACACTGCACTTTACTTCCGGGTTTCATTGGCCAATAATATTCCTCGTTGGTCGAAGGGGCGGGGTGACCGTTTGACATCTGTCCCAACTTTCGGTCTTGTGGACTTACAGTGGCCACTGCTTGCGCGTGTCCGTTAAGATTGTAGAGTATCCCATTCGTCGTTTAAGCAAGAAGGGCGCTCGTGGTGCTTTGCGGCTGTTATCAAGTTTAAATCAAGTTCGCGAGCTACGCAGAGGACTTTTACCCGGCGGTCAAAGCGGCATTACGTCGTCAAAAATGCGGACTCAGAGGAAAACCGTGGGTGCCATTTGGTACTGTGCCAAAATAGCTGATTTAGCTGACAAGACTGCTCTTCTGAAGGCCACTACAATTAAAACGTTCAGTAGTTAGAACTATTTAGGGTAGTTGTCGTCCTGTTATTTTATAGACCTAACATTTTTAGGAGAGAAAGTTATAGGACTATAAAAAAAAATAAAAAAAGGCTGAAAAGCTGTATAGAGTCTTTTATTTAATGGACCTAAACGTGAATCAACAATGAATGGTTGCATTTTTACTAGCAACATTTTTTTTATTAACTTATAATAAATATTCCACTACCGAGCAGCTGTGAACTTCATTACTTAGTTACTTTCTAAGAAAAGTAGTGCATTTTATTACTTTTGCGTTACTTGTTTCACTGTTTTTTAAATAACATATTTGTTCTATGTTTGGCCAAATCAAGACCCTTTCAAACCAAAATTGGAATAATAAGCCTCAGACTGAAGGAAATGCAAATTCACACGTGTACAGTAGAGGGCAGCGCGCAGCACAGACAAACTTTCAGCTGTGCTGCTGTTCTGGAAAACTGAGAAGAAATTTTAACACTTTTTCACAAATAAAAAACAAAAAATGTACATTAATTTTTGCTTATGGTTTAACTGAATAATCAAAGGTCAGCAGCAAGTACATTGGTCAATAAATGCATAAAATGCATAAAAATATTAGTTTTATTTAACGTATTTAATTATTGGAGGTTCTGATTTAGCATTTGACAGATTTTATTCATTTTGAGAAATTACGGAATCTTTTTTGTGCAAGTAAGATTTGTAAATGCCTGCTTACATTTAGCCTAGAGCTACAATATCCATTGTATCCTAACCCGCATCTGCAATCTGAAATTGGAATTTCAACTAGTAAGAATTTAATTCTTGATATTAACAATTGCATTTGAATGGCAGCCTATGGTGACATTTCACGAATTAAAATACAATTATAGATATCATGAAATATAGTTTTTACTTTAATAATTTTATATTTGTAATATTAAACATTACATATATATATATATATATATATATATATATATATATATATATATATATATATATATATGTGTGTGTGTGTGTGTGTGTGTGTGTGTGTGTGTGTGTGTGTGTGTGTGTGTGTGTGTGTGTGAGTGATGAGATTATTGCTGATATCAATAATTAACATTTGTACTAGCGAAAATGTAATTGTTGATATCAATAATGCATATCCTGTAAATTATTAAAAGTCAAAACGGCTTGCAACAATACACGAGATATTCCCGTCGTCATAATTGTATCATTATTAACTGAAGAGGGCGCTAGACAACAGGGAAATTTTAACCTGAAGTTATGTTGCCCATTACTTGTCACTGAAATAAACTATACGTTATCTAATCCCAACATTAATGATATCGTTACGATTATAATAACAACATGAAATGTATAATGAGAATTTGTATATATCTAGCTTTAACCACGAAACAATGAGTCATAAGTTTTTATTATAGAAATATAATTATAGTGGTCATCGGTCACTTTTAAATGTCCTTGAAAATGTACACAGAAGCACAAAACAAATATCCTTGTGGCACAGAAGTGTTGCCAGTGGTTCCCCGCCTTGCACTGGCACAGGCAGAGTGTCCGAGATGGTGATGGTGGGTGGGTGTGTGCGCGCGTTCATCACAGATCTAGCGAAGCTCGAGCTGCTGCTTACACTGAAGTTGCGCGTCACAACATACACAACTCTCCATGGCACCGACCTGTAATCATGGAGCCGTAAACCTGTATTCTAGTGGATCTAGGCTCATAATTCCAGGCTGAGGAGACAGGTGCTTTCAGAGACGCCAAATCAAATCATCAGGTGGAAGGTGTGCAAAAAAAGGGACTTGTGTTAGTTAATGAAAAATGTGGATCTACGCAAGTATTTTAACATATATGCTTCTTTTGACAAGAGATGCAAGGGCTATTAACAAGGTAAGACGTTTCTTTATTGCTTTGAACAGCACACATATTTTACGCACAGATTACGCACAGCTTGCTAAACAAGGTTTTGCAATAAACATGATTATTAGTGTATGATCTCGTTTCTATTACTTGACATGTGCATTTATCATCGTTTAACTAGATTCATTGGCCTTTCATTTTGGCATGCCATTCGTTTGTTGCGCATGGTGTTTTTGGCAGAATTGAAGACTGGACGTCAAACCTCCAGCCAAATTATAAAGAGCAGACAGCATTTTCTAGATTTTGCAATAGTACCGGGTCATGGGAGTGTCTGTAGAATTCGTGAGATTTGGAAATTAAAGTTCATCTGGGGATTGTGAAATGACGTGTCCTGTAATCTGCGTTAATGAAACGTGAAATTCCACGAGGTCAAATGTATGTTAATAGGACTAAATAAAGGATCCAGGAACAGGAAATCTGTATGAAGTCATTATACACTACCGTTGAAAAGTTTGAGGTCAGTAAGTTCACAATATTGATGTTTTTTTTTTTGTTTTTTTTTACTCTATTTTTTATTATTATATTATATGAATATTAAAATAATTGTTTTATATATATATATTTATATATGATCAATAAGTTATGACAACATATGTTTTACATTGCTTTAAGTCATCAAAATAAGTTTTTTATGTTATACAAGATTCATTCTTTTAAGTGAGTTTGATGTAATTTAAGTTGAAATTACTTAAACATCTAAGTTGAGTGTACTTAAGGCAGCAACTTTTTTCACAGTGACAGCCATACACTATAACAATACAATACAAATGTTATTTCCAGTCCATGAATTTGATTGGTCAAGAGGCTTTCCAGGAGTGCTGATATTTAGTCCAACAGCACTGGGATTTGCATCACTCGACTTGTCCATGTTTACGGCGTTCCAGATCTGACTATGTAAGTGGTGCAACTGGACAGAAAAGCCCATATGGGAGAAGGGAGTTTTTCGCAGACAGCCAGATCATTCAGAATAACTCAAACAACACTTAACAAATCAGCTTTCTCACACAATCTCCCGTCCCAGAGCTTCAGGCAACATATTTTGGCGCATATGCCTTGCCCTAAATTACTCCTGGCACTGCCAGAACATTCCAGTCTTTAATCCTTGAGATGGCATGGCAATATAATTTAATTGGCATTTTAGACCCCTGACCTTACTCGAAAGCCAGCCCTTTTAGGCTAATACTGTGAGAACTGACCACAATGCAGCTTCCTTTGATAGTTTACAGTGCACCTGTAAAACACCACACTGAACTGTAAAGTAGCTAAACTCCCAAAGCTCCCTAATGTATTTATTTTCTTCTGTTTGTCCCTGTTTTAGACACAGATGAGTCAGTATATCAAACCTCAGCTGTGTTAACTGAGGCTGCTGATACAACCAGAGACAGATGTCCGTCAATAACGTTTTTGGACAGACACAGCCGTCATTTCCTCAGAAAACCATGACATTTGTTTCAAAAATGATCCTGATAGGGTGTGTGAGTGTGTTTTGGGCTCGGTGCCTAGTATGGTAATTGGAGTCGAGTTCTGCTGGGGTTAAAAACAATATATGTCTGCTTACACAGCTGTAGCACTTAAGAGCAGCCCTGTCGGTCCCACAGAAACATGCACTACCCTCTTATGACTGGGTGTGAGTGTGTGTGTATGTGTATGTGTGTGTGTGAGAGAGAGAGAGAGTTCTTGACTCATTGTAAATGATAGTCACCAACTCAGCAACCCTGACTAATTGTGTTATGTTGTGATTAAAAAAAAAAAACGTCTTTGTCGTTGCCTCGTTGGTTAAATGTGTGAAAAGGTGAGAAGGTTAAACCAGCATAGGCAGGGCTGTGATAACAAAAACCTGTTACTAATGTGGGATAATTAGCTGAACATTTTGTAAAAACTAATAAGCTGCATAAAAAATAAAAAAAAAACTAGACATTTATCTGTTGCCTAGAGGGTTAATGAGCATTTGTAGCATTTTGTCCTATTAAAATCCTATTTAAATGCATGCTATTTAACATTAAACATAAAACATACTAGCACAACATGCCAAAAATGAGGATCGGTATTGGAAATGATGCACAGAGAGACCAAGTTGAAGGGATGAAGAATTATAGGGTTGATGCTAAAACAGAACAGAGGTAGAGAAAGGTCAGCTGCTGTGTTTTGTTAATATCAAACTATCGGTTGTAGTTTCTTAGGACATTACCTCACACAATGCCAATCAAAGACTGAAGCAGTTCCTGTTTATGAAACTGTCGTAACACTTCTACCACAAGATTTAAACTAGTTGTAACCGGGGAACATCTGTGTCCCATTTAATGCGTCACATCTTTTACCGAGCCGTCACGGTAATGATGGCCATCATAGCTGAAGGGCTGTCATATTTTTATCCAGACCAGACACTGAGCCTCAAAATGCTGCAACAATGCCAATTTTCTTTTATATAGACCTTTACATAAGAGTTGATCTTTGACCTCAGTGTTTAGTGAATGAACAGGAAATACATTGGTTGCGTGGTGAGCAAGATCTGGACCTTTGGTGGCCCTTCTATTGGCAGGCACTGACCATCCAGCACTATTATAACTCATGGTCTGCCACAGCAGATGATGTTTGGTTCATCTTTATTTGCCAGCATGAACCTGGGCTATTTGCAGCATATTTGGTTTCTCGACATTCATTTTCAAGTGCTTTCTGCACTCTCTGTTAAAATCAACAAATGATTATAGTTTTTTGATGTCCATTTTAAACATTTGGGGTTTGGAAGCAAAAACTCTTTAAAGACAGACCTACAAGATTGTTAATTGATGGTAAAAGCTGTCAGTCCGCTTTATTTCAACTTATTGTTTAAAATAAATGTGTTTAACAGCAGAATTCATGGTGAGAAACTACATTACCCATGATGCTGTACAGAAAATTCCACCAATCCGAGAGCTGCCATAAGAAAACACGCCAAAAGAGTTCTTAAACTACGCCCACTCCTGTGAAGCACTGTGAATGACGCAATGGAGTCCGTTTCATTGCGCTCTCAAAATACTTAAATATTGGGATAAAATCCATATATGAAGCAAAACGTGGCAAAATATTTCTTAAGATCTGCCTACTCCCATGAATCACTGTGATTGAGGAATCACTGTGAATCACTGTCTGTGTATGCTCTCAAAATACTTAAAAATTGGGATAAATATGCATATATGAAGCAAAACGCAGCAAAATTGTTCTTAAGCTCCGCCCACTCCCATGAATCACTGTGATTGAGGAATCACTGTGAATCACGGTCTATTTATGCTCTCAAAATACTTAAATATTGGAAAAAAATATGCATATATCAAGCAAAACGCAGCAAAATAGTTCTTAAGCTCCGCCCACTCCAATGAATCACTGTGGTTGACACAAGTAAGTCTGTCTCCTTACGCTCTCAAAATACTTAAATATTGGGATAAATATGCATATATGAAGCAAAACGCAGCAAAATTGTTCTTAAGCTCCGCCTACTCCCATGAATCACTGTGATTGAGGAATCACTGTGAATCACTGTCTATTTATGCTCTCAAAATACTTAAATATTGGGATAAATATGCATATATCAAGCAAACGCTGCAAAATAGTTCTTAAGCCCCGCCTACTCCCATGAATCACTCTGATTGACACAATTAAGTCTGTCTCCTTACGCTCTCAAAATACTTAAATATTGGGATAAATATGCATATATCAAGCAAACGCTGCAAAATAGTTCTTAAGCCCCGCCTACTCCCATGAATCACTCTGATTGACACAATTAAGTCTGTCTCCTTACGCTCTCAAAATACTTAAATATTGGGATAAATATGCATATATCAAGCAAACGCTGCAAAATAGTTCTTAAGCTCCGCCCACTCCCATGAATCACTCTGATTGACACAAGTTGCCTGGAAACCATAAAGCATAGACTACATAAACAGCATTATATTAATGACTCAATTGGCTCCTTAGTTGAGTCAGTGAACTTTCCATTCAAATTTCCTCAGTGCACTTAGGAAAACTTGTCATCATGCTCAGATGCATGATAAACAAAACAAGTCATACAAATCAAATCAAATATAGCATTGTTGATACTAAATAATAGTAACGTTTTAATGCACAAATTACGTAATTGCTTTGAAAACTGAGTCATTAGTGTCCCAATGATTAGTGGATAACTTTTCTGGTGGCCGACATCATGTTCATACCATACTGAACTAGGCAGAGAAACATCATTTATATTTAGCAAAAGAGCTGGTTATGCTGACAACTATTTTGTGATACTTTAGTGAACCCGTGGTGTTTTTTTATTATATTGTCCCAGACCCAAACGGCACACTTCATGCACACTTTCGGTCTTGTAGACATACAAGACCATGCGCTGTTGCCTGTGGTAAAATCACTCTAACCGTGGCCTTTATCGTTTATGCATGCTATTATCTTCTTAAGTTTGGATATCTTGAAATTTGGAGAGAGGCAGATAAACCCTTGTGTGCACTTAAATTGTATTAAAAGTGTGCACTTAATTGTATTAAATGTGCACTACTTCAAATCTTATCTGCAGATAGTTTGATATTAAAGGTGCCCTATAATGGAAAACTGTATTTACCTTGGCATAGTTGAATAATAAGAGTTCAGTACATGGAACTAACATATCATGAGCCTAAAATGCCTTTGTTTCCTCCTTCATATGTAAATCTTGTGCTTGAAAAAGACCAGTGAAAAACGGCCGAATCCCAGTATAACACAGACTGTGACGTAACAGTCGGGATAATTCGCTTCATTGTGAATACAGATGTTGAATAAGCCCTATTTCTATAAACGGTGGAGTGTTCCTTTAAAAGCATGAAGAAATTGTGAAAATACTCATATCATTATCATCAGTTTGATGTGCAAAAAGAAAGCTTGTGTTATGATCAGATATTGAATGAAATCACAGTATTTGAGACACAGAATCTGATTCTGTCAAGCATCAACCATCTGTTTGACTTCCTCAGCCAGAACGTCTCTCATCTCTTGGCTGTGCTGAGAGCATGGAGAGTTTGAGGTTCAGAGAGAGCTGTGACACATAAACACGCTCATCTGGAATGTAGCTGTGTGTCCCCAAAATTGACAAGTGCTCACTAAGCTAATTTGGGGCTAATTGACACGTCTGTCCTAATGGCATGTGTGTGTCTGTGTGTGTCCTGGTGGAATGGAGTGATGGAGAGGTCTGTGTCTTCAGATCTAGATCCATTATTTGGTCAAGTGTCTTCAAGGCTGTGATGACGGCAGTGGATTTAATTTATACAATACTTGTACACTAATATGTTTTGCTAGGATGCTTTACTACATTAGTTGGGGTTGTCAGTGTTTTTTGACCCCGGGAACAACACCCAGACTCTCAACTAACACAGGGATTAAATAGTCTTGGTATGCTAGTATTGACTCTTCTGCCATGTACTTTATTTATCACGTCATTGTATGGGCAGAAAGATGTCAAGACACGCCATATACTAGAAAAGAAAGATTGCAATTTCATAACAGAAGCGACCAATTCATTGTTTTTTTAGTTCAATCTTTTAAACCAAATTATCTACAATATTCAAATGATCTAAAATATAGACCCTTGTTTGAGCCAACATTAAATTATGTATTTGTTACAATATTTACACTTTTTATTATATATATATATATATATATATATATATATATATATATATATATATATATATATATATATATATATATATATATATATATACACACACACACTACAGTATATATAATACAGTATATATAATACGGTATATATAATATATATTACAATTTTTTAAAGTAATTAATACTTTTATTCGGCAAATTAGCATATTAGAATAATTTCTGAAGACTGGAGTAATGATGATGCTGATTTTTTTCCTTTTTATGTGCGTGTGTGTGTCTTATTATTTGTTTAGCAGAATAATGAAAGCACACTTGATATGAACTGTGACCCTGGTGCACATCAAAGAAATGTATCTTTTGAAATTTCAGAAAGCTCTAGACAGTTTCACGTGTTTTTTTAAGTGTGGGATCATCTTGAATTCTAGCCATTGACTTGCTTTATTGTTGTTTCAAAGCACCAGATTAAAGGAAGAAGATGAGCCGGCCATTGACAGCACCTCATTGAAACAGAGATCAGACTCATAACCTGAGCTACTTCACTTCAGGCATGAGGTTATTAGGTTAAGAGGCTTTTTCAGGAAAGCAGCCAATGTTGACAACTGCTCCTGCCAAGTATTTTTTGGAAAAACAACTATCTTATCTAAGGATAGCAGTCCATTCCCTGTTTGGTCAGACTGAGGTACACTGGTACAGTTAGACCAAATGTCAGTGTAACAGGTTTAGATAACAAATGTGTTTGTTTGCATGACCTGGAACTGTTGGAATGCTGTTTGTTTAATTGATTGGACCTAAATCTGTGTGATAAAGACCTCATTATAATGCACACTTACTGGACAGTTAATTTAGAGGTTCATTTATATGGAAGTAAAATAATGACAAATGCATTTATGTATGAAAAGTGTAAGAGTGTATGATTGGATCATTATAGCATGTTTCTAGCATGTTGCTTGGCAGCAGTTCTTCTAACCCTAATTGATGGAGTGCTTATCATTTCTTGATGACAATATCCAAAAAATGGATGCACCTCTTGATGGAAATAGCATCACAACGTTTATTTCCATCAAGAGGTGCATTCATTTTAGGTCAAGATCTTGTATTGACAATGTAAGAGCACTCTGTAAAGTCTACTCCAGGACATCCCAAACACTTTCAATGGTCTGGTTTCAGAGGTTCCTCGTGTGTGAAAATGATTCTTTCTTTCACAATTTGAGCCTGACGAATCTTGACATTGTTATCCTGGAATTTGGCCATGATGTGTCTTCCTACATGGTTGTTTAAGAAATGAAAACACTCCATCAATTAGGGTTAGGAGAACTGTTGCCAAACATGCTATAAACATAGTCATTGTAATAATGATCCAATCATAGACTCTTAAGCATTTGCCTTTTTAAATCCAAACAGTGACTTTTATTTGGCCGGGAAGTGTAGAGCGCATATGTGCATGTATTAGAGAGTGCTTGGGACGCTATAGAGCCTACAAAGAACTGGGTATGCCTTGATGCCTGATGCACTCACCAAAATGACCATAACACACTCTTTCATTCCAGTTAACAAGGGCTCTTATTGTCAAAGCCCACTAGGCCTTATAGACACTGAGTGTGTGCGTGTGTGAGAGAGTATGTTTGCAAGTGTTGCAGGACTTTTCACCTAATTAACTTGGTTAGCCATTTTGAGGTAATTTCAACAGAGGATAAAATGTGTTTTTGAGGAGTTGTGCAAATTACTGTCGGTCTAAATCTCTTTAACGTCCCATATCAGTCGGAGCTTACACAAAAGAACAGCAAAGCTTTATTAAATCCTTCCACTTCAAGCTGACAGTAGCTCAGTTCCTGTGTGGCACCCCGTGTGCATTATTGTGTGGTTGTCATGGAACTACATGATTAAAGTCTCCACAAGGACTTGGACTTTTAGCCCTGTTAATAAGAGTTTTGATCCGTGAGTCCAGGTAATTAACTGGCTTTGCCTTTGCATTTTAACTGCTAACACCTTTTAAGTCTAGTTTTGGGATTCCCTGCCTCTAAATTTTAATAACTACATTTATTCATTTGGCAGATGGTTAGAAATATTATATATATATATATATATATATATATATATATATATATATATATATATATATATATATATATATAATATTTCTAACCATCTGCCAAATGAATAAATGTAGTTATTATATATATATAACTTTTTATATATATATATATATATATATATATATATATATATATATATATATATATATATATATATATATTATATATATATATATATATATATATATATATTATATATATATATATATATATATATATATATATATATATATATAAGTTATATATATATAACTTAAATAAAATTATAAGTTAACTTCAAAGAACATATTAAAATAAAAATCCATGCCATGACCCCTTTAATATTTATAGAAATTAACCTAATCCTAACCTAATATTCAATACATTTAAAATGAATTTATATCTTTAAATCATTAATTACTTCGGAACAAGAAATATATTTGAATTGTTTATAATAAGGAGGACGTTTTAAATTAATCTTGCAGGATGTTTTAATACAAAGACCTCTAATATATCAAAAGATAAAGGCAAATTAGATTTTTCAGTTTTTATGTATGTATGTACAATATGTACTGTATGTAATTATTTCTTAATTTAATTTATTTTTATTTTTAAGTAGTATTTAAGTACAACAACAAAAAAACATTTCAGCATATGGTGTACCAGGTTTTTTTAAACTCACCTTTCAAAATATTTCAAGTAGCCTAGTTATTATTATTCCTTTCAATGTTTTTATGGCATTTTTTAACTCAAGCTTTTGTTTCAAAATGTTTGCTGTAATTTCAGGAATTCTCATAAGCTTAAATGATGAAATGTTTAAATTAGCCCATAAACAACCTAGACATTGCACATGATGACCTCATGGATCAGGACAATGTTACAGCACGTAACAACAAACAGGTGTTTAGGAAAGCTCTGTGGTGTCTTTTGTTTGCTATTTATTGTTTTGAGAATGAAAAAACCCCAAAAGTTCCTTTTACCCCGCGGAGCCTTTAGACCCATTATACCCAACTACGTGGCAGTTGCGAGATCAGACAAATGGATGTCTCAAAGACAGAGCAGATCTTATGATGAAGAATTTCTGAAAGGCTGAAATCTTTCACTGCCTGTAAGCAGTTCCACATGTGCTATGGCTGGGCATTTATAGAGACCTCTAAATCTCAGTACAGATAGACGACAAGCCTGAGCTTTTTGGGCAAACAGTCAGAGAGCAAAATGTCCACTGTTAGATGGAGGCGGAGCCCGATGTCAATCAAATACAGTGGATCATAGTGTTTTAACTTTTATGCAGGTACTGAATGCCAACTAGAAAGGAACGTTTCTGGTGCACTGATGCACTAAAGCAGTCCTTGAGACTGGACTGATCTTAAAAAGATTATACACCATTTACTCACCCATGTTGTTCCAAACCAATTTAGGACCCCATTGACTTTTACTGTATACACATAAACAGTTTAAACCTTCTTCAGAACATTCTTTTTGTGTTCCATTGAGGAAAGAAAGCCATGCAGTTTTGGAAAAACATGGAACTTGGAACTCAAAGAGATAGTTAACTCAAAAATGACAATTCTGTCATCATTTACTCACTCTTATGTTGTTCCAAACCAATTTTGGACCCCATTGACTTCCACTGTATACTCATAAACAGTGGAAACATTCTTCAGAAAATCACCTTTTGCTTTCCACAGAAGAAAGAAAGCCATACATGTCTGGAACAGCTCGGAGCTTAAATAGTTCACTCAAAAATTATA
The DNA here is from genome assembly GCA_023029165.1 of Gobiocypris rarus. Classification (NCBI taxonomy): domain Eukaryota; kingdom Metazoa; phylum Chordata; class Actinopteri; order Cypriniformes; family Gobionidae; genus Gobiocypris; species Gobiocypris rarus. The sequence goes on from CM040928.1 coordinate 24,544,884, forward strand.
ATTCTGTTATCATTTACTCACCCGTGTATTGTTCCAAACCAATTTTGGACCCCATTGATTCCCACTGTATACACACAAACAGATGAAACGTTCTTTAGAAAATCGACTTTTGTGTTCCATGGAAGAAAGAAAGCCATACATGTTTGGAACAACATGGAACTTGAAACTTAAAGAGATAGTTCACATTAAAAAATATAATTATTTAATCATTTACTGACCCATGTTGTTCCAAAACCGATTTTGTACCCCATTGACTTTCACTGTATACTCATAAACAGTGGAAACATTCTTCAGAAAATCACCTTTTGTTTTCAACAGAAGAAAGAAAGCCATACATGTTTGGAACAATATGGAACTCAAAGAGATAGTTCACTTAAAAAAAATTGTTTTTTCATAATTTACTCACTCTTCTGTTGTTCCAAACCGATTTTGGACCCCATTGACTTCAACAGTATACTCATAAACAGTGGAAACACTCAGAAAATCACATTTTGTTTTCCACAGAAGAAAGAAAGTGAGAAAATTTGTGAGAAAAAAAATCATGTTTGGGTGAACTATCCCTTTAAGACAAAGCAGAACTTCTGTCAATCAGTAAAGTAGAGCATTATGCCACCTATTTCATATTCATGAGCCAAGGAAATAAGGTTTTGTAACTTCCAGATCATTCCTACAACCCCGTCTTCATTACACACTCAACAGCAGCAGGTTGTTTTGGCAGTCTGAGAAAAAAAGCAGCACATCTGTGCATCATTTATTTCTTCTTCCTTAATCGTATGCCGTCATTGCACATTTGTCCGTTCTGTGGGTTCTGCCCCTGTGGCTTCACATATTCCTTTCGCTTTTACTGCTACTGTTCATGAAGCTCAATTTATTAGTGCTGTCAGCGTCAGGAGCTCCTCAGCTTTTTGAAGTACATGTGGCCGACGTCTCCGAGAGCAGAGCGCCATATATGGACAACCTCCATATTCAACAACACCTGGCTTTCATGATGCTTCATATCAGTCCAATTATTGCTTTATGGCACAAGTACATACTCTGTAAATGATATTCACATGTATCTCACTGGATGTCATGCAAGTCAGTTATTGAGAAATGAGAGCTGTTCTGTCAAACTGTGAGGTGCTGCAGGATGTGGTTTAAAAACAAGTTGTTTATGGGAGAAGGTGCAAATCCACTCAGGTCCCATCGCTGTGCTGAATTTATGGGAATCTCAAGCCCCAGGCTGTCTTCAAAGCCAGTGCCATGGTAAAAGTTAGAGCTAACTGACAACAGATGTGTGCGTGAGAGAGAAAAGAGACATTTTCTGTATCTTCTCCCATTTTAGTAGACTTGATTCTTAAAATGTAGATAGATTTTTTGTGTTTTGTGTAACTCAGAACTTTAGATAAGACTTTAAACGTATGTAAAATTGCACAGATCCAGTAAAAGTATGTGTTTATGAAGGTCTGGTTGGGAGTTCAAATTGTGGGCAGTGTTATAGGGTCTGGTAAAGTTTCACTGCAGTGGGTTCCTCACAGGCCAGAGTGTAACGCCTGATCACTTCCAGAGCATCAGGGTTCAAGCCGACAGGCGAAGTCTGTTACGATGTTCAAGGTAAATTAAAGTGCAGAAAGACTTTAATCTGATGATTGAAGGGGGACATGAAAGGGTTAAACTTCTTGTTTTGTTCGCTATTGCATCACATGTCATTCCGCTGACTCTTGAAGGATTTATATTGATCTTCATGCTAATGTTCAACACGGCCTCAATCCCAACTCATCACATATTGACGCCCGGTCAGGAGCGATGATAAGGATTATTCCACATATTACACTTCACATAATTCCAAAGATGTTTACACCATATGAATATGACAATCATAAAAAAAACCCCACAAAAAATCAAGATACACCACCATTCAATTTATTTATTTATTTTTGTTGATGAAAGAAATTAATACTTTTATTTAATTGATAATGTGTCAGTTAACACATTTACAATGTTACAAAAAATGTATATTTTCAATACATGCTGTTCTTTTGAACTGTCTATTTATCCAAGAATTCTGAGGAAAATGTTTTATTAAGCAGCGCAACTTGAATCGATAATAATAATAAATGTTTGTTGAGCAGCAAACCATCATATAAGCATGATTTCTGAAGAATCAAATGACACTTAAGACTGGAGTAATGATGCTGAAAATTCAGCTTTGCCATCACAGGAATACATTTTATTTGAAGGTATATTAAAATGGAAAACTGTTATTTTAAATTGTAATAATGACTAGAGAAATTATACTTTTTTTTTTTTTTTCACGCTATGCTCCTTGTCTCTGGAATAACCTTCCGAAGGAAGTAAGATGTGTGGAAAATATGAATAGTTTATATATATATATTAGTCTGGCCTTCCTGTAATGTCTTTTTTTTATATATATATATTTTATGTTTTTTCTTCATTTTTTGTATTATTTATATCCTTATAAACTTTATTCTTATTCTTGTATTTTAATTGTATTTAAATTTTAATATAATCTATTTTTATTTTATTTGTAAACTATTGTATCTATTGTTTCTTTCTTGCCTGTAAAGCACTTTGAACTGCATTTATTTGTTTGGAAAAGTGCTATATATATATAAAAAAAAGGCTAGTGAAAATTCAGCTTTGCCATCACAGGAATAAATTACATTTCAAAAAATATATTAAAATAGAAAATAGTTATTGTAATAGGCCTACAATTTCACAATATTACTGTTTTATACTGCAGCTTTGGTGAGACTTCAAAAACATTCAAAATGATTCAAAATCAAACCAACCCTAAACTTTTGAACCGAAATGTAAATAAATTTTGTTTTAAATGTGTTTTATAATTTTTCTTTTACGTTTGACATTTGACTTTCTCACATTGTCTATCCATGTCAGATTTTTGGTGAGCCGGAGCCGGTCCGGATGATATCTGAGGGTTCAGACTGCCGCTGTAAGTGCGTGATGCGGCCGTTGAGTATTGAGGCATGCTCAAGGCTCCGCGACGGAAGCTTGCGAGTGGATGATTTTTACACTGTGGAGACGGTGAGCTCAGGCTCTGACTGTAAATGTTCTTGCACGGCTCCTCCATCCTCACTCAACCCTTGTGAGAATGAATGGAGAACAGAAAAACTCAGGAAACAAGCTCCTGAACTACTCAAGGTAAAAAAACAACAACAACAAAACTTCCTTTAAAAAAGAGCTTTCCTTTAAAAGAACATTCCAGTTACATGGCATTTTTAATTAAGTGGCGCTATAGCTACCAGTAGAATATAAACTGTACTTTTTTAAAGAACTGAAATGGGGATTTGGATCATACCACCTCAACAAATCTGTTAAATTTACCTTCAGTCAGTTATGAACCAAAAAGTAATGTTTTAAACAGTATTTAAAGAATATAGCAAAAATTGCAAAGACAATGACAAAATAAATTTAAATCATCAACAGGTTGATCATCAACATTTTATGAAGGTTAACTTCTTTTCATTCACAATTTCTACTGATATTAAATAAGTTAATGTCTTACTTTGACATTTTTAAGATGTTCAGGCCTGAATTTGATCATTTTAAAAAGATATTCATACCTTAAAGTGCCCCTATTATGCTATTTAAGGTTCATCATTTTGTTTTGGAGGTCTCCCACAACAGGTTTACATGCTTCAAATTGTCAAAAGACTTACATTTTCTCATAATATACAGTGCACATCACCACATTTTTAAATGATTCTTGAACGACTCATCAGATGATTCAGTCCTGCCTTTCCGCAAGCTACTTTCCTCTGATTGAACAGATAGCCCAGTCTGTTGTGATTGGTCTACTACTTACAGCGCGCATCAGAAGCTAAACGTCCATTACCATAACTGAACTTCAGCTCCGGAGGCTTCCTCAGTCTTCAGCGATTGTACACACTGTCAAGCGATGTTTATTTGATTCTGGACAGCAAAATAAATGATTTCATCCCAGAGGAACGTTCTTGCTGATACTGCTGTTAAAATAAAGAAATACAGTCCAGCCTTTCACTTAAATAACTAAAGTTCCTTACCGCCTCTTAAGAGATCAATCTGAGCGTGAGTCCGACGATGAAACATTAGAAGAGCTAGTTATTAAACTTGATCCTCCATCGCAAGGGCGATTTGAGCAGGATGTTTTTCTGTGATGCGCCACTCACTTTGAGGTACATTATGAGATGTTGCAGCTGTAATTCCTCACTATCAGCATTAACAAGTCTATGTCCATCAGCAAACCGATGTGTATATTTCTAATTTATTGCAGTGCTGTATCAATGACAGCGCATACGTTAGCCCAGCACTAATGTGAATGAGTGATGTTACATTAAAGTTTGTAAAACAAATATTGCTTAATCCTTAATAATTACTCAAAGTAGTTAGAATGACAGACAATCTGCATTAATGGACACAGTTTTAGGTAATAGTGGCCCACAGCTGATGAGCAGAACTATTTCAGTAAGACAGCAATAACATGAGTTAGCCGGTTCAACGGTCTCACACCCAACTTGTCACATTGACACTTGGTCAGGACTAGATTGAAACTAGATTGGCTCTCGTATGTCTTGTGACCGATTGCGTCAACTGAAATCAATGGACTTCCCTGCGCGTCAGAAAATGACGCTGAGGGGTCCTGACCAAGCGTCAATATGTGACGAGTTGGAGTGAGAATGTGTAGTCCGGTTAGCCGTAGACATACACAATATAAAACACATAACAACGTATTTAAACTACATACATAGCACCCGGTAGAAAATATAATACATCAATAATATTCGTACTTACAGGTTGTGATTTTGAGCAGAAAGCTGCTCCAAATAAACTGGGGGCTGACCCATCGTTCAAGAGCAAGCATTTTGCGAATCCTGCGTTGAAGTGCGGGTCGAGTTGCTTGCGAGTGGACATTGTAGAACATAGGTTGGCATTATGCAAATGTCTTAACTAGTGACGTGTTACCAAAACTGATTGGGATGTGAATTCCTGACGACTCGTTTAGGTGGTTCAGAGTTGATTCTTTCTTTTGGGAGACAATAACTTTATTTATTGTGCATTTTGCAACTTTACAACTTTGCAAACCATTTACACTCAAATACAGCTATTACACACCGCATTTTTAAAAGATGTTCAGGTCTTAATTTGATGTGTTTTATATATTTATAAGCCTGAATTTGTACCATAATTATTAAGAGGTGCCAAACGCAAAATAACCACTCTTCTAGGAGTCCAAATGATTTTCTGTTAATAGAAAGCATGCCACAGATGCTGTTGGTTACACCAGAAAATTATTTTGATCCCTCAACTGGTAAAAACGAACAAAAAACACATTGGCAGAATTTGTTTGTTTTTCCAAATGGACAGAGTCAAAATGATTTTCTGTGGCAATAAGCAGCATGATGCTGTAAGAGCTTAAAAGAGCAGTGTACAAGAGCCATGCCGATATATCTCGAGTGACTCAAACAAGCATTCTCTATTATTCTGTTTGTGTTTAGCTCCATTCCATGGTGGATCTGCTGGAAGGAACATTGTACAGTATGGATCTAATGAAGGTCCATGCCTACATGAACAAGGTTGTGTCTCAGATGAACACATTAGAAGAGGTAACCATCAGATTGATCTGACTTATATTTGAAAGCTTCACGCTTCCAAGAAATTGCCAGAAGTGTGACGCTATTTTAATGATCTCTTCATAGACCATAAAGACAAACCTTACCAGGGAAAATGAGTTTGTGAGAGACAGTGTAGTGAATCTGTCTAATCAGCTAAAGCGTTACGAGAACTACTCTGACATCATGGTGAGCATCAAGAAAGAGATCTCCAGCCTGGGACTGCAGCTGTTGCAGAAAGACGCAGCCTCTGACAGTAAAGCACAGGTAACACATGGTTTCTCCAACACTATTGTACACACGCACAATTGCACAATTGTAATTCAAAACTTTATGATTACAGGGCACAGAGAGTAAAAAGTCCAAGGAGGCCATAAAACCACCCAACAAGAAACCCCCAGCTGTCAAACCTCCACCCAAACAGCCTAAGGAGAAACCTGTCAAGCCCAAGAAAGAGGCTCCTGCCAAAGCATCAAAACCTGCAAAGCCAGACCCCACCACCAAAACCAAGACCTTAGTCCACCAGACGGGAGTCATCAGGGGGATCACATACTACAAAGCGTCCAAGACAGAGGACTCTGAATCACATTCAGCAGGGAGAGGAGAGAGAGGTATGGAGACCATGCACATCACATCTGTGTTCAGTTAATGTTTTCTGAAAGCCACCTCAGTATAGTTCTACCAGAGCCAAAAGCAACTGGCTTTACTGTGGGTGATAACATGAATAAAACACTAAAATATACCTGAACATAAAGAGACTTGAGGATGGCATGGTTTGATGGGGCCAGTAAGCAACCACCAATCCATGAAATGTATGTACTGCTTTGTTTTTGAGTGTTACATTTGCACCTGTACCTTTTTGTGACCCAAGGCTTTGAGAACAGCGAACCTGCACGTAAAACATTACAAGCAGAAAGTTGAGAGAAACACTTTATTGTTTATATTCCACAAACCTCTTGTAAGTGTGACTGGATCTCTGACATATCTATAAAATTCCTCCATAATCGCTTTTCTCTTATATCTTATTTCTTGTTAAAACACTTCAGTAACTGTGAACACCAGAATAGCCCATGGTTAGGAAAAGGGGTTTCCTTCTCATGAATCTGGACCTGAAATGTACAGTACAGTCGTTTTATAAGTTATGCTGTTGTTTTAAAGGGATAGTTCACCCAACAAAATGAAAAATGCTGTCATCATTGACTCAATTTGGTTCGTAGCCTGTATGCTTTTGAAGAATATGGGTAACCAAACAAAAAATACAATGGAAGTCAATGGGGTCCGTCAACTGTTTGGTTACAGACATTCTTCAAAATATCTTCTTTTGTCTTCAGCTGAAGAAATAATTTCATACAGTCATGGAACAACTTGAGGGTGAGTAAATGATGACAGAATTACATTTTTAAATGAGAGGAGGTAAAAACATGAGTTATTTTAGTGAAAGACTGGTCTGTATTTCTTCATTTCATCAACAGTATCAGCAAGAACGTTCCTCTGGGATGAGATCATTTACATTGCATTTTTACTGGTTTGCTGAGATGTCCTAAACTGTTACAGTAATGGCCCTCGTGTCCTTGAATGACAGATGGCAGGGATGGAGTATGTATTAATATCTGATGTACTCTCTCCCGCGCTCATGTCCACATGTTTAATGTTCCAGACGGTCCCACAGTGCAGGAAGAGAAAGCTCAGATTAGGGTCTCTCCACTGACATTGTCTTACGGAGATCATGTTGTACATGGCATGAGATGAAATGGGCTCAGCGTAGGAATGTCGAATCCAAGCATTGCAGGCAGAGACTGGGTTACAATACAGGAAGTTTCTTCGAGTGCAACATCTCATCAATAATTCTTTTGATGTGAGGAATCTGAAATGCTTGGGGTAAAACTTTAGGCCAAAAGTTGTAATCTTCCTTTCAAACCCTCCCTGTCTTTCTCTTTCTGCTCTTTTCAGAAAACCCAGCCAAAACCCACACTGTCCACCAAACCGAGGACAAAAGGGGCTCCGAGCTTGTCTTGGAAACCTCTGAAATAACGTCGACTGTACTGCCAATAACAACCACCACTACGCTTGTTGCTGTGACAACAAAAAGCACCACAATAGCAACCACCAGTGAAGTGGCCATCATGAATTCAACCCTGTCAACACCAGCACCAGAGAAACCAATGGGCAGTGGAGGAAAGACGCATTTACACAAAGCAGGTACAATTCACTTAGATTGATGATACAGACACAACACACATACATATGAGGGGATGGGGGGGGGGTCTGTTCATACTTTTAACTTTTATTCAGCAAGGATAAGTGGGTAACACGTTATTTGAATAGTCCACTTTACGTACATGTTCAACTAGATTTATTAGGGTATTAGTAGAGAATGGTAGCTTGTTTCCGCCACTGAATAATAAAACTATTTTAAAGATAATTTACTTTTTATCTCACAATTCTGACTTTTTTTGCAAGATATAAACTCGCAATTGTGAGTCATAAAGTCAGAATTGCGAGATATAAACTCACAATTCTGACTTTTTTTCTTGCAATTGCGAGTTTATGTCTCGCATTTCTGACTTTATAACTTCACAGTTCTCAGAATTTATACCTCACAATTGTGAGTTTATATCTCACAGTTCAGAGAAAAAAAGTCAGAATTGTTAGATGTAAACTTGCAATTGCGCGATGAAAAGTACGAAGATAAAATGCCGCAGTTACCTTTTTTATTCTGTGGCGAAAACATGCTTCTATAGTAGACTGTCTGCTTAATATCTGTTAACACTTTATTTTAATGCTCTCCCAACAGACATTCTACTGACTATAAAGGCTATGATCACACTGCAAGCCTTATTGCTCAATTCCGATTTATTGCTCAGATCTGAATATTTTGTGAGTAGTCTATTAAACTAGACTAGTTCTCTATCAAACAACAGAAGATAAACAGAAATTCACTCACTGCTCTTGACTGACTGAACTTTAGTAGCTTTAATAAGAACACATCTCTTACTTGAATGCTGCTGTTAATGCTCTGGCGAGGAGATAAACATGGCAGACTGTGAACAGCTCAGCTCTCTGAGGGCGGGGTCTGTGCTAGTATGTCAGTGTCCATCAACATGTGTGGGCGGGGCCTCTGCAGTGCGATGTCACACTGCAGGAATCTGGAAACGGCTTGTTCTGAGACACTGCTTATGATTTATGGGGATTAAAAAAAAAAGGAGTGGGTGGATTTTTACCATTATAGGGTTGTTGTGTACACACACTGCCAACACAAATTTATGTTCAAACACCTTATAAAAGTGAATTTTGCATAATAGGTGCCCTTTAAAGTAAGCGGTTACGCGTTAATTTATTGTGTGATATGTCGCGGGACCCAGCAAAATTATGCGCAGGCAATATTAAAAACAAAGATGAGGATGCAAAAACAGAGAGCAGAGTTTTTAAACATTTATGATGTTTTGCTTGTAGATAGAGCTGTCACTGTAATACTTGTGAGCTCTGACACATCACTGTCCTTTACCATTCGCAACTCTCTTGATAATGTCGGGTATGTAAAAAAATTTAAGTGACTCCCATGAGCGCAGAATTGTGGCGAATGTTAATCTAGAGTGACGTAAAAGTCGCATGAATTTCGGTAGGACAATTCAGATTTAAGACCACACATGGAAGTGGCCCAAATCAGAATTGAAAAGATCAGATTCCATGTGGTTTGTGCTGTTCACACTGAACTCTAACAAGTTACTTATAGTTAGTAGAATGTCTAAAGTGGACCATCAAAATAAAGAGAAAATACATACATGTATAATGTTACAAACGATTTATGTTTCAAATAAACGCTGTTCTCTTAAACATTCTATTCATCAAATAATCCTGAAAAAAATGTGCCATGGCTTCCACAAAAACATTAAGCAGCACAATTATTTTCAATGTTAATAATAAAAATAACAAATGTTACCAAATATTAGAAATATTATTTATGAAGGATAATGAGACACTGAAGACCGGAGTAATGGAATAACTTTTTAAAAGTAATATATTAAATTTTATTATATTATCAGCATAACAGCAGTGAGTAAAAAGTTATTCCATATTCCATCTAGATTTGCATATTTATGCATGGGATATGTGTAAAATGGAATTGCTTTTATTATTATTTGAATAGGTAAATCTCTAGACTGTGAGGGCACCCTTGCTTCAGTGGAGATCCCAGAGAAGCATCACAGTTATGGACGGAATGAAGGAGCCTGGATGAAAGACCCAGTAGCCAAAGACAACAAGATCTATGTTACTAACTACTACTACGGCAATAACCTGGTTGAGTTCCGCAACCTGGAGAACTTCAAACAAGGTAAGATCAATAAAACAAATAGGGGTGAATACAACCTTTTGCGTGGTAGTTCAGGGAGTTCTTGTTTACTAATTATATGCAATGAATAGCACAATTCCGTATTTAAATATTGCAAGACCCACAGCATTTTTGAGAGCCAGTTCAGGTGCCATTATTGCAGTGTTGGGAGTCCTCAAAATTTGACCTGCAGCATGGAGAATTGCACGGTGAAAATTGCATTCAGCGCAAATTTGAATACTGATTTGTATAATTTCTTGGGAATTGGGTGTTGAAACAATGCAGACAGAAAATTCCCTAATTATGGTTTGAGCTAAAGGGTTAGTTCACATTAAAATGAAAATTCTGTCATTAATTACTCACCCTTATGCCGTTCCCAACCCGTAAGACCTTCGTTCATCTTCAGAACACAAATTAAGATATTTATGATGAGATCCGAGAGCTCTCTGACCCCTCTATAGACAGCTATTTAATTAACACTTGTCCAGAAAGGTAGTAAACATTGTTAAAATAGTCCATGTGACTCCAGTTATTCAACCTTGATTTTATGAAGTGACGAGAATACTTTCTGTGCGCAAAAAAACAAACCAAGATAATGACTTTATTCAACAATTTCTTCATGTCTGTGTCCGTCTCCTGCGCTCCTGAGTTACATTAGAGCTACGCCAGCATGCCGGCTTACCATTTGCCGATGCTGTTCACGTGAACAGCACGACGCATTCGTGTGATTCTGATGCAGGAGCTGATCAATGTAAACTGCGTAGGAGACGGACACAGACGAGAAGAAATTGATAAATAAAGTCGTTATTTTTGTTTGTTTTTGTGCACAAAAAGTATTCTTGTCTCTTTATAAAATTAAGGTTGAACAACTGGAGTCACATGGACAATTTGAACAATGTCTTTACTACCTTTCTGGACCCTGAAAGTAGTAAGTCAATTGCTGTTCTGAAGATAAACCTTACGGAGAAGGTCTTACGGGTTTGGAACGACATGAGGGCGAGTAATTAATGACAGAATTTTCATTTTAGTGAACTAACCCTTTAAATGCAGTTGAGAATATGTATGAGAATATCCATGATGGCCTCTATTGTGTATTGTATCATAATCAAGATTTCTTCTTTAATGATAGGTCGCTGGAGTAACCTCTACAAGCTTCCCTACAACTGGATTGGAACTGGTCATGTGGTCTACAACGGTGCCTTCTATTATAACAGAGCCTTCACCAAAAACATCATCAAATATGACTTGCGCATGCGTTACGTGGCAGCTTGGACTCAGCTTCATGATGCGGTCTACGAAGACACCACACCCTGGAAATGGAGAGGCCATTCAGACATCGATTTCGCCATAGACGAGAGCGGCCTCTGGGTGATCTACCCAGCGCTGGATTACGACTACTCGCAACACGAAGTCATCGTCATCAGCAAGCTGGACCCAAGCGACCTCTCCATGAAGAAGGAGACGACATGGAGGACTGGGCTGAAGCGCAACTCGTACGGAAACTGCTTCATCGTGTGTGGCGTGCTGTACGCCATTGACGTCTACAACCAGAGAGAGGGCGAGGTTTCGTACGCCTACGACACGCACACAAACACGGAGGCCGCTCCACGTTTGCCGTTCACAAATAAGTATGCCTTTGTGACCCAAGTGGACTACAATCCCAAAGATAAGGTGCTGTATGCATGGGACAATGGCCATCAACTGACCTACAATATTCACTTTGTCGGCCAATGAAGCTCTGGGTCTGGGCGTCTTCTTAGTTGGGCCTGGTGAATAAGGAAAAACACCAATTATAGGAGCACATTGTTTTCTTTATTGGTATGATTGAGATGAGGTTTTAACATTAACATTACAGTCAACATTATTTGGGAATATATATAAGGACTTGCATGTCTCATTTTTTTGTAGTTCATTTTCACTTATCAGTCCCCAAACCTTTACCACTGTAAATAGGGGTGCAGTTAAGGATACTGAACACATATAAAAAGTAACCTGAATGGTTTTACACAGCATAATGTTTATTCTTTCATTCAAGATTCACAAAATGTGTTGTAATATCATTTAACAGCAACATGATATACATTTTTGGAGGATGGGATGTAAAATGTCATTATTTTAGCTATTCATTTTGTAAAATATTAGATTCTCATTGTAAATATTTTTCAAGAAAAAGTTGTGGTACAGTATAACTATTATAAAGCTAAGAAGTATCATCCCCAGATATTTAAGATTGTAGTCACTCAACATAAGTGGTTACTTACGATTACTCCTGGATGAGTTACAGCGTTTTGTATGTTGCATTTACAGTATGTGTAAAATTTATATTTTGTATAAAATAGTTCAAATAAACTTTCTAAAATCAGATGCTGTGTTTGTATTTGATAACACACAATGTAATGTTTTGCATTTTGTACTTCACTATGTGGTATATGACGCTGTATGCAACCATACATGATTGAGATACAATAAATCAATGTCACTTGACATACAACTCCCCATCTCCAGATGTCTGACATTTTTTAAATGTTGCAATATGATTGAAGACACGCTTTACATACTGACTTTAGAGTGTACAGTAAGATTTAGATTTATTGATATTTCATTTTCTTTCTTTTTAGCCTTGTACAAAAGCAGTTACACTTTAACAATATTTATTATGAAAATAATATACTTTAAAACAATGTGCAAACTGAATGTAATGTTTTTTGACATTTGATTGCATGTTAATGGCGGATAAATAAAAATCTGTAATTAAAAGCAACAAAAAAAAGAAGGTCACAGGTTTTTAATTTTTTTTTCCAAAAATACTGTTGAGCCAGAATTCCATAGAAAATGAATACGGATCAATGTGACCCCCTGATACATTTCATCCTGTGACTAAGAAATACGAAAATTGCATTGATGAAGGTCAGGAACAAGTTTTATTGAAGAATTCATGGAATATCAGATAAATAAATGTTTTCTTTTATAAACTATTTAAAAAGTTACAGCATGCGAGGTCAATTTGACCCCCTTTATGCATTCTAGGGTTAAGAAACATAGGGCCAGATTTACTAACAGCTTCAACTAACCCTCTTTTGGTGTTAAAAAAAACTACTGTCAGGATATACTAAAGACAAGCAGTGAAAAGTTGCATATGCATTTGTAGGAGTTTCGCTTTCAGACGCAAATTTTATGGGAGGAGAGTATTTAAATGAATCATGCGAGGTGATTTACTAAGGTTTGCACTAGTCAATTTACTGGTATATGTGCCATTATTTACCACCCCCAAAAAAGCATGTCTTAAACCAGATGCTAAAGGCCCCGATATACTGCAAGTAAAATCAAAGACTGATGTGATGTAATTTCGAACAAAATCAGGCCAGAACTAAGTATATTTGGAGTTTGTTTTTGGGAGTTTCCGGAAAAGTATGCTCCGGCTGGTAAACACCTTTGTACTACCAGTCCGTGGCGATTATAATAGGCAGGTGTGCGCGGAGGCTCCGCCTTCTTTCACATGGAAATCTTTTCTGGTTCATTTGGCCTGTTCACTCCGTTGAGGTCAGACGCCCATTAGTGAAAACATGAACACACTGGAGAGCTGCTTTATAGCAGAAAATGTAGTTGTACTTCTGATGAAACGAGACACTGCCGTTTTTTTGTTTAAAGGGTTAGTTCACCCAAAAATGAAAATTGCCCCATGATTTACTCACCCTCAAGTCATCCTAGGTGTTTATGACATTCTTCTTTCAGACGAATACAATCGGAGCTATATTAAAAATGCCCTGGCTCTTCCAAGCTTTATATCGGCAGTGAATTGTTGTTGAATTGTGGTGGAAGCTAGATAATTTACTTTATAAATACTTTATAAAGTTTTAAATATGGATATTTATCTTACACAATTGTGCCACTTCGCTTCAGAAGGCCTTTATTAACCCCCCGGAGCCGTGTGGAGCAGTTATATGATGATGGATAGATGCACTTTTACGGACTTCAAAAACAACAATTCACCATTATAAAGCTTGGAAGAGCCAGGACTTTTTTAATATAACTCAGATTTTATTTGTCTAAACGAAGAATGTCATATACACCTAGGATGACTTGAGAGTGAGTAAATCATGGGCTAGTTTTCATTTTTGGGTGAACTATCCCTTTAATATGGTAAAGCTGCTTGCTTTAAAACAATCCATTGTACAAAGTGCTTTATATAAAAACATGACGTGACTTTACTTGAGTGTCTAAATGCATAGCTCATGCAAACATATCCACGTTGCTATAATTAGATGCTTTTATGCTTTATTAAAAAATGCTTGCTGTTTCCTCAATTTTGTTGTATGTTTATTTTGTTATTGAGAGGAAAGCATGCAGCACATATTTACAAATTCATCTATCCGTCGAACTCAGCAGTGGCGTCAGATGTTTGTTAACTGTATATCGCTGGTCGCTGGTCCCTAAACGAAGAACAAAAAAGAACATGTGACCCATCAGTGCTTTTTTGGAATTGCACTTTCACACTAATTTGCCCTGTTTAGAAAATATGGCACATAGTCATAAAAGTGTACTCTCTTCAAGTATACAAAAAAGTATTTTTTTTAAGAACATTCTTTTAAGATTTAAAGTACACTATACAAATGCACATTTAAGTGCATGAATACCATGAGTCAAAGAGTTAGTTCACTAAAAAATGATAATTCTGTCATTATTTACTCACCTTAGTATTATTCAAAAATGTTTCTAGCTCATAAAAGATGCTCATTTGAGAAACCCCTTTAGTCTACAATAAAAATCGATTGGTTCCAGTGTCATTTTGGACTCATTGACTCATTGAAAAAAACACAGTAAAAAGTACACCGAACACCCTAGTAACCATAAAGTAACACGCTCAAAATCATTAATAACACTTTACGGGTGTTTATGCACAAATGGCATGCAGATTTCTTGTCTTCCAGGTCTGAGGTCACATTCATTCTGTCTGAGCAGGAAAGAGGAAACCCAGATATAAAACTCAGAAGTGTTTTCATGAGGTCATTGTTGCATTTGGGAGGTCTGGGTGTGGTGATGATTGACTGACATGACAGGGTGTGTATGCTTAGATGAACTCAGGAGAGGTATAGTATAGTTGGAAGAACAGGGCGGAGGTTTGGCTTTAATGTGCGGAGGGTTCGCATCTGAATTAACCCACAAGACACTTCCTCGTGAGCCAAAGTCTTGCACAGCAGAATTTCAAGCCAACATCAGTACTCCATCAATGATGCACAAATAAACCGCATTTATCTGTGAGACTGCTCAGCAGGATAAGAATTTGTTTTATATGAAAGCCACACTTGGATACTTGCATCTCTTTGTTAATACGGGCATCAATACATCCAAGACCTCACTAGCAACCCTAATAAAAGCTGCAGGTTGTCATATTTGGTGCAGGATGTCATTAATATGATTAAACCGAGAAGACAAATGAGCCGTGGCGGGTTAGTGTTGTGCAGCTCCAGTGTCCAAGACCCCCCTAAAGGTCCTCTTGGCTTGCTTACAAGTCACTTTGTGTATCCGAGAGTCTTCTCACCCTTTCCAATACACACCCTAATCCAAATCACTGTGCTGGGACGTCGAGTCATCTATTCCTTAAAAAAAAAACATTAAATAAACAATTTGAAGCCACTGAACACTTATCCCAGAGGTGCAAGAATTATAAAATCTTGATTTTTGTACATGTCTGTTCACTCAAAAGGGGGATTTCCATTCCTGCCCAGCAGAGGCTTTGACCTTCACTATGCAGGCATAACTGGATTTTATTGCGTTTCTTGAGGTTGTTTTCCACAGCAGTCCTTAATTCAGTGCTCTCAGAATGCAGTTAAGGGGGCGAACAAAACAAAATCTGAAGGCTGACCGCAAGAGGATTGAAACTCATTATGACAATAACGCTGCAAGAAGCCCCCAGAAGTCCTTCACTTACGCAAGACACTGAGCAAATAAGCGTTGATTTATCAATTGCATTTGCAAATGTCTGGCTTCGACACAAATCATATTTCATGCATTACTGAGAACTTGTTTAAAACAGCGACTCCATTCCTCTATGGAAACCCATCAAAACAAGAAAATGTGTGAAGTTTGCAACACGCTATAGAGTTAATTAAAAGCCGTGTTGGGGAGCAACTCAATCTTAACTACATTTCTCAGGAGCTTACAAGACTGGTGATCAGAAAACTTTCGCCTAACATTTCTCTATGTGACTACTCCTCTATGTAGCACTGAAAAATCTGAATCCTTCTAGTTAGTCTACTCATCCTAAATTATTCGGTCTTTCAGGGAATTTGAAAAGCAGCCCTTCAAAATCAATCATTCTTGTGAATCAGTTTGTTGTTCTAGACAAATCTTGTGAGTTGATTCTAATTTACTCTTTCTCTCATATGTAGCCTAGCTTTGGACAACCAAATCACGCTGGGGAATCAATTCACCCGAAAACTATTTTTTTTTATCTTATATGTAGCGTTGGAAAAACTGAATCATTCTAGTGAATCGATTAATCCTAAACTATTATTTTTCTCAGCAGAAAATCTAAATAATTCTAGCGAGTTGATTTGAATAAATTATAATTTTTTTGTCTCAGGATATTAGAAAATCATAATCATTCTTGTGAATCAGTTATTCATCCTAAACAATCCTCTCTCTTATAGCCTGTATACAAAATCACATACTTCCCTACTATATAGTAGGCAAAAAACAATATTTGACAAGAATAGTATGTCCGAATTCACAGTATTCATAAAAGAGTAGGCAAAAAGTACCTGGATGAACTACTACTTCCGGCGAAATTTTGATTTGTACATACGATGGACACTTTACTATCCCATGAGGCCACAGGAAAGGATTTGTGAATGGCAGTGAAGTGACGCAACTGATGCTGGTAAGTCACATGACGGGTCGCAAAGTAATGATTTATTCAAAATAAGTACCTAGTAGAGAGAATGCGATTTCAGACTCAGACAAAGTCAGAATAATTATAGTGAATTGGTTCATCTTAAGCGATTCTCTCTCATAAGTAGTGTTAGAAAGTTTTAATCATTCTACTGAATCAATGATTCTTTCTCCTTCTCTCACTGGAAAATCACAATCACTCTAGTGAGTCGATTTGTCCTAAACAGCTCTCTCTCTCACACACACAGAGCCCTCTTAAATTATCCTCTCTTTCATAGCACAAAAAAATGAGCTAGACGTGTTTCAGTTCCAAAGACATTCCTTCAGGATTCAAACAAGTTTCAGAGCGTTTTTCGAGTATGGCCCTGAATGATGTTGTAAAGTTCGGAATTGCTAGTGTAACGGAGGCCAGCTAGTAGTTGCTGTGCGAGTAAACCTCACTTCTCCGATCTCAAGAGACAATCTAGCGACTGATGCTAGAGGTTGCAGCCTTTAGCCTCCTTGTTAGAGCATCCGACTCTCATGCACGCCGACACGGTTTATATCCCGCTTGGAGCGGGTGGTTCGAACAGGAGGGGTTACACTTGTATGGACACTTCTCCCAGATGAGCGTGAGCGCACATCAGCCAGAGCGAGAGCAAGAGCATGACCATCAACAAGCTTCTGCAAGTGTGTTTGTTTATTCCCGGTCATGAGTCGAAGGCGCAGGCGGGGAGCGAAACTGCATCAAATGTCTGTGTTTTGTTGGCAATCGGTGTGTAAGTGCATATAATGTCAACAACACGAACGTATAGTGAATCCAAAGTTATCCAGGGATAATGCTATGATAATGCTCGGCTGTTTTTGGAAAGAATCGGTTCAGCGTATCTGTCTTTTCTAAATATGATAAAACTAAAGACTCTTCGGAAATATGAAGGATGCAGTAATATTCTATAGGTACTCAAGACATGAGACTGGCAGAAACTGTGTGTGTTATGTACCCTTTAAAGTCTACACTGAAAAAAGTCAATGAGGCTGGACTCTATCAGTAATAGATGGAAAATATTTAGTGTGTCCTGTCGTGTAGTGCAAGCATTTACTAACAAGATGTGAGGGGTATGACCAATCCTAATCAAAGAAGGAGCCCTTGTGACACACACACACACACACACAACAGGCACTGTAGGAAGCCATTGTAAAAGAAAAAACACAATGCAGCTTTAGGACTGATGGAGACAAATGTGAAGAATCTGAAGAATTCAGAGTTCCCACTCCTGATGGAAAACAAGAGGTTGATGTTCTGATGTTTCATCTTGATAAAGAGCTAGAAACATTATAACTGCACATACTGTTTTGTACGACACACATCTTCTATAAAGCTTCAAATACTTCTGCCACATTCATACATCACTGCCTAAAATAAAAAGCATGACAGAAAGCAGAAATATGTTCCTTACTCTGACCCTGACAAAAAATATGACTGACCCAAGTCATGGAGTTTGTGAAGAGATATCTATAGGCTCAGAAAATGTCTGGGAATCATCGTTTGATTGTTCACACTCTATTTGAGTGGGCCTTTGTGTAACACTTATCAACCACAGTGCTGAGACTTTCATTTGCAAAAAGAATGCATCTTTGTCTTCATTTAGAGCAAATGTCATCCATGGGAAGAAAGTCTAGAGAGAGAATAATGACAGAAAAAGCTCAACATATTCAGCCTGTGATGTAAAGTACTGTCACAACGGCTAACATACTGCGTTCTCAAACTGAGAGGCAAGAAAGGTTTACATAGACATACAGGAAGCTAAGAACATATGTCTTAATATGTTGAACCACAAGAGGCACATTTCGTCACAAAGCAGCCTTAAAGCACTCAATAAATCTGTGTTCGAAAGCAGTAGGAAATACTTCCCAGGGTAAGTATGTGGCGATATGTATACAGAGGTCAGACATATAACAAATTTTTAAACAAATATAATATATATATATATATATATATATATATATATATATATATATATATATATATATATATATATATATATATATATATAATAATGTATACAGTTAGTTGCTTTTTTGACTATAAGTGCATCTTTAAATGTAATGTCACAATTATGTTGTCTTCTTCTGAGCCAAAATCTCCTTCTAGAGTTTTAACTCTAAAACCTCCAAACTCAAGTCAGACCTTCAGGCTGTACTGACTCGAGTTGCTATATCTTTTCAAACTGACCCAACTTGGTTGTCCTAAAAATAAAATAAAAAATCATAAAAGGCACATAGATTTACATTGGGGGGGGGGTCAAAACTTAAATACAATACCTCTTATAGAGTACTTAAGCTTCATCCACTCTGTATCTATCAGTGGCAAACTAGCAACTATCTTAGGACATGCTAATAACA
Organism: Gobiocypris rarus; assembly: GCA_023029165.1. Classification (NCBI taxonomy): domain Eukaryota; kingdom Metazoa; phylum Chordata; class Actinopteri; order Cypriniformes; family Gobionidae; genus Gobiocypris; species Gobiocypris rarus. The sequence continues at coordinate 24,564,096 of CM040928.1, forward strand.
AGCTAATTCATGCTACCAACATGTTAGTTCATACTATCAACATGAATGAATGAGGCATTTAAATAGTGCTTTCATATGTACTGTACACCTAAGTGCTTTACAATGTCTCTCCTCAACCACCACCAGTGTGCAGCATCCACTTTGATGATGCAACGACAATACAACGGCACCAGTGCGCTCACCACACACCAGAGACAAGTGGAGAGGAGAGAGGCCATGATTGGTAAGGGTCAATGGAGGGAATTTGGCCAGGACACTGGGGTTATACCCCTACTCTTTACAAAAAGTGCCATATAATTCAAGCTACCAACATGCTAATTCACGCTAACATTCATGCTAACAATGTGCAATGTTCAAATTCATGCTAACAAAGTGCTATCATGTTAGCAGGGGCGGAGCCACAGGGGTGTCCAGGGTGGCACTAGACACCCCTGACATCTGACTGGTCACCCTGGGTGCCACCCCAAAATTTAGATCACTTTTTCCATTTCATCTCCTATTAAAAGAAGCATTTATTTTGACGTGCGGCGGCGCTGCACATTGTTCATGTATCATGAATATTAAGAGAATATTAACAGTTGACAAACAGACGATTAAAGGGGTTCGCGCATAAGCACAGAGTTCTGCGGCGCCATTCACATTGTTTCCTATTAAACGATACAATTTGTCTCAAAACGTTGTTAATGTATAATGACTTCACGCTAGCCTGGAAGAGTGCGTATAGGCATTGTAAAGTCTGTACTTATGGAAAGATATAGGGTGATTGCACACGTTTCCGTTGATACACCGACGCCACATTTTTTCATTCTTGAAGTTAACTTTTTTCCTGTATGGTGATTAGATTCACTGTTTTGCATTGCCGGCTTGAACATGAGAACGCGATGCATCTGGTATGTGGCTTATGGCGTTTCATCCATAGCGCACACAGAGCGCTTAAACGGATATAGTAGCCTATGCCAAAAAATAGCGAGTATCATAGTTAACACAGTCTGCTATGTTTTAACCGAATGTAAGCAGTTGACAAATTAATTCGGAAGCGTGTCAGTATTGGATTCAATATTGTGCATTTGGTCTTAAAGAGACAGTAGCTTGTAGTCCTGCCATCTGTCATTACAGTTAATCAAAGAACACAAGAAAAATCATCCACTCATCTTGACTGAATAACATTTGTAGTCAGTTTTAACATGCATTAATCTATATTTCATTTATACAGTGAAAATTATCCAATGTAATTTGTTATTCTATTTCTGTACCTGAATTACTATTAGACCTGCAACATCAATCACTTAATTCTCAGCACTGGTCTAACTTTATTTTTGCCTGTTCACTTTTATTCAATAACGTTTTCAATTTGTATTATTAGGCTTGAAGTTTTGGCTATGGAATATCAGTTGGAATCAAGAATGGTTACATTTTACTGGTATCTAAAATTGTGGTTGCTTATTTATTAGAATACAATCTTACATGAGTAAAAACGATGAAAACAAATGAGTATTAAACATTATATTCTTTCACGTTGTGTGGACCCCCTGTAGTAGCCTTGACCACCCCCCGGCCACCCCATGTATAAAAGTCTAGTTCCGCCACTGCATGTTAGTAACACGTTAATTCATGCTAGAAGTGTGTTAAAACATGCTAAATCATGCTAGCAACATACTAATTCATACTAGCAATCTGTTAAAACATGTTAGCAAAACATGCTAAATCATGATAGCATTGTGCTAAAAATGTTACTTTACCCTAGCAATTTCTTTCTCTCTTTCTTGCTATTTTCTCTTCACTAAATTTAAATATTATACAACTTTCAAACTTTCATATGGCTTTGTGAAGCCAACATCAAAGTTTGTTTATGAACTTTACTTATCTAGTTACTTCTATTGTCTTTAATGTATGGGTAAAGTGTACTGCCAAATGTACTGACAAGTATTTATGATAACTAAAATATACTTTAATGTAATTTCTATTGCAATTTAGTTTATTTAAAATGTATCAATGTGTTTAAAAAAATATTACATTCATTGTAATATTGAATAACACACTACAGTTAAAATTACAGTTAAGTATTTTACATGTGCTTTAGTAAGTACAAAGATTAATTTACATTATTACAAAAGTGCACTTGTGTACAAAAGTGTCATGAAAGTGTACTCTCCTTAAGTAATCTTCTTATTTCATTAATATTACATTATCCACAAGTACAGTTTTTTAAAAGATACTGTGATTTGAAGTAGGCTACACTTCATGTGCACATTCATTACAATTAAACACACTTCTTTTTCACAAGGGAAGTTGTCACAAATAAAACTAATTTTCCAAAGAAAAATTCCACATGTGCCATGTACTGTAAAGAGTAACAAATCTACAAACAAACGCAGAACAGATTACTTCCAGACACATACAGCGATGACACACTAGGAGAATCAAAAAAGGCAAAACACATAAAACTTAATGATGCAAAAACAGTTTTTATTGATTCAGCAGTGTGGGCAATGGCGCTTGAAAGACCAAAACTATGTAACAAAACGCGGCGACGGGGTTACCCAGCTGCTCTGTTTAACACAAAGGTGTGGCAAACAGCCAAGAAAAATACACACTCAGCACACACAAACACACGCTCAATCACCCATCCATCCACAAAAACACATGCACACACGAAGCGTGCCGTCAAATGCCAGAATAATCAACTCTCGCGTGCTGTCCAGACTGAGTTCAGCACCACTGAAAACAACGTAATGCTGTAAATAAACCTTGTGATTCAAGTCACTCAGCTGTGAAAGTATCTCTTGCAACATGCAGGGAGTGACGGGGTCAGACAAGCACAATAAACAAGGTAAAGAGGTAATATTTTCCCATCAGAGTTGGCTGACACAATAAGCAATGTAGATGAAACATGGGTTAAAGTTGAAGTGTTTAATTCATGTGTCACTAGCATCATTGAATGGAATACGATGTGAAAATAATGACTATTTTCAAACATGTTTCCCTTCTGGCTGCCATTGGTCAGAAAATAGATAGCCCCCCAAAATACTACTATTGGTTGAGCTGTGGCTGAGTCTTGGGATCCTCACACAATAAGATGTTTTGACAGCACCACAGAGACAGTCGTACGGTACTACATTTGAATTTGAACTTACTCCGTGAACATTAAAAAAGTATGTTCTGTATGTATATGGTATTATGAATTAAATTCGGTCATACTACATCCACCTTCACTGCAAAAAAAAAAAATCCAACATATGTTTTGAATGACAAATTCCGCTTTTAACATGAAAAAAGTTGAGATAACTCAAACAAATAAGTTGAGAAAACTCAAAAATGTTCTGTATCTGGTTGCATTAAACTTTTAAGTTTTCTCAACTTTTTTTTTTTTTTTTTTACAGTTTTTCTGTTACGTGACCAACCAGTGTTAGTTGTGTCGCTTCACTGCCATTCATAAATCCTCCCGTGGCCTTGTGGGATTATAAAGTGTCCATTGAATGCACACTTCAGAATCTCGTGGGAAGTAAAAGGTCATCCGGGAACTTTTCACCTACTGTTTTTCAAACATTGCATTCGACACTCGTGAACTGTTTTTCGCATTCTATATAGAAGGGAATTTGATTTTGGATGCAGCAAGTTACAGCAAGACGAACAAAGGTCTTACAGGTGTCGAATGACATAAGGGTAATTAATTAGGCTTCAGGCTTTATTACATTTATTTTCAAAGGACGAAATCCAGTGGGAACTGTAAAGTCAACGCGCACAGTCCTACGGCACCAGACTAATGTTGCCTTCACGTGCTCTCAGAATTTTCTAGGTGTTTTCTAATTTTCCTAGATGAAAATTGCACATGAACGCCCTCCCATTTCGTTGAGCTAAAAATCACCACTTCAGAAGTGGGAATTATCAAATTTCCGATAGCATGTGAAGGCAGCATCATTTTCACTGTACTTTAGACCGTGATGGAAATGCAGACCGCAGCAGGTCTGGGGAAAAACTGGGACAAATTGTTCCGGGTCATTTCGGTGGAAACGGGTTCTTATGAGTGAAACATCACTTCATCATTGTTTAATCAGACAGTGCATCCCCGCCCTAAACTGATAGTGTTAACACCACGCCATTTTAGCTTGAGATATTTTGACTGTGTTTCTTGCTTTCTCTCTAGATGAAGGAGATTCCAGATTCCTGGAAGCTATGAGCAACTCATATCAAAACTTATATTTGCTCTAAGGATAGGGAAAATGCTTATGAAAACGCTGTTGTCAACAAGGGCATGTGCGCTGCCATAAAACAAAAAATCGGTTGACAGTTGGAATCATTCTTTTATTCTCTTGTGCACCACCAATTTCTAATTAAAAAAAATGTATTTTACTCACGTTGTAAATGAGTATGTGCTTCTGGACATCTTTTTAAAGAGATGAATCTCTAGCGATAAATATTATGCAATAAAAATAAAAACTCACACATTCTATCACTAAAGACTAATTTCCTGTACAAGGTCAGAGTCTGTGTACGATATTTGACAAAAACACTAATCATTTGTTTCCTGTTCTGGCTCTGTTCCTGTCCATTCCCAACATGAGGAAACAGCCCAGTAACCTGAACCCATAACATGCACTTACATTTATTATTCTAACTAATGCCTTTAAGAGTCAGTCAGAAAAGGCTCTGATGACATCACCTAATGTCCCCAAGTGATGCTGACACAAGCCATAGAAGGCGGAGGCCTTACGTAAATTAAGCCCTTCATCTGGCTCACCGTGTTTTACAAATGACACACATGAGCAACTATTTTCTTCCTTCAGCTTTTGTTTATTTTTATTTGTGCGATGCATAACTCAGCTGAGAGTTGAATTTTGTGGGTGAGCATTTTTATATTTACACAGGGGAAACTAATTGTCACTTTTTACTCCAGTGAATATTTCTTTAGAAAGGTTTATTATAAAAAGTTAATTTAGCACATACAAAAATGTGAAAAGTACACTATTGTTCACTCTGAGCCCCGCACATGACCTGCAGGAGAAAAAAAGTAGTGTTACGGACCCACTTTATATTAGGTGACCTTAACTACTACTAACATTTTAATTAATCATTTGATACACATACATGTTTTTACATTGTAGCCTACTTACATTTAAAAATAACCTGCATGTAATTACATCTGTAATTAATATCTGTATTTATATTTATAATTACTCTGTTGACACTTCCCTTACACCTAACCCTACCCTTAAACTTACCCATACCACCACACCTGTCCCTAACTTTACCCATATCCCACCTCAATATCAGCAAATGTCTTTTGCAATTTAGTAGTTAAGGCCATCTTATATAAAGTGGGACTTTTTCGCTCTCCCCTACTTTTTTTTTTTTTTCTTGCATGACATGTTCGGGGCTCTTTACATTTAAAGGTGTCATGAACTGACTTTTTAAAAAATGGTATACTGTTGTCTGAATTCAACTTATGAAATGTGTGTGGTTTTACATTCAAAAACATCATAATGAATAAGTAATACGCAATTTTCTACACTGGTTTTGAGGCTCTCTCCTGAAAGCTCTGTTTTTATGGGTGTGCCGCACTGTAGACTTGGAAGTAAACGCCCACGACTAGGATTGGATAAGATAAGATTTGCATATTTAATGAGCTTCTGCTCCCCTGTCAGTTCACTTGAGGGATTGTTTTGAAAGCGGCAACCGCAATGATTTGTCCCACAGGGCTCAATGATTTATCTCTCTTCCACACGCGATTTAAGTTTTTTAAATTATTGTTACTTGGCCCGCTAGAATGTGCTTCAAATGTCAAGTCAAAAGAGCGAGCAACGCAGATCAAGAAAGGAATCAAGAAAGATCAAGAAAGGCAGACGGGGGTAGCCCCTGGGAAACACAGGACGTTGGGCTTTGCGAGCCCTGGCCCACGCATGTCCAAGTCTGATCCCAAATCTCAATGAAACAACAAATAAAGGATTCTCCAGCCTGTGACAGCGTGCTAAGGTATGTTCTGTTGGTATACATAATCAAAACGATCTGTAACAATGCAATACTATCACATATAAAAACATGTTTTCTCACATACGTGTGTTGCAGCATTCCTGTCGGATCCAATGTAGGAGGCACAGCATTGTGTTTTAATCTCAATATGTCTGCAAATCCAGTATTGACCTATGTCTTGTTTACGAATGATTATCTTGCTATCTTCAGCATGTTTATTGCTCGATAGAGTGATTTGTTTAGCTCCACGAGTCGGTGGGCAGGGCTACAGAAGCAGCCGTACACATTTATCTGTAGAGGCGGCGTTTCCCCCTTCTATGACATCATTGATCAGTATTTATTTGAGAGCTCGTTTTCTGGGCCTGGTGTCAATAAAAGCTTTTCTTTGACTAACAAGGAACTTTTCAGCTCTGAAACTTATAGGATGTTCTTATATTACCATGACCTTTTATATATCAAAGGCTCAAGAGAAAGTTAATTTCTCAATTCATCACAGTTTGGGGTCACTTTTTTAATTACTTTTTAGACTTTTTTGAAAGAAGTTTTCTATTTCTCACAAAGGTTGCCTTATTAATAAAGACAGAAATATAGTGAAATAAATACTTGTACTCGGGTGTTGTGCTGGGTGAGCTACAGAGCAAGTTTGCTACATCAGAAAAGCCACACGGAGCTATGTGATGCAAATGTCAAAATATATTGGTTTACTAATCAAGTTCTATGTGTAGGCCTAAGTGTTTTGAGCTCATGTATTTTGCAAGGAACTGTGTGGAAAGTCTAATATAAGTTTAAGTCAGTCAGTCAAAAAAACCTCAACAATCATTATAAATATATTTATGGTCACTTTTGATCAATTTAATGTGTCCTTGATGAATAAAAAACAACATTTCAATTATATTCTAATAATTATTTCTTATTAATACATTTTATAAATGTATAACATTTAAAACACCTGACAACTTATCTTCTACCTCCATTACCTTGTTTGAATATATTCATAGTGTGGTTTTTTTTGAGTATGGTTACTGAAATGTTGTCCTTGTAACATCTTTGCATGACGACTTGCACTGTTCTCCCTTACATGTTTTACTCATATAAAATCTGATCTGCAGGACCAGCTCTGGTAAAATCAAATACACATTTAATTAATACATTAACCAACCCACCCTCCATAAACTGGGCCAAACACATAGTGTAATATTACATTTCTCTTTATGACATGCTGAGATTTGCTATGAGTGATATAACAGGATTTAGTGCCTTATGGGGTTGAGAGCAGATTCAGTCAGGCATCTGAAAAATCCTCTGTTTAATGTGAGAATGATAAATTAGCCACAGATGTTTGAGTGGAATACGGAGGGATGAGCATTATACTTGCCTCAAGAGAACAGGTGATGCCATATGTTGTGAAATCAGATCGCCCTGCATCTCTGATGGTTGTGGGTCATATTGTAACTGATTGTCATGCCTCGTTCTGCAAATGACTTTGAAGCCAATGATATTCAGATGCTGCGCCAATGCAAACAAGACGTAAAAAGGAAGGTTTCCAAAAGTAAACTGTACTATCACCCGGAACTAAATCGGAGAACGCTGATGTATGTGAGCGTTGGTGTTTGGGGAGAGTGAATAAGGAAAGAATAGCTATCTATCATGCCAACACCCAGGTTAAAAGGATAGTTCACTTAACAGTCAATGCCTCTAACTGATCCACATGTTCCAAACCTGTGTGACTTTCTTTCAAATTTGAATGCTGTCCTAGTCACTTTCCAGTTCATCTGAGATTTTAAGTTTTAAAAGCACCATAAGTATAAAGCAAGTGGTCCATGATTTGTGAGCTGTATTTCAATATTCTAAAGGCATATAATAGATTTGTGTGAAGAAAAGACTCATACACAGATAATCTTCACCTCCAGTGATCTGTTTAGCACTTCAACAACATAAATGTATCAGTGAGTTGAATTCAGTGAGAGAACTCAATCAGTCAAATTTGTGAATGAATCAATGAATCATTTAGGTTTTCAAAATTAAATCGCAGGGTTCCTTGGGGAGGGGCATCGTGGGGATCTGGACCCCTTATACTGGACTTCCTGATGCCCCAGTTGAATCTATACTTGTAGTGTAGGGGAGAGCGGGGCACAACTTAATGCTTTTTGACTGTCTCAGTTTATGTAAATCCACTTGGGATTCAGAGTATTTATATTTTCCCACATTAATTGCACGCATGTCTAGTACAATTATGTGGTTTTGTTTCATTAATACAGTGTATACTTTTTTCTTGATTTACCCCGAAAGAATGGAAGTGAAATGTGACAACATGCCCCTAGGTGGGGTACATTGTAACTTGTGAGGGGGCACATTGTAACTTGGCCAAATGTTCTTCTTTTTTTTAAATGTATTATGCAAACAGACAAGTACAATATTTACAAAAGAGAAATTAGATGTAAAATACAAAGACCAGCAAAACATACATAAGAGCCAGAACGATTTAGAACTTAATAGCGTAGTTCTAATAGGGGCTCATTGTAACGCAGTGTTACAACGCACCCCACCTGCGCAACTGGGATTTAAACCTCGGCTCGTTTCTTCTGCTGTTAAATCAGCATTAAAAAAACGATCTCAACTGTTAAATAACAGATATAAGATTGCAATAATATCAGATTGGTCTAATTTAAATTAACACAAAAAACAGAGATGAAAAATAAACTTGAGTAAGAAATGTACTTTTGCTATGGTTAAAAAAATGTTCAGTGATATCTCCCAAAGATTTTTTAATTTTGGCGCAATTTTTTCTCTAAAAAACGTTGTTATGGCAACTAGTAAATACACAAAGTTTCTTCATCCTGACATGTGTGGAAAGCTTTAAACCATGCGTGTTACAACTAACCCCGCGTTAGGTTGTGCCCCGTGCTCCCCTACTTCAAATCTTAAAAGTGCAATTTACTTTACTACACTGTACTTTGAGATACTATAACTGTGACAGAGGCCAGCTAGCTGTGCGAGTAAACCTCACTCCTCTGATCTCAAGAGACGGTCTAGCGACTGACACTTGAGGTAACAGCCTTTAGCCACCTTGTTAGAGCAACTGACTCTCATACCGGCGGACCTGGTTTCGAGTCCCGCTTGGAGCGGGTGGTTTGAATAAAAGGGATTACATAATATTACTGAAACAAAAGGTGACCCAAGTTCCGTAAAGAATGTTTCTAACGCACTCAAGAACCCGATATACTCACAGCAAAGTTCTTTTTCGTTTAGGGGTAAAAAGAAGTTTGATATATCTTTGTTAGTGAACATCCTGGCGCTGCACAACACTGTTGAGAACAGGGTTTAGATGAATATGTGCAGCACTTTCCTCTCAATAACAAAATAAACACAACAAAAATGACAGCGGTGAGAAAACAACAGTTAATAAAGCATCTGATCATAGTGATGTATATGTTTGCACAAGCGCTGCAATTCGCCACTCCACTCCAGTCAAGTAAAGTCACGTCACGTCAAAGCAGGGCCGTAACCACAATAGACAAGTCCCCCCCAATAATTAGAATGGCCAAATTGTCCCCCCCAGTATTTGAAATTCTTGCACTGATCTGCTGCACTTCATTACGCAGTGCTCTGTTTGTTGTTGTTGTTAGGATGAAAAAAAGGTTTAAAAGTTACATTGTAGTGGGTTGCCTCAGTGGTCTAACAGTGCTCGTCAATGTCAAAATGATTGCGATAGCCAATCAAATAAAAGTAGGTGGGGTTTACGTTTTCTTTTGGCTCGAGCACACTGCACAGTCTTCACACACACAGACTAGCGTCAATCTATCACATGCTGTTGTGGAGAGAGACTGTATTCTTTCCGGTGCAATCACAAAACAAAATGTACACAAACGTGTGCCTGCTCTATATACAATCATTGATGAATATATTTAATTTATAATGAAGAAGAAAAATGAAGAAAAAACTATATGAGGGCAGATTAGAACCCGGAACCTTTGACGCGGATTACTAAAATTTGACCACCAGACCACTAGAGAATTCAAATAGCAATGAATCTCGGGACTAATAATATAATTGACGCAAATGAATGCAAATATTGTTTGCAAATAGTCCCAAAAGGATTATTTCCCAACTATAGAATTAGACCTTACGTTCACTGTACTGTTTCTTTATGCTTTATAAAGACATGGTTAGGGCCTTGCGCTACAGTATGTTGTTCTTCCTGTTACTTGACTGCTTCTCTCTATCCAGTGCTAGATTACACAGTTGGCTTTGGTGAGTTTAGAACGAGCATCGTAGAAAAATAAAACAGATGTCATAGGGCCCTACAAATGAAAATATCATGCATCTGAAGTTGTAATCAAAATAATAAATTCATTTTTTGGTTGAAATAATTCGTATGCCTGATTTGAATTAGACAGCCTTGTGTTGTGTAAACAATTGTGCAGTGAAAATTGCCTCAAATTACCACCTAGTGTCCAACCTCTAATACTGTTAAAACCTGTTTACATGTGAACAAGGGATCTACAACATGAAGAAAGCAAGTATTTATGTACATGTATATGAAAAAAAATAAAAAATGGATACAACTATGGGACAAGATCGTGCAGCAGCAGTCATCACAACAGTGAAAGGAAACTCAAGGTTGTAAATGTGCAATTGTACACTAAAAAAAATGATCCAGGCCCTTCATAGATATATAACACATTTAAATTTTTCTCTCAACTTAATTTAATTGTGTTCAGTCAACCTCATATATTTAAAAGTGAAGTTTACTTCATTCATTTGTGTTAAAACTACATGAAATATTTGTGCTGACATAACTAACTGGGCAGTGGATCTGTAGTTCCCAGCATGCTTTGCAAGGGACTGCGTTAGGAGAGCAAAATTTAGGGATTAAAGTGTTATTTTATGTGTTTTTCAGTAAAGGGAAAGATGTTGTTAGGTTATTTGGTTAAAAACGTCTGCTAAATGATTAAATGTAAATGTATTGGAACATGTAATTAAGTGCCTGAAAACACTACATAAAGTATGTTGTTTTGATTTTAAAGTATGTTAAAGTATACTCTTTTCATAAGTGATGACTTTAGATGACTTGGAATATAGCACACTAGTCATATGGATGACTTTTATGATACATTTAATGTGGAAGATCTATTGCTTTAACATTACATAAAAACGTTGGAACTGATGCAGCTTATGGTTCATTTGCAAACACACAATTACACACAGTTACATAAAGCTCTGAAATCCTAGTATCTCTATTTCACTCACACATCTCCACCGGCTGAGGTGGACAGCAGTATCCCCATGTGTTGGGTAGAAAGATAAAGAGCCAATATAAAAGTGGATTTACTGGTGTCTTCCACAGAGCAGATGTTGGCAGGGCAAGACTACATTTTACTTGCAAAATTCGAACGGGAAGACAAAGAACCAGGGCAAATTCCTAGACGCTCATTCCATGGAATTGCGTGTTTGGTTTTTATGAAGGAAATAGCAGCATCTCTGAAACCAGGAGCACTGGAGAGTTATTTAGTGAGTGGATACATTATATTGGATACATAGGCCTTAAAGATAGAGGGAGGTGTGGTTGGGGGCAAATGTAAAAAAAAAATGAAGAAGCCACTGCCCTGAGGTTGCAGAGAAGATTAATTTGAACAAGCATAACCTTAAAACAATGTGACAACTTGAAATATGTGCTGTTCATGTACTGTTTATTAAATAAGTTCCACTTAGCCAAAGACAGCCACTTTATTTCCAACGCTACTCAAAATCCAGCTTCAAACAATGTTAAAATGAATCGGTCATAGCCCTCACATGTTTGAAAGCAGGACCTGTATCTAGTGATCCAAAGGATTTTAAATACACAGAATGATTTGAATTTACCTTTTGTTTGGCAGCTTTTTAAGACCTGATGTCTATCTTTAAAGCTTGACATTAAAATCAATTTAAAACAACATTTTCAACATATTTTACTTCCAAAATGGGATGTTTTTGCAAAACGAAATAGCATATTCAAGGAAAATAGGACAACACTTGACTTTATTGATCAGGATTTGAAAACTGCTATAAAAATATATCGTCAGCCGGAATTTTTTTTTTTTTTTTTTCAGGAAATTTCAAGAGAATGAAGACATTTGTTAAAAAAATGATAAAGATCTTAAAATGTGTATTCATGTTTATGCAATGTGTATTCATGTACAATAACATCAGGAATACGCATTTGGTATATACCATCCATTTTTAAGATACAAAATAAGAAATCAGTTTTTACAAATATTTCAAGATTTTTTTGTGCGTGTCTAAAGATAAATCGATGGCATGAGCCAAACATAATATTGATAAATATAATAACAACAATATTGAATAATAATTATTCCATGAGTTTCTGTATAAGAAAAGTGTGATTATATCTCATAATATTAGTAAATTCACAAGACTGTCTTGATGAATTAAACCATGGTAGTATGATCTATTCAGATACCTTTAAACACAGAACCTGATTTCACCAAGTGCAATGTTCCTGGATCAACATCTTTGAAAACCAATCAGATTTGAGGGACAGTTTACAGTTTATGTCAAGCTAAGGCTTACAACCAGGGTTAAGCTGCATTCACATTGCATTCTTGTTTACTTTGAATGGGTGACATCATGCATTGCTGAACTGAATTGTGGGTTCCATTGTGCCACATCACTGGGTTCGCTTGCGACAGAACGTTTTCAACTTTTCAAGCGTCAATGCAAACGTCAGCCAGTCAGATCGCCTATGCAAATACCCTAGCCCAGACACTTGCCAATTGCGTACATTCAACACCGGATAAGTAGTATGATTGGCTGTTGTCACTATGACAGTCGCGTCAGACACGCCCTCCGTCAAGTATTGACGCAGATGCCTCTGATTTTAGGGATAACCTATTGGTAAGTTTAGGTTTAGGGGATTGGTAAGGACTAAATCTTCAGACGGGAATGTTGTTCCAGGATCAACAAAATATATTGACCCTGGAACGTGTTTAACTCTGCAAAATCAGGACGTGCCTTTTAAAGCTTTAATAAAGTTTTAATATTCGTATAGGGCAGCGATTCCTATTCATGTCCCTTGAGGCTCTGAGTTTGAGAACCTCCAGGGCAGGAATAGGAAACACTGTTATAGGGCTTATAAGCTCCTTTCTGAGCTTGAACATATTGGATGTTCAATCTATTTAAGGAGGTCAGTTGAGGGAGCCTGATGTGTTTCAGACCTCAAACTGAGTGTTGAAAAATAAAATGGACATTTGTAAGAGATCTATATCTTAAGCCTCAGGCTGCTATGTGCTGCTCGCACCGAAATGTTTGTTTGAGATGATATTGAAGACGATAAAGTGAGTGTTCACCGCATTCCTTACCCTGAGACTTCCCTCAGTGAATCCATCTCCACCGGTCTTCTTTGATCCATCTGAAATGTAGAGGAAGAACGAGCGAGCCGCTGACACAGTGAGCATAAACTGTGCAATAGGGTTCTCGTTGATCATCCAACACAAGCACAGCACCAAGCAAATCACATTAAAAAAGAATGCGTGTTATCATGCTTAACTGCTAAAATAATAAAGAAGATCACTCAAGAACTGTTAGTATCCGCTTTCGCTGCCAGTGGGCAGTTTCAATGCAACATGGTTCTGATAATACACATGATAGCATATTTATATAGCAGCAAGCCTGGCTCCATATGTGAAAATCAACAGAAGAGTGAAGAAAAGAGCATTTGGGTGTAAAGCAAAAACTTGACCCCCTGGTTAAAGTGTACTTTAAATCCATCTATAATATGTTGAGACATTCACTTCATAATGCTAATGTTAGTGTTGGCTAACGTTGGGAATACTGCCACACAAAGAGCACAGAGAGAGAGAGAGAGAGAGAGAGAGAGAGTGACATTTGAAAGAAAAATATACAATAGTCTTTATTTTATTCATTTTATATTATTTGTATTTATTGTTTATTGAATACATGTTTATATTTTACAAACCCAATTCCAAAAAAGTTGTACAAATTGTGAATAAATACAGAATGCAATGATGTGGAAGTTTCAATTTTCAATATTTTATTCAGAATACAACATAGATGACATATCAAATGTTTAAACTGAGAAAATGTATAATTTTAAGGGAAAAATAAGTTGCTTTTAAATTTCATGGCTTCAACACATCTCAAAAAAGTTGGGACAAGGCCATGTTTACCACTGTGAGGCATCCGCTCTTCTGTTTATAACAGTCTGCAAACATCTGGGGACTGAGGAGACAAGTTGCTCAAGTTTAGGGATAGGAATGTTGTCCCATTCTTGTCTAACACAGGCTTCTGGTTGCTCATCTGTCTTAAGTCTTCGTCACATCTTCCTCTTTATGATACGCCAAATGTTTTCTATGGGTGAAAGATCTGGACTGCAGGCTGGCCATTTCAGTAGCCGGATCCTTCTTCTTCTCAGCCATGATGTTGTAATTGATGCAGTATGTGGTCTGGCATTGTCATGTTGGAAAATGCAAGGTCTTCCCTGAAAGAGACGACGTCTGGATGGGAGCATATGTTGTTCTAGAACTTGGATATACCTTTCAGCATTGATGGTGCCTTTCCAGATGTGTAAGCTGCCCATGCCACACACACTCATGCAACCCCATGCCATCAGAGATGCAGGCTTCTGAACTGAGCGCTTATAACAACTTGGGTTGTCCTTGTCCTCATTAGTCCGGATGACATGGGGTCCCAGTATTCCAAAAAGAACTTCAAATTTTGATTCGTCTGACCACAGAAAAGTTTTCCACTTTTCCACAGTCCATTTTAAATGAGCCTTGGCCCAGAGAAAACGCCTGCGCTTCTGGATCATGTTTAGATGTGGCTTCTTTTTTGACCTATAGAGTTTTAGCCGGCAACGGCGAATGGCACAGTGGATTGTGTTCCTTGTTTCTGGAAATATTCCTGAGTCCATGTTGTGATTTCTACTACAGTAGCATTCCTGTATGTGATGCAGAGCCGTCTAAGGGCCCGAAGATCACAGGCATCTAGTATAGTTTTCCGGCCTTGACCCTTACCCACAGAGATTGGTCCAGATTCTCTGAATCTTTGGATGATATTATGCACTGTAGATGATAACTTCAAACTCTTTGCAGTTTTTCTCTGGGAAACTCCTTTCTGATATTACTCCACTATTTTTCGCCGCAGCATTGGGGGAATTGGTGATCCTCTGCCCATCTTGACTTCTGAGAGACACTGCCACTCTGAGAGGCTCTTTTTATACCCAATCATGTTGCCAATTGACGTAATAAGTTGCGAATTGGTCCTCCAGCTGTCCCTTATATGTACATTTAACTTTTCCGCCTCTTATTGCTACCTGTCCCAACTTTTTGGAATGTGGAGCTCTCATGAAATCCAAAATGAGCCAATATTTGGCATGACATTTCAAAATGTCTCACTTTCAACATTTGATATGTTATCTATATTCTATAGTGAATAATATGTAAGTTTATGAGATTTGTAAATTATTGCATTCCTTTTTTATTCACAATTTTTACAGTGTCCCAACTTTTTTTGGAATCGGGTTTGTATTTATATTTAAAACCCTTTCATGCATTAATTATTGAATCACAATGTAATATTTTATTTTAATGTTTGTTATTATTTTTAAACAAGTGAAAAATCATGCAAATACTTTTTCTTTTTTTCAATATATTTTATTTTGAGAGAGTTACATATCTGTCCACTGCAGTGGACACCATGCATCAAGGGTAAAAAGTGATTCAATAGAACTCATTGTTTGGTCTGAAAAAAAAAAAAAAACGTAACCTGACGTAACGTCGAAAGTGACTGACTGAATGGGAACTCATTTTATTAGAAACCAATTAAAGCCAGTATCATAATTTAATTAAATAATTATGAACTATATAAAATAAGTATATTCTACACTTTTATATGACCTAATAAATAAATATAGACTGTAAGCATTTAAATAAATGTTAAAATATGAAGATATGTGATATGTGAAGATATTTGAGGATAGCTATTTGTAGTGGAGGCCGAAACCATAGAGGACGTTATTGAGTGCACTCATTCAATCCCACATTGCACAGCAATAACAAGTGTACAGCCGATGTACACACAACGGCTATCCGACTTCACTCACTCGTTTTCATTGATTCACTCCTTCAAGTGGACTATATAATGGATTAACGTAGGGAATAAGGGTTTAGGGGGCGATTTCGGATTCAGCCCATGTCTGCACTACACTTCCCAGGCAGCATAATAAGCACAAACCTCACACAGTCACTTTGTTTGGTCTTGTTTAAAGAGATTCACTTGCCTTGTGTTACTTACCATTATGTTCTCTACACTTCTTTGTCGCCTGGTCCTTCGTGTCTCCATCGTCTTCTTAGTCCTCTGTGTCTGTATATCCTCTACATTGTCTCCAGCCAATCTCCAGTCTCTCACCTGAGGTGTGCGCTCCATCGTCCAGCTTCTTCGCCATGGTACTAAAACCTAAATGGTTCAAAATGGCTTCCAAATATCTGTCCACTGTAGTGGACGCCATGCATGAAAGGGTTAAACTTGTTATTTATATTATAAACCTTTTTTTAAATAGTTTATATTTGATCTAGGGTGTTGAAAGAAAAAAAACAGACCTTAAAATGATATTTCCATCAGACAGAGCGATTTTATTATGCTTGCTAGTTGAAATGCCAACATTTAAAAATCGTTCAACTATTCAAACTTGTTTTGCAAGCGCACTCTCAAAGGAGATGACATCATTGTACTGCAAGGTAATGTATGTTTGTAGAATTGACATAAGTCAGCAGCCCCAAAGGATCATGGGAACATGCATTGGCCAATGTGCTGACAGACAGATTTGTGGAGTAAATGAGACTCAAGGTTTGAGACTCAATTAAGACAAAAGACTTAACATTCAGACTTATCAGGCCACATACTCATAATTATAATAGATGGACAAAGCATTATTTTGTTTGGAATCAAAGGTACATGCTATTGGAACGAATACACATGCTTATAAATCGAAAACATGCTTTTCTTTAGCTAGAAGCCATCATCATGCCCTGACAGTTTAACAATGGGCGGGAGGCTGGGAAGGGGAACGAACAGGCAGAATGTTAATCCATATGCGATGTGTTTCACAATCTTTAGATGGTGTTTTTGTAGTTTGCGAAAGCAAAATGACAGAATGCGCAGAATGTGGATTACAGATGCATAGATATTGTGAACACATTTGTCTGGAATAGGTTCTGAAATCATGGAAACGCTGAGCATTCGGATTTGAAACGGTGCCCTGGTTTAACACTCAAACACATAATTACATAGAGCTCATGCAAGGTTTTGTTGTTGTATCCATTGACGACATAATGGGTCTTGCTCATTCACCTTTGCCACCAGACACTAAACAAAAACACAAACCAAAGCTGCAAGTTCCCTAGGAAACTCCAAAGATGGTCAGACCTTCAACAAAGAGACATCTACACTTTTGAACTGGAGTTTAAAACTCTGTATAAATGCAGAAGAACCACTTTGGACCTTTACTTTACTGGCAGGTAAGAGTGCAACTGCAACCTTCTCAAACAAGCAGATGGAAATCTTCCTACACGTTTCCCTGTTTCTCGAAGGAACCGAAGGGGTTTTCATGAGGGTTGGGCCACATGAAAGAGAACATATGTATCTCTTTGGTTGGTGGATCATTTAAGGATTTACAGATGTTGTGTATTTATGGGTGCATGAGAATGGTGTTTTGAAGGCCCTTATCCATGTATTTCTGCCTATTCCACACATCACAGACTAGATAAATCAACGCTATCTCACAACCAATTTGTCCGTGTAGAAGATGGCTAATTTGTACAAATTCGTATGACCTCACTCGTATGAATTCATATGATTTGTCTATACTGCAGTTATATACTGGGTAGGTTTAAAGGTGAGGTTTGAGGTTAGGTCATTTGTACTAAATCATACCAACTTGTCAAACATGTACGATTTAGCAAAAATCGTACCAATTCGTACGAGTGAGGTCGTACAAATTTGTCCGAATTAGTCACGAATTGCTGTGAGATCGGGTTGGATACATTGTCAAACTTGGCTTGTGATTGTGAGCTGCTTGTGTAACAATACAGGTGATGATTACAAAGCAAACCTTGTGAAAATGAAGTGCACTTAATTGTGTTGAATGTCCACTTAAGTCTAAAGATAATATAATATTACTGAAATAAAAACCCACGTTTGTATATTTAAAGAGAGTACATGTCTATGTTTCTTAACACTTTTAAAAAGTGCACATTGCAATAATGTTAAATTAAAAGTTTTACCTTAAAGTAAAATCCAGGGCGGGGCACATGGAACAGCTCCTCCCCCTTTTTAAAATAGCCAATAGCCGTTAAAGGGGTACTTCAGCGCTGGGAAGATGAATCTGTATTTAAACTGGTTCATTAATGTAGTAGAAATGTGAAATTATTTTTAAATTTGGTGTCTTCTAGACTGAGAAAACACAGAAAATGTATTTTTGTCTCATGGGGATGAAAGACAACAATTCCCAGAACGCACAATTTCACTGCCCTACTCTAGGCACGGCTAGTCGGCTACTGGATTACTGGATCACTTGCCCACCGCGTTCATTTTCAGAAAATCAGTTCAGTTAGAGACACTACAATTAAAAACTGAACGTGTCTGTTCGATATAATGCGAGTGAGCCGATTGAGTGTCAAGGCACAAACGCAGCAGGATCGGATTACATTCATCACATGAGCTGAGGTAATCACGGGATTCGCGGCTGCATTCACAGCACGTGATCAGTCTGGAGCGTGTTCAGTTCATGTCTTTGGAAGCTTAACTGTCATAGGAAGTTCATTTTAAAAGTGAAAACACTCACTTTGGTCTCCACCGCTCCGTTTACATGAATCTCCGCAGCGCCGTGAGCCGAGTGCTGTGAGTATGATGTTGAAAACATGTGGAAATAGCGCCCTCTGCTGGCTGTAGTCTTCAGCCTCTGGACAAAAACTCCTCCGATGATGCAAAATGACGATATTTGCGTCATCCGAGGAATTTTTCCAGAAATAAAATACATAATTCTCTGCCTCGGGTCATATGAGGGGGGAAAGTATGATAATTCGAATATACTCCTGGGTTTCTACTGATACAAAGCTTAATGCTAATCGCTGAAGTAACCCTTTAAGCTCGGTAAAACTGAAGTTTCCTCCTAATCTCTAACCGTTTCTCCTCCTAATCTCCTCCATATCGCTTTAAAATATAGCATTCTCTGCAGAATTCAAATGGGTCCGATACATTTTCTGGTATGTCCTGACTCACGCATATGATCTGCTCTATGCTATCGTGTCTCTGGACCCGAGCAGACTCTGACGTGAAACCAGACTTCATTCGCCCCAATGGAAAGCATATTTACACTGTCTGAATCATTCCCAGTTCCCTATACAGTGCACTATGTGCTATTCACCATGAAGAAAATATGAAATGTGTGAAAAAGTGATTTCAGCCGCAGTTTCGCCGTCTATTTATAATGTAGGGGACGGGATGCTTTAGATTCTAGAGAGCATTTGATTGGTCAGAAAATCTGATGAGAAGCTGAAATGCAGAGTGATGTCATTGATCAATATTGGCAGAAGTGAGAGACTGTAAGATTTGAATTATTATATCTTCTAAATGCAAATGTTGTCATTGTTTTGGAGCACGCTAGCTTATAGATAACAGTAAGGCTAACATATTCATACTAAAAGCCAAAAAAACGTACATTTTGATATCACGGGGACTTTAAGGAACACTTATTTTGTTGACTAAAAGACATGTACTTCATTATAATTTTAACTGTATAGTTTTAACTGTAGAATGTATAAATTGCACCATTAAAATTGTGTAATTACAAATAATACATGACATACACGTTTCAATAGAAATTACATGAAAGAATATTTTAGGTGCCATACATGCTTGGCAGTAAACATATTTTAATGACAATAGTAATTGAAAATGTCATATAAGATATACTGAAGTCATAATCAAGTGGTTCAAAAAACACTACTAATTGCATGTATTATAAATTCAAACTATAATTTTCATTTAATCACAAATATACATTTAAGTCTCTGAAAACATGTAAATTCAATTTGCACTTAAGTATATTAGTTTAAAGCACTATTTTAAAGTGTACTTCTTTTTCACAAGGGAATCATTGCAAGGTAAACCTTTAGACAGCATATGATGAGCATATGGATGCATGCAAAACATTTAAAGCAGCAAAAAAAAAAATAAAAAAAAAAATTGGGAAAGCAGTTGTATAACATTGCTCTTTGTCATGTTTAACATATAATAAACAGAAATACAGTTAATTGTCTAAAGCTTGTCTAAACATCTTGGAAAAACATGTGGCTAAGACAGAAATATAAACTCACACAACTTGAGCTAATTAAAAACTAATGATGAAGCCCTTATTGGTGTTACTGTTGACTTCACATTCCATATGCCATCCCGAAGCCTTTTCATCATGGGATTAGAATTTAACTCACTGTCCAAAAGCATAAAACATCAAAACGCTGCACAAGAGGGTTGGACGCAGAGAGCACATGGGTTACGTGCAGGCAGCAGATGCAGCTGGGACTTACATTCCTTAAATGAGTCATAATGACAGCACAGACTGACAGATAATCCAGGTTTAGCAGGGTCCTTCCTTGTTCAGTTGCATGACCCCATTTTATGTGTTAATACATTGGATGAAATATTACAGGGTTTCAAAAATGAAAATTCTGTCATTAATTACTCACCCTCATGTCGTTCCAAACCCGTGAGACATTTGTTCCTGACAAATGAAGATCGTTTTGATGAAATCTGAGAGATTTCTGTCCCCCCATTGACAGCCTACGCAACTACCACTTTTAAGCTCCAGAAAAAGGTAATAAAGACATCATCAAAGTAATCCATGCCTGTGTATGTATGTGTATGTATGTAACATTAGTAATTTTCAATACTATTTAAGGCAGATAGGGTGGATAGTATGCGCATTGGGATGCAGGATATGTGAGAGCCCTACCAAAATATTCATCAAAACATAAACATTTTATACACTGAATTAATAATCAATTGTAAGTGTATTCAGAATTCTGCAACAAATATTTTTCGGATTTTCTAGACTGTGTTAAGCCGTAAAGTGAGCAGGATATATTCAAATGTAGCACATGGATTGGGCAGGCATGTATTCATGATACTAAGGCCACAGCCACACGAAGCCAGAGCTTCCCCTATCCAATCTTTTTTTTTGTCCTCGTCAGAAATATCTGGGTACACACGAAACCACTGAAATCGACTCAAAACGATATAGTATACATGTCAGACCAGAACCCTGGATCCTTCTGGACGAAACCCCGACATGATACAAAATGTTTACGTATACAGTTAAAACCATCTCCGTGTGTACGGGGCCAGTGGGGCAGCCAGTCTCTGAGCCCTCCCTAACTCTACAGCGCCCCACAAATTTACAATGTAAATCTGTGGTGAAAAATGGCATAGAGAGCCATTGGGGAGCCAATGAGATGGCATAGAGAGCCAATGAGATGGCATAGAGAGCCATCTCATTTGTAAGTCGCTTTGGATAAAAGCGTCTGCTAAATGACTAAATGTAAATGTAAATGTAATGTAATGGGGCAGATTTCTGGCTGCCCGGCTTATTTTCAATTGACGTTACCCCATGTAAATTTCACTCCAGACCAAGACGATATCAGTCTGCATCAGGTAAGTAACAAGTTAGCATGTCTGTTCTTCCTTTGTGGAGTAGCGTATAGGCTATATCAAATTGATGTCCCAATAAGTCCTTTAGTTTAAACATGCTCATGTGAATAGCTTTTATATGCACTAGTTCTGTTGTTTGATGAGTTTTTTTCTGAGAATAGCCATTTCTTTTTTTCCTCACTGGAATACCTACACAACTTGTAACATTCTAAAACACATTCGGGTGCAATAAATACCTACCTAAATTTTTGTCCAGCAGCCGCTACTGTTTAACCTCAGTTTTTTGAAGCGACGTGAGTTGCCCTAAAAAAAATGCAATTTACAAAATATTAATCTCCACCACGTGTTCACGTTCAACAACGCCTGCTCTCATGTCAACACAACATGTATGCGTCATGATGCTCTTGTGAAATGCTCTTTTGGGATTAATATTTTGTAAGTGGTAAATTATGTTTTTTTTGGCGCAAACAATGGACTCGCCTCGCTTGATAAAATTGAGGTTAAACCACTGGAGTCACATGATGTCTTAACTACCTTACGGACTTGAAAGTGGTAGTTAGTTGCTTAGACTGTCAATGGAAGGACAGAAAGCTCTCAGATTTCATTAAAATTACATTTTTGGGTGCAGCAGATCTCGACCCCCATGATATAAATCCCAAAAAATATGGTAGTCATTGGGGTGGTGGGTGGGTGAGATCTACATGGTTACAAACATTCTTCCAAATATCTCCTTTTGTGTTCAGCAGAACAAAGACATTTATACAGGTTTACGGCAAACTGAGGGTGAGTAAATGTATGTGATGTATGTTTGGTGAACCATCCCTTTAAATATGAAATCCATACTTAAATATATAAATAATTTTGGTTTTCTATCATTGCAATAGCACAGTTAAGTTTTATTGAATACCAGTCCTTGGGTGCTACATTCCAACATTAAAAAAAAACAAGAAATGTATTCAGAAATATTTCATTTTCTCTAATTAAAATGTTTGAAATGAATGAATATTGTTTTATTTGGTAATCATTTCAAAGGTTTTTCACTTTCAATCCATTGCGTTCCCCCAAGAAACTTTACATTCTCTCGTAAAATGTTGTGTTCCCCAACGAAACTTACAATGGACACTTTCCTATCCTATTAGGCCACGGGAGAGGAGTTGTGACTGGCAATGAAATAATGCAACTGACACTGGTTGGTCACCTGACAATGAAGCATATGTCCGGATTTATATACACATTCATACTAAATGTTTTAGCAGTCGCAAAGTTATTACTTATTCAAAAGAAGTACCTACCTTGGACACAGCCATACTTTTTCCTCCCATCTAATTGTATTCCAACACCAGTTTTGTGTTCGCTTCCAATAGTTTTGTGAGAGAATGCAAATGTTTTTGAGTGCATAAATTTGGCCCAATTAAATATCATTTTTCCTCCCATCTCATTTTGTCTCCCTTTAAGAGCTCCATTATACATTTAATTCTGTTACAGAAATTATGATAATTTTAAAAGTCAAGTTGATGTCCTCATATAAGTTCACTCTTAATCTCTCACAAAGCAATGGATACATTTAGCTCTTTATTTTCATCCTGTTGGGTTGCATCATGTAGTGTAAATAATCATCAAACAGTCATCATTAACAAAGTTGAGTTTGTCCAGAACATATTTCTGGATGTATGGTTGTATAGAAATATGTTCTTAAAGGCTTAAGTTACTTTAGTTATTTTGCTAAACTAACAGTATAGTTCAAAAGGTGATACATAACAGAAATGACAGAAAGTAAGATTTATGTTCATAATTGACTGTATGTTTTCTCTCGTTCTTTCTTCTTACATTCTCCAGGTGTAACTTGTAAGCAATCACTTTAGATTCAGTGAGGTGTCCCATGTTGACCCATGAACAAAAATGGGCACAGCCATGCGATGCATTTCTGTCCCGTGAGACGTTTCAGAGACCACACAGGATCCATCACAACAGCAGGCTCAATGGCACGGAACTCCATACTGAAACAAAGACTGCAGCTCCAAGTCACAAACCACAGAGGGGTCCCACCTCTTAAAATATTTCCAACACATCAACATGGATCATCTTCTCCAAACACTAGTGCCTATAGCAACGGCATGCTTCAGGGGAGGTCCTTTAAAGATTTAAGAAACCTCTCAGAGAAAACATCCAAGAAATCATTCACAGCCAAAAAAGCTCTGCTCATAGGTAACTATATGTCAATGCTTTTATAAAATATGAGCAAAATGTTTAGTGTAATATATTCCACTGAAGGCGAGTTGCAATAAGAAACCTTGTGTAGTTTGCTTCAATAAACTCATAATTACTACTTATTAATAATTAGTAAGGTAGTTATTATTAGGTTGTTAATACGTGTTTTACAAGTACTAGTAAACAGCCAATAGCCTAGTAAAATGCATGCTAATACGCAATTAGTTAATAGTGAGAACTGGGGCCAGTTGCATAAACTTAGCCACTATGATAAGACTGTGTCCTAAGAACTAGTTTAATCAACTTGCTGTTAACCATGGGGTGAGCAATCAATCTTTTTAAATTGCAATTAGACCAATCTACCTTTTTAAATAACTGACTTTAAAAAAAATAGGACCAGTCTTGAAGAAAAAAATTTGATGACTAACTTTTAAGACTAGTCTAAGTGGTTTATGCAACTGGCCCCTGGACCCTAAACTAAAGTGTTACACTCTAAAAAATGCTGGGTTGTTTAACCCAGCGATTGGGTTGTTTTAACCCTGCGGTTGGGTTGAATGTTTGCATAAGACAACCCAATCGCTGGGTTAAAACAACCCAATGCTGGGTTAAACAACCCAACTGCTGGGTTAGTCCATATTTGACCCAGCATTGGGTTGTTTTTTTACCAAGCATTTTTTAGAGTGTACCTTTATATTATATTATATTTATTATATTATATTATATATCTATTATATTTTATTATATTAGGTCACACATTAATTTAGGGTCCAATTATCACTATTAACTAACAATTAACTACAACTTGTGCCTAAATAAACTCTTTACTGCTTATTAATAATTAGTAGTTATTAGGTTGTTAATAAGTGCTTTATAAGTACTAATAAACAGCCATCCTAGTCATATGAATGCTAATAAACAAATAGTTAATAGTGCACTGGTCACCAAGCACTGGTCATTTCTAGGCTTGACTACTGCAATGCACTTCTGGCTGGACTTCCGTGTTTGATTGTGTGCGATCAAAACGCTTCAATTGATTCAGAACGCTGCGGCATTGTCTTCAGCGAGCCCAAAAGGGCCCATGTCAAACCTCTCTTCATCTCTCTGCACTGGCTATCACTCGCTGCTCGCATCAAGTTCAAGGCGTTGACGCTTGCTTACAGATCCACCACAGGCTCAGCACCCGCATACTTCGACTCGCTGCAACGAGTTTACACCTCCAGAAGCCTTCGCTCAGATGGAGCGACGGCTCGGAGTATACCATCACAGAGAGGCATGAAATCAGTCTCCAGAACATTTCCATTCACTGTTCCTTGCTGGTTTAACGATCTCCCCACCTCCATCCGGAATGCAGAATCGCTGACAACACTCAAAAGACAGCAAAACTCATCTCTTCCGTGAGCACTTAACCTTTATCTAAAAAAATAAATAAAATAAAAAAACTAAATTTGTTCCCCTCCCTATTCTAACTTATGGTACTCTATGCAATGTCCAAAACTTAGAATTTCAGGCCCCTCCATGACGGATCGCTTCCTCTATTCCTCAGTTGTAAGTCACTTTGGATGAAAGCGTCTGCTAACTTAATAAATGAAAATAAATATAAAATAAATGGAAATGTAAATAGTTAGACCTGGAGCCTGCACAAAAATGTTATATTATATAATATTAGATTGTATTAGATTATATTAGATTATAATAGGTCACGTTAGTCAAGCTCGCATCAGCTGACTGTCAGTTGATCATGTCTACCTATAGGAATACGATGCCTATCACAATATGCATTTATACAGCTGTTATTGCGTTTCTCCGGAGCTAATTACCCTCCTCCATCCCCAGCTCCTCCTCTCGTCAGTCAGGATTTGGCATTCTGATTCCCCCTGAACAAGACTAAATTCCTCAATTAGGTTGTACATTTTAATATTGACATCAATGCTATCTGCAATACAGCGTTGCTTCTGTTCTGTTTAGGCGGGTTTTTGCTGCTCTCCCTGCTCTTATCCATGCTAGGCTGCATGGATGTGCAGGGAGTTCTTGCCCAGAACAGAACTGTAACGCCATTCTAAACTATATGCTAATTGTCTATATCATCTTTGACGACAGTGGTCCTGACAGAAATGATATTATATTATTATACAACAGGACAGTTGAATGTTTGCTTCTGATTGGTTGACGAATGTTCTATAAGGCAACTGTTTTCTAGTAAAGGCACAGCTATGAAGAAGTTCCAGGTCTGTCAAACTGTAAAGATGGTGAACTTTAAAGACGCAGGACTATAGTATCCAATTGCAATAATCATTTATTAACACAACAACCAAAAGGAGCAGAACATCTATAGGAACTAAGGAAACAAGAATAAAGGATGCCGACAAAACAGCCATGGAAGGAAAAGACCTGACTATGAGCACAGGAAAACCTGGGGTTTATATACATACAGGGTCATAGACTAACAAGACACACCTGGACACAATCAGGAAATTAATCAACAAGAAAACTACAAAGGGACTACAAAATAGAGCACAGGAGACAGGAAACCAAAAGTGAAACTAAAAGTCACAAAACAAAACCACAGGGACACAAACAAAAGAAGGAAGCCATTATACTGTAGTTAGTTCCATATCACTTTGCCAAACTATTTCAGCTATTTCAAGTCCTTACAGCCTAAAACTGCAAATGAGCCAAAGCCCACAAAGGTATTGACCAAGAAAATAAATATAAATGACAAAATAAAAAATTCTATCCATCTTGCACTCCACATTGCATTGTGACTCACCACCTTGGGTGTTCAATAATTCAACTGCCCGTCATCAATTATTCCTTATATTATGCCAGGGAAAATGTAGGTCTGCAGTCTGAGTTGGAGTTAGAGTTTATTTGACATAAAATAATAATTAAATACATAAAATAACGGCGTTACAACTTCTTTGTCAAGGATAACACAATAAAGTTGCATTATTTCCATTATGGTCCTTGATTTTAAAGTCATCCTCATAAAAAGGTTTTATTTGATACATTTTTTTTGGCATGCATTTCCTAACTAATGCAAATACAACCAATTCATACACACACACACACACACACACACACACACACACACACACACACACACACACACACACACACACATACATACACACAAAACCCCAAGATCCATTCTATTCTATCCATTCTAAAAACAATCTCTTCACTCAAACCAACACTATTTGTTAAAACCTTAATGCATAATGAAGACATTCGTTGATAAATTGAGATTAAACACATAAAGTATATTTGTGTAATTTAATATATTTAATGTGTGTGTAATATTCTGAGATTGCATTTCATCGGTTTTGAGTAAATGCGTGTTCACACTTAGTCCTTTATTCACACAGCGAACACAACCCCTCTGCACTTATTTAAAATTTATGTCGAAATATATGAACAGGAGAGCTGCAATCACTAAAAAACAAAGTAACTTGTGTTACTGATTTGAAAAGTAACTCAGATACTGTATTTTGTTGTTCATTTAAAAGTAATGTGTTACTTTACTAATTACTTGAAAAAGTAATCTGATTACATAACTCAAGTTACTTGTAATGCATTACCCCCAACACTGTAAATAAATATACCCAATACTTCACCAAGATTCAGCTGATGCTGGCAGCAGCTGCAGTTAAAGACGTTTAAACCCTATTAATCAAGATCTCTGTTTATGTTCTCGCAGCATGTGGAGTGCGATGTGTCCTGTCACCACGACCCTCCAACTGCTCCACATCATCACCTCATAAAGATGAGAAAGACAGACTTCATTCCACTTCTGCAAGGGGAAAGAAATCCAGTAGAGACTGTTTTGAAAAAGAGGGTGAACTGAGGGTATGGGAATCATACACTGCAATAAAAAGAACAGAGGATAGAGAGAGAGCGAGGAGCAGTGTACACAGACAAAGAGTCCCACTGGATTCAACCAAGCGGCCTTCCACAGTCCCACTAGAGAATCAGATGAGACGCCGAGCACTAAGCACACCAGGTACTGCTATGGGACACATTACTTCACGATGTCTCTCTATAAGACCTATACCATTTTTAAACCACAAGCTGTAGCAAACTGAATTGAACATACAGCTCAACCTAACATTGGCTCAACCACTGGCAGGAATTTGGGATACGTTTGAAAAAGTAATTTGTCCAATTTTGCTTGGTGTCACTAATGGCACAGAAATTATATACTGCACCTTTGCTTAAACAATACATAAAACATTTCCAAATGTTGATTCAATAAAAGTGAATAATATCTTATTTTGCATTGAACTGAGGATAGAAATTAGCCTGACGTGGTCATACTCAATTCTAGTCAGAATATGAGTCTGAAACTGCTTCATTGGGTTTTGATTATGGGGCGTGTTTCACCCGAACCAGGAAAGACCAATCAGAGCAACGGAGCAACGTGTAACGTTAGGTGTCAAATGTCAACAGAACTCAACTGCACTGTGTTGCAAAGTCCATGTTTTTCCCGCGGGTTGTTCTCCATGTCCGCGGGTTGGAGCGACCCCAATTATGTGATGTGTAGCCCAAGGAATGCAAATTTTAGCAGGCACCCTTGCCAAAATAACATATTTTGCCAACCAAACGCCATTTTTTTTTCCCAGAGAACACCCCGGAAAGCTTTTGGGATTGTTTGGGGCTATAGTTTTGAGTAGCAATGGCACGCCATTGCAAAAAAACTTGGCAACCCTGTCTGCACGCGCGCTGGATTAATTAACGTTAGAAGAAAAAGACGAGTGTAAACAATCTTTGCCAGTGTTGTAAAAAAAGAATTTAAGGATACACAGAGTACTTACCGACACGATCATCATTTCTTAGAGAAATAGTGAAGGTGAATGTATATACGAACATGTTCTCCGTTTAGTGCCTAACCCAAGTGCCTTTGATGACGTGGATGATTATGTTACTGTTTATCATCTGTCCATCATCGTCTAAAGCCCGCCCTGAGAATTTCATTGGTCCGAACAGTTTTTGTTCGGGCATAATTACTCCTCTATGGATCGACTCCAGACCGAATTGCCAGAGCAAAAAATTTTGTGGGCGGGGCTAAATTCGGCTGGCATCCAGGCTAGATAGAAATCATAAACGTTTGGGAATTTATTTTGTGTCAAATTGGGGGAATGTAATTAGTCAATCTACTTTTTCCATATATAGTATATACAGTATGTGTGTGTATGTGTATTATATTGCCAAAAAATTTAGGACGACTGCCTTTACATGCACATAAACTTTGATCACATCCCATTCTTAATCCTTGGGGTTTAATATGGAGCTGGTCCTCCCTTTGCAGCTATAACAGCTTTAACTCTTCTGGGAAGGCTTTCCACAAGGTTTAGTGTGTTTTGGGGAATTTTTGTCCATTCTTCTAGAAGCGCGTTTGTAAGGTCAGGCACTGATGTTGGACGAGAAGGCATGGCTCGCAGTCTACGCTCTAATTCATCTCAAAGGTGTTCCACACCAAACTCGCTCATTCATGTCTTTATGGACCTTGCTTTGTGCACTGGTGCACAGTCAGGAAGGGGGAAGGGGACAGGAAGGGGCCATCCCCAAACTGTTCCCACAAAGTTGGAATCATGAAATTGTTTAAAATGTCTTGGTATGCTGAAGCATTAAGAGTTCCTTTCACTGGAACTAAAGGGCCAATCCCAAACTCTGAAAATCAACCCCACACCAAACTTTAAACTTTGCACCACCAAACCCAGACTCTTCCATCGGATTGCCAGACACAGAAGTGTGATTGGTCACTCCAGAAAACTCCTCTGATTTAGAGTCCAGTGCCGGCGTGCTTTACACCACTGCATCCCACGCTTTGCATTGCACTTGGTGATGTAAATCTTAGATGCAGCTGCTCGGCTATGAAAACCCATTCCATGAAGCTCTCTACGCACTGTTCTTGAGCTAATCTGAAGGCCAAACAAAGTTTGGAGATCTGTAATTATTGACTCTGCAGAAAGTTGGCGACTTCTGTGCTCTGTGTGCCTCAGCATGCGCTGACCCCGCTCTGTGATTTTACGTGAGTTGTTGTTGTTCCCAATTGCTTTGTTATAATACCACTAACAGTTGACCATAAAATATTTAGTAGTGAGGAAATTTCATGGTATCACCCTTGAATTCACTGAGCTCTTGACAGAGACCCATTCTTTCACAAACATTTGTAGAAGTAGTCTTCATGCCTAGGTGCTTGATTTTATACATATTTGGCCATGAGAGTGATTGGAACACCTGAATTCAACACACACATTCTTCTTTGCATAAGTCTTTGGGATTTTATATGGTTTTGTAGACCAAAACTATATAAAATGCCAAATATTGTATTTAGGCTTAAAAATTCATAAAAGTAATTTGAAAAGATTATCATGATAAACAAAACATCTATATCGATTTGACTTCTTGATTCAGAATTAAAAATAAATAAAAAAATCGGAACCCCATTCCATGTTAAATAAACAGCATTACATATTTAATAACAAAATGAAAGACAATGTTCCAAAAACTCCTACAGAAATACATTTCTACTGACATTCAACAGTTATTCGATTAGCAAAGGCATGTTTTGTATGCCATCTGAGACAAGTGTAATCATTGACCTGTTAACATGAGATTGAATAAATTGTTTATATCATCTCAAAGGTCTCGTGATCAAAGTTATAAACTAGCGGAAGAACTCTGTTGCTATGTTCTTCTTCTCAAAGTAAATTGTTTCAAATGCTTACAAGACACAGTTATCATGAGCAGAAAATGTAATGATCATTCTCAGTCCATTTCTCACACACTAAATCTCAATGATTTCTTTTTTTTTTTTTTTTTGGAGAAACACCCATGTGTAAGGTTCTCTGGAGAAGAAAAGATGACCAAAATATCCTTCAAGATACACATGGACATTTTACTGAGGGCAATCTAACCCCATCACTACATCTCTTCCTACCTTCATCATACCAGCCGCAGGAGCAAGGAGAGGACACAGCAACGGGACAGGATAATAGGTAAAACGAACTAAAACTAAACTGATAGAGAAAACCAGTATGGAAATTGTGAAACAGAGCTAAATTTTTTCTGTAGACTAAACTGTAGAGCACGACATTAGCAATGCCGAGGTCATGGGTTCGATTCTCAAGGAATGCAACTATATGCATGTAAGTCTTAAGCGTCTGCTAAATTCATTAATGTGAGAAGAAGAAAAAAGGGTTTGATCAGGCATGGACGCAATAATCAATTATTTGCATCTGTTAATCACACAGTGTGATAGTTTGGATTCAAAATACTTGGAAAATGTGTAATTTTATGGGAGACATTATTTTGTCTGTACTTTTTATCTTATGTTGTTTTATATTGAGAAATTGGTAGGTGCTCAAAAAAAGAAAGAAAAAAAAGAAAAAAGAAGCCTATAGTGAAAAAGGCTACTAAAATTATTACTGATGTTTAAACTAAAATTCATACCTCAACATATCATGGTGACAAATTGATTCCCCAACATAAAATTTCATGAAAAAAAAATTCCGCATTTTTCAATCAAGTCATTAGAGTGCTACAGGAATTGCTTATTTTTGTTGGCCAAAACTTTTGTGAAGATTATCATGATGAACAAAACTTTGTTGGTCAGCTTATTTTATGCAGTAATTCAAAAGCCAATGGAAAAATCCTATTGTTTTTTTTTTTTCGAGGGACCCATGGGTGGTGCTAACTTCCAGGTACAGTACACTCTTAAAAAAAAAGGTTCCAAAAGGGAGTTTTGCAGTGATGCAATAGAAGAACCATTTTTGGTTCCCCAAAGAAAATCCACTATGAATAACTTTTTGCGGACTGGAAAGGTTCTATGAATAAAGGTTCTTCATGGAACCATCTATGCCAATAAAGAACCTTTATTTTTAAGAGTGTAGGCCTACAAAAATAAGTCAACCCTGCAGAACTCTACAGGTTTCTCATTGACAGCAATGGGTTGCCAGCCTTGTCTCCTCAACATGCAGCAGTATTGGACACCTTTGTGAGAACATTTTAAGTGTAAAGCCCTTGTACAGCAAAACTACATGAAACGAAATAGATGGCTAGCATATTCAAATGCCAGAAATAATGGACTCATTCATCCATCCCCTTAAGCAGTTAATAAGGATACATGAGAGATATCATGAGTCCTCTGTGCCACAGAGGCAGTATTAAGTGACATAGCAAGCCGTGTGGTTAGTGTCTGCCATTCAGCTGGTGACAGTTTGATGTTCTCACTTCCATGGAAACTAACAACAGAGGAGGCCAGACTAGAGCAACTCATGCTCGCAATGGCATTAACCTGATGCTCACAGATGAAGTAAATTTAACTCATCAACTGCACTCAACAGACATTACTGAACTGCAGGGCTGTCATCAGGGAAGAACATTGTTTCAGCTCCCATGGTGAGGGGGTCCCACTAAGGTC
Organism: Gobiocypris rarus; assembly: GCA_023029165.1. Classification (NCBI taxonomy): domain Eukaryota; kingdom Metazoa; phylum Chordata; class Actinopteri; order Cypriniformes; family Gobionidae; genus Gobiocypris; species Gobiocypris rarus. The sequence goes on from CM040928.1 coordinate 24,596,416, forward strand.
CTCTATGATAAAGCCTATTCATTTCGCCAGGGCGGACCGGCCCATCGTAATGCAAGTGCAAGTCAATTTCAGTTGATTTCAGTCAGTAATTGGGTCCATGATAAAGAATAATATTCATTGTTTACCCTCCAAAGAATGAAACATTTAACATTTTATTCTACATCTTATGTTAAATGAATGTTTATTGCACTGTTTTAGTCATGTGTGTTGCCATAATTGTGTTTTTTGTGTGAATATGACAGGCACCTTCTGTATATTAGTAGCCTATATACGTCAGCTTGTGGAAAAGCTACTTGTGATGAACTTCATCATGTGGTGTTTCTTAATAAGGAGCATGGTGAAGGAAAAATGGAAAAAAAAAGTGTTGCCAAGTTGTTGTTTTTTGTCTGTGGGTTGAAGTGAACCCCACCCACTTCCCCAAAACTTGATTATTACCCCGGAACACAATTTTTACCAGGGGATCCCCTCCTGGAACTCGATTTTTAACCCGGAACGCAATTTTTAACCGGGGGACCCCCGTCCCGAGACTTCATTTTTACCCCAAGAACGCAATTTTTACCAGAGGAAGCCTCTCCTCCGGGACCCGAATTTTACCCCCAGAATGCAATTTTTACCAGAGGAAGCCCCTCCTGGAACTCGAATTTTACATCCCAGAACTAAATATTTACCAGAGGACCCCCCTTCCCAGAACTCGACTCATAAACAATTTTTAACAGGGGATCTTCCCTCCCGGAACTCGCTTTTTTACCCTCCAGAATTAAATTTTTACCAAAGAACCCCCGTCACTGAACTCGATTATTATCCCCCGGAATGCAATTTTTACATGAGGGCCCCCCTCCAGGAACAATTTTTTACCCCCAGGAACGCAATTTTCTCCAGAGGAAACCCACCCCGGAACACAATCTTTTATCCCCTGGAATGTAATTTTGTCCCTTCCCCAGACCCCCTCTCGGAACGCTTATTCTTATGCCCCAGAACGCAATATTTACCAGGGGACCCCCTCCTCCCGGAACTCGATTTTTAATCAATTTTTACCATAGGACCCCCCTCCTCGAACACTAATTTTTTAGATCCGGACAAATGAGCATCCCATCATTGCCTTAATTAACCTAATGAAGTATTGATGTCACCTGTACCATAACAGCATTTTCAGAGAGCCAAAAGAGCAAATCTCCAATCCACTTAAATTACAATGGAAATTTTTATGTTTTGTCTTGTACATTTTTCAGGTTCCCATGACTACATAGTTCACTGCATGTTTTCAGTATCATAGCAGCTGTAATACAGCTGTAGGTCAGGCTGCAAATATCATTTCACATTAGGCATTTGCAGGTTTTGCCCATGTTCTAGGCTAGCAAAACTCTTTTCTCTGAACATAGGTCTCCAGGGTGCAGCAATCGAGAAGGGATTTCTGGCTTACTTAGCCTCAGGATGTAATCACTCTTTATGACTTTTGGACATCTGAAACCAAATAGTTTTAAAAGTAATATGCTGTAAAATTATTTTGCCCTCAAGACAAACAGTCTTTTAATCTACGAACAAATATGTAAACTTTATAGTCCACGTGCGTTGGCTAGCATTTTCTTTTAGGCTAAACAACATGTGATGTAAACTGTTTTCTACCTTTTTTAATTTAAGTGTTGACAATTTGTTTTCCTTAAAAGCAGCTCAGAGGTTCACGAGAACCAAGACGTCACAGAGGAACATGACATCATGGAGAGCCAAAAACAAGATGACATCATCACCATCAACAAAACAGAAGATGAAAAACAAAATGATTTCACAGATGTCACACGAAATGATATTACAGATACCTGGCAGAATGACATACAGAACGACACTCCAGAGGAAACCTTTGAGAGTGATGTGATGGAAGAAAGACGTGGACAAGACGACAACAGACAGCAAGATATCATAGAGAATCAATGTGACATTGGCAGATCTTTTAATATCATAGAGGACAAGCAGGAAAATGACATAACAGAGAAGACTGAAGCCATTTATAGGAGGACCAAATCAAACAGAAGTTTTTACAAAGCGCATGATGCCAAAACCCGTTACCCGGCCACAGCTACAGCTCTAATGTTCCCGTCCACCCCGACGAACAGAAATCCCTCTCCAACTGTTAGCGTCCTGCCATCGTTTTATAGAACTTCATTTGGCTATCGCATCAGAACAACGTCCGAGCCCTGCCGATCCAAAACAAGGACCAAAAAAGCCTGTGATGACAACAGATTTACGCGGCCGATGAATGACATGCGACATACCATAGAAATAAAAGGAAATCCCTGCTCATTAAAAACAAGGGCTGGAGTGCCAGTCAGCCCCCACCCCAAAATAATGAGCATTGACAGGGGGTCTCAGCCTCATTAAATGAAAACCACCAAGACGTTTTTGTGGGGACCAGAGGGGCCCCAAGAGACTAAGACAGTGTGTGAGCTACAAAGTCATGTGAACAGGTGGAGAAGCCTGGATTAAGTCTGAGAGCGATGTGACTGCACAGTTGTGTGTGGCCTTTCATGCCTTTCCAATACAGAAAATCTGCTTTGCAAAAAGCTGTTTGATTGAATCAAAGCAGTTCCGACCGGCATGTTAGACCACTTTAGGTTTAATAAACTCAAATGTCTATGGCTGTGAGAAGAAGGGTTTTAGCACCGGCTGCAGTGTTCTCTCCTTCAGTTTAGTCCAGCAGAGAAGAATGGTAGACTTTTTAGTATTTCTGGCACCCATCTGGTTTTTCTCAGGGAATGGTATTGACACCGATTATGATTAATGGAAAATTATATCTATGCTGGTTTTGGTGCTTTTTATTTCTCTCTGACTTGATATAAAAATAAATAACTTTTTAATCCAAAAATCATGTCTGGTGACTGTTTTTGAACAAAAAGGCATTACATAAGACTTTTGAAGGTCAAAGAGAAAAGTATTCCTATGCAACAAAAACAAAAACAGCTGTTGATTTTGAAACTATAAAGGCACATTTAAGTGACAGATGGTGCACACTAAAAGGTCAATTACAGATACTTTGAAATCAGTTAAATTGTTTTTTAAACAAAACATATCCATATAATTTACTGATCAAAAGTTTAGGGTTGGTAAGATTTTGTAATGTTTTTTAAAGGAGTCTCTTATGCTCACCAAGGCTGCATTTATTTGATAAAAATATATAGTAAATATTCCTGTGATGGCAAAGCTGAATTTTCAGCATCATTTCTCCAGTCTTCAGTGTCACATGATCCCTCAGAAATCATTCTAAAATGCAGATTTACTGCTCAGACATTTCTTATTATTATCAATGTTGAAAACAGTTGTGGTGCTCATAGGGATAGTGCACCCAAAATTGAAAATTCTGTCATCATTAACATAATTTAACCCTTAAACACATACCTTGGGTGACCTGAGACGTCAGTATTTTTCAATCAATTAATTACAAACAGTGATCTGCATTATAAAATAACGCTTGTTTTCCCATTATTTTTTGTTGTTGTTTTTTTTGGTAAAAAATTGTAGGGTCGCTAACAACCGAAGTGTGTAACAGTGTAAGTATATTCTGCACAAGAATAATTTAAAGGGTTAGTTCACCCAAAAATGAAAATTAGTCCATGATTTACTCACCATCAAGCATATGACTTTCTTCTTTCAGATGAATACAATCAGAGTTATAAAGTCCTGGCTAATCCAAGCTTTATAATGGCAGTGATTGTTGCGCTGTTTTGAAGTCCATAAAAATGCATCTGTCCGTCAAATAACTGCTCCACACGGCTCTGGGTGGTTAATAAAGGCCTTCTGAAGCAAATTGATGCGTTTGTGTGAGAAAAATATCCATATTTAAAACGTTTTAAAGTAAAGTTCCAGCCGATCGCCTTCCGTGGAAAAGTGTTGAAAGTGCCTTCCCGGAGTTCAAGATGCGTACGCGACGTCTAACGAGCGGGTAAGCCTCGACACTTTTTCCATAAACTGAAACTTTACTTTATAAAGTTTAAATATGGATATTTTTCTTACACAAACGCATCTATTCACTTCAGAAGGCATTTATTAACCTCCCGGAGCCGTGTGGAGCAGTTATTTGACGGACAGATGCATTTTTATGGATTTCAAAAACAGATCAACAATCCCTGCCATTATAAAGCTTGGATTAGCCAGGACTTTTTTAATACACCTAGGATGACTTGGGGGTGAGTAAATCATGGGCTATTTTTCATTTTTGGGTGAACTATCCCTTCAATCTTTGATGACTGATAAGTGCAGTTCACCTTTATTCCACAAGGTGGCAATGTCTGATACACAATGATGAATAGATATAGTTAAACAGGCAGAAAAAACTAAAGAGTAGGAAGTAGTTGACGGCACCCATTGACTTGCATAGTAGGAAAACAATTCTAAGTCAATGGGTACCATCAACTATCTGGTTACCAGCATTCTTCAGTGTTCAGCAGAAGAAAGACATTTATACTGGTTGAGGATGAGTTATACACAACTTGAGGATGAGTGAATGATGACAGAATTTTCATTTGTGGGTGAATTATCCCTTTAAACTTCAGTGAGCTGTGGAAAACAGGCAGAAAACGAAAGAAGAGAAAGTATCATCAGCAAAACTTGAAATGGCTCAGCGATTTACGGCAGAGCAAATATTAGTGTCACTGTCACTGCCCTTCCAAGCTCCAAAAGGTAACAAAATGTACTTTATTTTATTCTTCTGTAATTGTTTCTCTTATATCAAAAGAGTTGTATTAGCACGGCAGTTAGAGATCCGCTTAAGACCTGAATATGTAATAATGATTGCCGAAGCATTCAGCCATTTAAGGTTTAATTTCTTTGTTCTGCTGAACACACAGAAAGATATTTTGAAGAATGTTTGTAACCAAATTTGTGGAGCACAATTGACTTCCTTAGCATTTTTTTCTCCATACTATAAAAGAAAATGACCTCATTACAATTGTAAATACTTGTCCATTTTAATGTAGCCTATTAAAAAAACAAGATCCTTAAGAATCAGTTAATTTTTATGACACTAGAGAACACAAGGACATGCTCACAGTCATTCTTTATACTCTTCCATTGAATCCATATATGCTGAATGAATTATTCAGATTCTGAATATGTTCAAAGAGTGTAACTTGAGACTCTCATCAATGCCATAGATTATCTGATTAAATGAACACTACATTCATAAAGCAGCAGACGGGATGTGTGGAATACCCAGAGGTCTCTGTCTCCCAGCATTCCCTTCCAGTTCAGACTCAGAGTAAATATTTGTATTGCCCTCAGAAAATGAGAGAGAGAGGATGTAAGCCGGGTATTGATAAAGCCTGAACATACACATTACTTAGCTGCAAGGCAAGCACAACTGCTATTTTTCATTAGAAATGTTTTCATTGGAACAATAACATACACGTTGAAGGAAAACACTAAAAGTGATCTTCATGGAAATGATGATGGTGTATGTGTGGCAACAGACTGGCTCAGACACTCCCAGTGATCTGCACACTTTTCACTATTTCAAAGTAAAAAATTTAATTTAGTATCTTTTTTATATTCTATTTACATGAACCTGACAAATTAATTGACTTGTTTAAAGTTTAATAAATCCATTTATTATAAGACAATGCAATAGCATCATTAAGCCACATGTCTTACATTGTCAAACAGTATAAAAACAAAAGTATTTTTGTAAACAAATAAAACTAATTTGTTTAAGATGATATACTGGTTTGATCCATCTGTAAAAAATAAATAGATATTCGATTTAGTTGAAAACATTTGCTGACCTCTAGTGGTCACTCTCTGCTGTTGGCTAGGAAGCTTTGAAAAGCTCCCTTAAAGGTGCAGTTCACCCAAAAATAAAAATGCTGTCATCTTTACTCACCCTCAAGTTGTTCCACACCACACCTGCATTCTTCCGCTGAACACAAAATAATATATTTTGAAGAATGCTGGTAACCAGACAGTTGATGGCACCGATTGACTTCCGTAGATAGGTGCCATCAACTGTCTGTTCAGCAGAAGAAAGAAACTTATACAGGTTTGGAAAAACTTGAGGATGACTGAATGATAACAGAATTTTAATTTGTAGGTAAACTATCCCTTTAAACTTCAGTGACCTGTGGAAAAAGGTAATTAAAAGCTAGATACAATAATTGTATATATATCGATTCTAATTTCTAAATTTCCTTTCCCCCAAATCTGTCAAGTACACTTTTAGATATATAATGTAAAATCTTAAATGTCTTTTATTATTTAAATAGTATTTGTCACCAATTCCACAGACTTTATATATATTTCCAAATACCTTGGGAAACAATATATGTTCATCAGATGGGATATGTCATTAACAAAAATACATTTTCCCATAAAACAATTCACCGGAACATTTCAAAATGTTTTCTATTGTATTATGAATATATGCTATAAACACTACTGGTCAAAAGTGCGGAATAATACATTTATAATGATTTTTTAAATGTTTTGATAAAAAGTCCTCATGCTCACTAAGGCAGCATTTATTTGATTAAAAAAAATACAGCAGTAGTAATATTATTACAGTGTAAAGGAGCTGTTTTCTATTTGAATTATTATTATTATTTTTTCAGAAATCATATAATATGGTCATTTGCTGCTCAGAATGCAAATATGTTTATTTCATAAAGAGAAGATACTGGGAGAAGTCAAAGGCATGCTGTACAGTTATTATCATTGTTATATATTATTATTATTATTAGCTGTATTAGTTGTATATAAAATAAAAACAAAAAATGATATTAGAGCAGATATGCTATTATTGATTATGATAATGATTTTTATTATTAGGTATAAATAAATAAATATGCCTAAAGAAAGAAAGAAAGAAAGAAGCAAAGAAGAACATGTTTTGGATTGAGAGCAAAAAGAGGAAATACACAGGCACAGTTTACAACTGGGAAAAGCCATATAATTATTAAAATAACCTTGGATATAAAATGCATAATATAGGCTACAGTTATTGGAATGGTTCTATGCATAAAAAAATGATATAAGAGCATATATGATGATGATGATGATTTTAAATAAATAAATAAGTGACAGTGTTCAATGATAACGAATGAACATTTCTCTTGGTGTTGTTTATGCATAAATTTGAGTTCCATCGTTGCCTCACAGGAAACGGAAACACCGTGTCACGGCGTAACCATGGTGTGCAATTCCGTTTCCGCTCCAGTCGGGATTTTTGTCCGCTCTGCAGGAATGTGTGGAGGAGATGCTCTCGCTGGGGGAGAGGTAACAGCCGCACCTTCCTGTTGACAGATGAACCCATTAACGGCGGTCCGTGCCTTTGGCTCTCTGCACTGTCACTGTCACTGAGGCAAGCGGAGAAGCGCGCGCATCCGTGCAGCTGTAGACCTCTACGTTACCGCACATTCCCGGGCGCGCATGATTGATTGAAGCTGCTCCTCCTCATGGCGAAAAACACCCTGTCCTCACGATTCCGGGGAGTCGACATCGATGAATACGACGAGAATAAATTCGTGGACGACCAGGACGAGGCGGGCGAGCAGCAGGGACCGGACGCGTGCGAGGTGGACGATCTCATCAGACAATATCCTTCAGATCAGCGATGCTCTGTTCACTGTTATCATCGATTAAACATATTTATTATCTCTAGAAAACATGCAGGAAAGAAGTGTATCTGTCTTAAGGGCACTCAAAAAAAAAAAAAAAGATTAGATAATGTAACGTTAGCTCATACATTATTTACACCAGTCAGCTGTCTATCTAGGCATCGGTGTCCAGAAATGCTGTCCAGTGTCTAGATGGGCAGCTCACTGTGTTTTGAGACGAATGTTAATATTCATGATTCTGTCAAATAGTTGAACGAGGAATGTGATGTGGGACGATTTTAGGTTTATTCAATATTATTGATATTGTGTTTTTGTATTTGAAGTAACAGGTTATTTTGTGGAGTTATGCTGGTTCTGAATGCTGATTACTTTCGGGTGTATTCATTTAGTATAGCTTTATTTTTGTTTTGTTATTTAGGTTTTTATTTCTATTTTTTTTTCTTCCCAGCTTCAGTTTAATTATCGTCATATTAGTTTATCTCATTTTTAGCTAATGTAACGATATTGTCACGATTCGATACATATCGCGATACTGTCCTCACAATACAGTATTATTGCGATACTCCACGACATGAGAGGTTAATTTTTTTTTTTTACATTCAACTTTGAATAACCTTGAATATGACAATGTCATGTAGGTTGGACCTGTGTTAGATGTATGTGTTTTTAAATGACACAGAGTTGCCAAATCAGAAAGTAAACAGTTTAGTTATTTCTGAGAAAAAAAAACCTCCCCCTCTTTTCCCTACAACTGTGCGTGATGTCATGTATTTAATCAGGTCATCAGCGTTTGTGACTGGAATGATCCATTTTTGGTGCATTTTTAGACTGTAGGAGCTTTAAAGAGGTCTGAGTCTGACACCGGCCTCCTTTACCCTCACTAATAAATTGAAGACATGATTTGCTTGTTCATGTCATCAGCATATGGACTACAATAGTGTTTAAAGGTTTGTCTTGGCAGCAGATTATTTTAGATGGTGGAAGTTTGGGGTGGGGACTTTGAGTCAGTGTCGGGATGGTTAGAATGGAGTTTAAATTTTTCTGCGAAATCAACCCACAAATTATTTATTTATAGTTGTCTGTGTATATTATGCTGAGATATAATAAAGTATTTTAAAATCAACATATTTTAACCTCATATTTAAACAAGTCATGATTAACCAGAGATCGACACCAGATATTATGTTCAAACCAAACTTCTGAACAGCAGCAAAAAAAAACACTTCAACCACACAAAAATAAGATTTACTCTATCTAAGGAATGCTCTTCAGGGTTCTTTGAGAGTGACTGACTGGTTGATCAGCTTTTCTTAACTAACTGTGATGCACAGGGGACACGATGACAGCATTTCACATCGCCTTGAGGAATCCACCAATCAACTCCAAGAATCCAGCAGTGAAAGTAAGAGCCAGTTCTGTTACTCAGACCGTTTGATCTATCACTTTCAGATGTTCAAGAAGACTGTCAGTGTCCAAAATCGAATACTTCCCTACTATATAGAATGAGAAAAATGGTACACCAAAAGAGTAGGATGTCCCAATGCATAGCATTTAAAAGTACGCGGATGACCTACTACTTCTGCTGAGATTTTGAATCGCATGAGGCCTTGGGAGGGATTTATGATTGGCTATGATGATTTATGACTTGACAGTAACAACTTGGTGGATGTAATGCGTCTGAATTTTATTTATACTATCTATATTTATACTATATAGAATATACATTTTAACAGTCGTGAAGGAAATTCAAATGTAGTGTCTAATCAGACAGTGTGTGATTTTTGGATGCACTGGGCATTGGGGGGCTATTTGTGCATACCGGGTTGTGACGGCGATGACATCACTGTGTGCCTTTAATGTTGTTCTTTTACCTCTTTTACCTGAAATTCAGTCCTCTCTCTGGATGTTTAAAGGAATATTCCGGGTTCAGTACGAGTTAAACTCATTTGACTGCGTGAATTATTATTACCCCCTCCCAAAACCAGTTCAGCAGAAACTCTGCCCTGCAGCTGATTCGTAAGATTGTATTGGTCATGTCAATCACAGTACTGATTGCCTACACTGAGGCATATATGAGGCAAGATGTAAACAGTATGCGTTAAAATGTTTGGTGTGGAAAAAAAATTGCTTGCCAACATTTTCTGTATAATGTTATATCCAATTTTACAACTTTGTTGCCCTGATAATGTAATACCTAAAATAACAAAATCAGTTGTACAGCTTTTTCTGCTCACAATTTTTAACAGAATTAGAAGGGCTTTTACAAAATTATAAAGCTTCACATTCCTGCTTTTAAATCCTCCAAAAATGGAGAGGCCCCTCTTTGCAGAGCCATTAGCATTAATTCTGGTGTAGCTCTAGTTATTAGGGTTGCAAAGGGGCAGAACATTTCCAGAAACTTTCCAAGGGAAGTTAAGCTGGGAAAGTTGAAAACTTAATGGGAATTTACAGAAATGAAAGGGAATTCATTGCATATGCCTGCCACATAACATGCATGCCAAAAATTTAAAAATATCTCCTGAACGAGTACATTATCTCCAGACCAAAACACCGGTAAAGAATAAGCACAAACAAGTGATCTCATGTAAGCCGATGCATATGGAAAATAATGTGAAACCCAACATTAAACAGCATATAAATTAAAACGGCCTAATGTTACTGAGTGAAATGCTGACACAGGAAGTGCTACAGGACTGTGAAGCTTTGGGATGTTAATGGTCTTGATCTACTCAGTCTGTTTTGATCATTGTTCTGAATACGATATGGATGTAGTCTTTGACAAAAATGTGTTTTATGCTCAATGTTTCTTTTTTTTTATTACCTACATTCGAGTTTTATATAGATAAAATAATGCATGACGCTAGGATAAAAGGAGTCTGTTCGTTCTTTTAATATTTTACATAAAATTTCAGATAAACATACAACAAAATATTCAGGGGGCCATTACATTTTTGTGAAAATGACCAAAAATGCTAGCAAAAAATATGTATATTTCATTGAACAACAACAAAAAAGCTTGGATTTTGAACAAAATAAACATGTTCCCTATGACCCCCGCTCCCTCCCAACCACCAAAAAAGTCCCATTAAAAATGTAAAATGAAAGCAGAAAGTAGTGCTGACTGCATGAGATTGAGGAACAGAAAATGCGCTGGGTAGAAATTCAACTTAATTTGCATTAAAGGTGCAGTGTGTAATATTTATGAGGATCTATTGACAGAAATGCAATATAATAGACACAACAATGTATTAAAGACCTTACATAATGAACCGTTATGTTTTTATTACCTTAGAATGAGCCATTTCTATCTACGCACTGAAGTCGCCATTTTGCGCCACCATGTTTTTACAGTAGCCCTAAACAGACAAACTGCTCTACAGAGCGCTAGCTCTTCTCTGCTCTCATGTGTCAGCCACCGTAGCTTCTCTATGTGCTTTAAGTCAAAATCTCACCGCTATATGCCGCTAAAATTTACACAGTGCACCTTTAAATCTGGTTGTTTTAACCAAGATTATGCTGCAAGATGTTTTTGTCCAACTACATTTAAGTTCCCCGGTATAGGTTAACTTGCAATTTTGCAACTGTTCAGTTTATTCCCATTAATTCTCATACATTTGAATTTCGCAACCCTTCTAGTGATTAGTTTAAACGGTTCAAGCTGTGTTTTTTACACCACCTACACTTGTTTCTTTTTCTCCGTCCACCTCCTCTCTCAGGAGCGGGCCCTGTCGGTGGTGTTACGAGTGCTAACTGCATTCAAGAGCAGCGATATTGAGCCGGCAGTGAAATCTCTGGACAAGAACGGAGTGGACCTGCTGATGAAGTACATCTACAGAGGCTTCGAGAAGCCCTCAGACAACAGCAGTGCCATCCTGCTCCAGTGGCATGAAAAGGTCGGTCTTGGAATAAAGCGGTTTGATCTCTTTTAAGCCTTTTTATTTCATCTCACATGTCTGTTTCTATTTTTGTCTTCCTATTCTCACTCAGGCTTTCGCTGTAGGGGGTCTGGGGTCCATCGTACGGGTGCTGACTGCGAGAAAATCTGTCTGAGAAGCCGAAAGAAATAGAGAGATAACCAGCCACGAGATTTGCTTCTCTTTCTAAGACGTGGACAACTTCCTCTCTCACAACTCAACCTTACCCGGGGGAAAACCACTCAAGGCCAAGCGATTGTTTCACTCAAAGACAGAGATATTGTATGATATTTAATGTAAATTATTGATTCTTGAATATGTTATTATGGAAGACATGATTCCTCGACTAATGAAGGTGCGCGGTTGTGACGGTCTGTGAACTGCGACAGAAGGACAATGAGTCTCATGAGGAGACTTTGCTGTATAAGCCCTGAGCAGCAGTTTCAGGGCATTACATACTGTGACGAATATGAAAGTTGTATTTGCTTGTTTTACTTAGTTGGCACTCTCGGATGTGTAGTTCGCATTTCTTTAGTTCCAATTCTCCGTTTTTCTTATTGTACAGAAAGAAGATGATGTTTAATATATAGTATTTAGGTGGTGGATTTATGGGTCAATTCGTAGTGTGGCGTCGGGTCGGGAGGGTTATTGTGAAGTGCCTGGTGCAATAAAGAACAATAAGAGTGTATTTCTTTTTATTATCTGACTATTTGGTCATTACATATAGAAGTATACTGATATACTTCTCAGGGACATAATTCTGTCCTAAGATGCATATCAGTCAGGTCTGGTTTCTTATTTTATGGCTATAACATTACACGTAACACTTAAAGGGTTAGTTGAGAATGAACCTCATTGGTTCTCGCATGTCAAGCTAACATGCTTGAGCTTCCGTTTACCACAACTGATGTGTGCGTTAATAAATTTTATGTTAATAATAATCAGTTCATCACATAAAGCGATCAAGTCTCTTCAGAACATTTGGACTAAACCACACAATATACAGGTCCTTCTCAAAAAATTAGCATATTGTGATAAAAGTTCATTATTTTCCATAATGTAATGATAACAATTTAACTTTGAAATATTTTAGATTCATTGCACACCAACTGTTTCAAAATATTTCAGGTCTTCTATTGTTTTAATACTGATGATTTTGACATACAGCTCATGAAAACCCCAAAAATTAGCATATCATGAAAAGGTTCTCAAAACGAGCTATTAACCTAATCATCTGAATCGACTAATTAACTCTAAACACCTGCAAAAGATTCCTGAGGCTTTTAAAAACTCCCAGCCTGGTTCATTACTCAAAACCGCAATCATGGGTAAGACTGCTGACCTGACTGCTGTCCAGAAGGCCATCATTGACACCCTCAACTGAGAGGGTAAGTAACAGAAAGAAATTTATGAACGAATAGGCTGTTCCCAGAGTGCTGTATCAAGGCACGTCTGGGAAGGAAAAAGTGTGGCAAAAAACGCTGCACAACGAGAAGAGGTGACCGGACCCTGAGGAAGATTGTGGAGAAGGACCGATTCCAGACCTTGGGGGACCTGCGGAAGCAGTGGACTGAGTCTGGAGTAGAAACATCCAGAGCCACCGTGCACATGGCGTGTGCAGGAAATGGGCTACAGGTGCCGCATTCCTCAGGTCAAGCCACTTTTGAACCAGAAACAGCGGCAGAAGCGCCTGACCTGGGCTACAGAAAAGCAGCACTGGACTGTCAAATTTTGCCAGAGTCTGGAGGAAGATTCGGGAGAAGGAAATGCCAAAATGCCTGAAGTCCAGTGTCAAGTACCCACAGTCAGTGATGGTCTGGGGTGCCATGTCAGCTGCTGGTGTTGGTCCACTGTGTTTTATCAAGGGCAGGGTCAATGCAGCTAGCTATCAGGAGATTTTGGAGCAGTTCATGCTTCCATCTGCTGAAAAGCTTTATGGAGATGAAGATTTCGTTTTTCAGCACGACCTGGCACCTGCTCACAGTGCCAAAACCACTGGTAAATGGTTTACTGACCATGGTATTACTGTGCTCAATTGGCCTGCCAACTCTCCTGACCTGAACCCCATAGAGAATCTGTGGGATATTGTGAAGAGAAAGTTGAGAGACGCAAGACTCAACACTCTGGATGAGCTTAAGGCCGCTATCGAAGCATCCTGGGCATCCATAACACCTCAGCAGTGCCACAGGCTGATTGCCTCCATGCCACGCCGCATTGAAGCAGTCATTTCTGCAAAAGGATTCCCCACCAAGTACTGAGTGCATAACTGAACATAATTATTTGAAGGTTGACTTTTTTGTATTAAAAACACTTTTCTTTTATTGGTGGGATGAAATATGCAATTTTTTTGAAATTTTGGGTTTTCATGAGCTGTATCCCAAAATCATCAGTATTAAAACAATAAAAGACCTGAAATATTTCAGTTGTGCAATGAATCTAAAATATATGTAAGTTTAAATTTGATCATTACATTATGGAAAGTAATGAACTTTTATCACAATATGCTAATTTTTTGAGAAGACCTGTATATGGATTAGTTTTACGCTCTCTTTATGAACCTTTTAATGCGGCAAAATGTCATTTGCGTAGCTGTCAATGGAGGGACAGAAATCTCTCAGATTTCATCAAAAATTTCTTTGTGTTCTGAAGATGAACAAAAGTCTTGTGGGTTTGGAACGACATGAGGGTGAGTAAATAATTACAGAATTTTTGGGTGAACTAACCCTTTAACTTTACAATTGCAATTAGATTTTTATCATTTTTATAATACTTTTTAATAATATATGGTTTTCCTACACAAGGAATACCTACATGAGTCTCCATAAAATCGTTCCCCTATGGCTTTTTATCCTTTTTTGGTATGCCCAGTTAGAGGAGTAATAGTATATATATCTCCTCAGAAAAAAAAGCAATTTGAGGCTTCATTCGTGTCACAGGATGTGGATTGTTACAAATCAAGTTTAAAACATAGAGGTTTTAATCCTAATACGAGGAATAGTGATACTTCATACTGTTCCATATTATTATACTCTCACCTAAAGGACAGTTAGCAAATGTGTATTTTATTTGCTGTTATATTTCATTAGTTGGTCAAATGGTGTTTTGTGGAGTGGGCAGAGCAGAGGCCTGAACGTTTCAACATGGAGAGCAGTGCAGATTTGATATTTAGTTTAGTTGTTATATTTGTATCTAGAATTACAGTTTAAATGTAAAAATACACCTAAACTGTAAAAATAAACAAATAAAAATAAATGGTCAAATTGTAGTGATTGCCAAACAAAAACAAAATTAAAGTATAAAATATTTCATTTTAAATAAGAACAAAACTGTAAAATAACAGTTTTCTCTTAAACTTTTAATGTAAATTTCTGTAAAGTTTTTGCACTTTATTTTAATTAAAATTTCAAGATACAAGTACAAGATATTTTAATTTAACAGTTTTTATAGATTATTTCTGTAATTTTACATACATTTGTCATTAAGGAAAACAGAAAAATACTATAAATACTGCAGTGATTTTCTGTATATAAAAAAAGAGAATTACTGTAATTTGTCATTAATGATATAATTCTTAAAATAATGGTCAAGTTCTTAATTTACAGATATTGTTTGTAATTTTATATGAATTTGTATGTTTTTTATGAAAACAGAAAAATACTGTATAAATAATAGTGATTTTCCTGTATAAAATAATGAGAATTACTGTAATTTGTTATTAATGATATAATTCTTAAAATAATGGTCAAGTTATTAATTTACAGATATTGTTTGTAATTTTACATGAATTTGTATGTTATTTATGAAAACAGAAAAATACTGTAAAAATAATTGAATCAATGCCACGTAGAATTAAGGCAGTTCTGAAGGCGAAAGGGGGTCAAACACAGTATTAGTATGGTGTTCCTAATAATCCTTTAGTTAAGTGTAAGCTTCATATATGTTCCATGTTTTTATAAGCATTTTTGGGCTTGGCTCATAAAGCCATAAAGTTTATGGAGTTATCAATATGGGCAAGTGAAAGAAAAAAAGTTTTTCAGGCAATACGCCATTGTCCTGTATCGGCAAAAAAGTTATCTGTTTTTAGTTGAAAACGTGTCGTGCAAGTTTTTGAAAGCGATAACATCATCGTCTCTGTGTGAACTACAAAAGTGCATATTTGTGAAAACAGTGACATCGCCAACTACTGGCCTGGCAGCAGAATACAGCGTTTTTAGTCATTTTCACTGATACACAGGTGAAGGGATTGTGTTGACAACTTTGTACGCAAAAAACTTTTTAAAAATGTTTTTAGTACATCATTATCAAAGGCTCATACCTCTTTTCCCGTGGTTTTCTTGAGCATACAAACGAGAGACTGATTTGTGTTTAAATCTGTCATTACTCAGTTTGGTTCTGTGCACAATGCATAGAATTTTTGTTTAATTTGGTTAAATTCACTCCCGTGAATGACTGAACTGGGTGAACAGAATGGGATTAAGCACTAAAGGCTGAACTGACAAGAATTTAGCTTCAGTGTGTATGTGTAGTAGTTCTGATCTATTATCTCTCAAGTGAAACTGAATGTTAAATGTTCATCGATCTGTAATCATTGATAACTGTTATAGTTCTGCTCTACAATGATACAGAAAGGCTTTGTCTCATCACTTTCAGATCCTCTATTAGAACAAAAACACTAAAGTCAGCACTGATAACCACACAGAAGCACAAATGAGTCTTCAGGCTAAATCACTGAGAAAGATCTGAATTTATCAAGTTTTGATATTCCTGACATACCATGAAGTGAAACCAAAGTAAGTATGTAGTGGTATTTTGCTGAAAGCAGAGGCAATGGATACTGGCGTGATGCCTACAGTATCATAACATCAAAACAAACATGAATACAGTTGTAGAAAAGTGCATTATGGATCTTCCGTCTCATGCCAAAGCTGTTCACGCTCAGGGCATTTTATCTGTATTTTCCAATTAACCTTCATTTACAGCACAGCAAATTCTCTTCACATAAAACAGAAATTCTTTGGGTTTCTTTTTCTAAAAACAGGAAACACATGTTAAGCATCCAGCTATTTTACCAGAAGAGTCTGTCCTTTAGAGTGGTTAACCTTAGTGCTGATGTGGCCTTAAAGTGTTAAAACACACAAAATTACAACGTTCTGACAGCAAAACACTGGCTCTGACCGAAAACGACATGGTTTTCACAGGTAATATGGAAAGATGTTTCTATTGACTTGTTCTCAGAGAAATGTAAATGCAGTTGATAGTATTTTAGCCTTGAACGTTAAGGCTTCAAGTGTACTCAGAATGCTTCAATATACACTCCAAAGCAAAGTCCAATCAAAGCATTCAGTATAAGGCATGCATGCTTGTTTCCTCAGTCTGTGCATATATGCCTCTATATTACAGTTTCAAGCCCACAGTGAAGAATCTCACACACTCATGAACAATATTGAGACTAATGCATGTGTGTGAAGACCAAAAAAACATAACTTAAGTATCCACTGATTAATAAATCCTCTTATTACTTATATACAGGTATTCATTTATAAATACTTGTATGGAATGTATGTAATTGTACTTTACACATAAACAAGGCAGATTAAAGTAAGATGCTTCCACATGTTCAAAATCACAACAGTATATCTTGACATCCCATTCCTGATTTTCACTGACGTCCAGTCCTGGAGGAAAAGGGTCAGATGATCACCGTCTTCATGAGTGAAAGTTATGATTGACACCAGCATAAGCCTAGACTGGTGTTACAAAAAAGTGAACGAAAAAAAAAAGATCTTCAGTTGACGGTTGTAGTTTTTTTGAAAGCAGATGAAACTACAGTTGAGACGGATGTCATTTAACCATTACTTAAAAGATGAAACTCCAAGGTCACAGAAAGATGATGTCCATAAAGCATTTGTTTTTAGTCCCTGCAATATTTGAGTGAAAAATGGACAGAGTTGTTTTTGTGTCCCATTTTTTAAAGGGCATGAGCTACATAGAAACTGCTGAGGCAGAGATAGAAACTGCAGAGTTCGGCAATCGTTCCCTTCGGACTTCAGTAGTTTCCTACTGAGATCATTCACTGTTCCCTCTTTCACTTTGTCTCCGAGACGTTTTTGTCTCTCAGCTCCAACTTGAGGTTCCTGAGATGGAAGGCCGTATGATACCTTTGGGTGTGGGCTTGGAACCAAACCACGACATCTGAAACACACACAAAACATTTGACTCAAATAGTGCTTCTATCGATCAAAAACACTATTCAAAAATCTGACCACCTCATTTAATTAGTGAACAGAATGTATTTCAGAACGTTGTGATAAGTAATTAACTGCTATAGGAATTTGGATGGACTCAAATAGTGTCTCAGACTCATATAGTGCTTCTTTGAGGATGGACGGATGAAAGGGACCGATGGAAAGAGACATGGATGGATGGATGGAGACATGGATGGATGGATGGATTGATAGAAAGAGACATGGATGGATGGATAGAAAGAGATATGGATGGATAGATAAACAGAGATATGGATGGAAAGAGACGTTGATGGATTGATGGATGGATAGAGACATGGATGATGGATGGAAAGAGACAGTGATGGATGGATGGATGGATGGATTGATAGAAAGAGACATGGATGGATGGATAGAGACATGGATGGACTGATGGATGAATAGATAGGGAAATGGATGGATGGATGGATTGATAGAAAGAGACATGGATGGATGGATGGATGGATTGATAGATAGATAGATAGATAGATAGATAGAGACATGATGGATGGATGGATGGAAAGAGACATGGATGGATGGATAGATGGAAAGAGACATTGATGGATGGATGGATGGATGGATGGATAGAGACATGGATGGATGGATGGATGGAAAGAAACTGATGGATGGATGGATGGATGGATAGAAAGAGACATGGATGGATGTATTGATGGATGGATTGATGGATAGAAAGAGACATGGATGGATGTATTGATGGATGGATTGATAGAAAGAGACATGGATGGATGGATGGATGGATGGATGGATGGATGGATGATAAAGACATGGATGGATGGATGGATGGAAAGAGACTGATGGATGGATGGATGGATTGATAGAAAGAGACATGGATGGATAGATAGAGACATGGATGGACTGATGGATGAATAGATAGGGAAATGGATGGATGGATTGATAGAAAGAGACATGGATGGATGGATGGATAGATGGATAGAGACATGGATGGATGGGTGGATAGATAGATAGAGACATGGATGGATGGATGGATAGATAGATAGAGACATGGATGGATGGATGGATAGATA
The DNA here is from genome assembly GCA_023029165.1 of Gobiocypris rarus. NCBI lineage: Eukaryota > Metazoa > Chordata > Actinopteri > Cypriniformes > Gobionidae > Gobiocypris > Gobiocypris rarus. The sequence continues at coordinate 24,615,231 of CM040928.1, forward strand.
GATAGAGACATGGATGGATGGATGGATAGATAGAGACATGGATGGATGGATGGATGGATGGATGGATAGATAGAGACATGGATGGATGGATGGATAGATAGATAGAGACATGGATGGATGGATGGATGGATGGATAGATAGATAGAGACATGGATGGATGGATGGATAGATAGATAGAGACATGGATGGATGGATGGATAGATAGATAGAGACATGGATGGATGGATGGATAGATAGAGACATGGATGGATGGATGGATAGATAGAGACATGGATGGATGGATGGATGGATAGATAGATAGATAGAGACATGGATGGATGGATGGATGGATAGATAGAGACATGGATGGATGGATGGATAGATAGAGACATGGATGGATGGATGGATAGATAGATAGAGACATGGATGGATGGATGGATAGATAGATAGATAGATAGATAGAGACATGGATGGATGGATGGATAGATAGATAGATAGATAGATAGACATGGATGGATGGATGGATAGATAGATAGAGACATGGATGGATGGATGGATAGATAGATAGAGACATGGATGGATGGATGGATAGATAGATAGAGACATGGATGGATGGATGGATAGATAGATAGAGACATGGATGGATGGATGGATAGATAGATAGAGACATGGATGGATGGATGGATAGATAGATAGAGACATGGATGGATGGATGGACAGATAGATAGATAGATAGATAGAGACATGGATGGATGGATAGATAGATAGATAGAGACATGGATGGATGGATGGATAGATAGATAGAGACATGGATGGATGGATGGATAGATAGATAGAGACATGGATGGATGGATGGATAGATAGAGACATGGATGGATGGATGGATAGATAGATAGAGACATGGATGGATGGATGGATGGATAGATAGATAGAGACATGGATGGATGGATGGATAGATAGATAGAGACATGGATGGATGGATGGATAGATAGATAGATAGAGACATGGATGGATGGATGGATGGATAGAGACATGGATGGATGGATGGATGGAAAGAGACTGATGGATGGATGTATTGATAGATAGAGACATGGATGGATGTATTGATAGAAAGAGACATGGATGGATGTATTGATAGAAAGAGACATGGATGGATGTATTGATAGAAAGAGACATGGATGGATGTATTGATAGAAAGAGACATGGATGGATGTATTGATAGAAAGAGACATGGATGGATGTATTGATAGAAAGAGACCTGGATGGATGTATTGATAGAAAGAGACATGGATGGATGTATTGATAGAAAGAGACCTGATGGATGGATGGATAGATGGAAAGAGACTGATGGATGGATGGATAGATGGAAAGAGACTGATGGATGGATGGATAGATGGAAAGAGACTGATGGATGAATAGATGGATGGATGATAAAGACATGGATGGATGGATAGGGACATGGATGGACTGATGGATGGATGAATAGATAGAGACATGGATGGATGGATTGATAGAAAGAGATATAGAGGGATCGATAGAAAGAGATATGGATGGATGGATAGATGGATGATAAAGACATGGATGGATGGATGGATGATAAAGACATGGATGGATGGATGGATGGATGGATGGATGGATGGATGGATGGATGGATGGATGGATGGATAGAGACCTGGATGTATGGAAAGATACATTGATGGATGGATGGATGGATAGAGACATGGATGGATGGATGGATGGATGGATGAATAGATAGGAACATGGATGGATGGAATGATAGAAAGAGATATGGATGGATGGATAGATACAGGGAGTGCAGAATTATTAGGCAAGTTGTATTTTTGAGGATTAATTTTATTATTGAACAACAACCATGTTCTGACACAAACTCATGAATATCAAAGCTGAATATTTTTGTAGTTTATTAGGAAGTAGTTTTTAGTTTTAGCTATTTTAGGGGGATATCTGTGTGTGCAGGTGACTATTACTGTGCATAATTATTAGGCAACTTAACAAAAAACTAATTTATACAATTTTTTATTTTTACCAGTGAAACCAATATAACATCTCAACATTCACAAATATACATTTCTGACATTCAAAAACCAAACAAAAACAAATCAGTGACCAATATAGCCACTTTCTTTGCAAGGACACTCAAAAGCCTGCCATCCATGGATTCTGTCAGTGTTTTGATCTGTTCGCCATCAACATTGCATGCAGCAGCAAACAGCCTCCCAGACACTGTTCAGAGAGGTGTACTGTTTTCCCTCCTTGTAAATCGCACATTTGATGATGGACCACAGGTTCTCAATGGGGTTCAGATCAGGTGAACAAGGAGGCCATATCATTAGATTTTCTTCTTTTATACCCTTTCTTGCCAGCCACGCTGTGGAGTACTTGGGCGCGTGTGATGGAGCATTGTCCTGCATGAAAATCATGTTTTTCTTGAAGGATGCAGACTTCTTCCTGTACCACTGCTTGAAGAAGGTGTCTTCCAGAAACTGGCAGTAGGACTGAGAGTTGAGCTTGACTCCATCCTCAACCCGAAAAGGCCCCACAAGCTCATCTTTGATGATACCAGCCCAAACCAGTACTCCACCTCCACCTTGCTGGCGTCTGAGTCGGACTGGAGCTCTCTGCCCTTTACCAATCCAGCCACGGGCCCATCCATCTGGCCCATCAAGACTCACTCTCATTTCATCAGTCCATAAAACCTTAGAAAAATCTGTCTTGAGATATTTCTTGGGCCAGTCTTGACGTTTCAGCTTGTGTGTCTTGTTCAGTGGTGGTCGACTTTCTGCCTTTCTTACCTTGGCCATGTCTCTGAGTATTGCACACCTTGTGCTTTTGGGCACTCCAGTGATGTTGCAGCTCTGAAATATGCCCAAACTGGTGGCAAGTGGCATCTTGGCAGCTGCACGCTTGACTTTTCTCAGTTCACAGGCAGTTATTTTGCGCCTTGGTTTTTCCACACGTTTCTTGCGACCCTGTTGACTATTTTGAATGAAACGCTTGATTGTTCGATGATCACGCTTCAGAAGCTTGGCTATTTTAAGACTGCTGCATCCCTATGCAATATATCTCACTATTTTTGACTTTTCTGAGCCTGTCAAGTCCTTCTTTTGACCCCTTTTGCCAAAGGAAAGGAAGTTGCCTAATAATTATGCACACCTGATATAGGGTGTTGATGTCATTAGACCACACCCCTTCTCATTACAGAGATGCACATCACCTAATATGCTTAATTGTTAGTAGACTTTCCAGCCTATACAGCTTGGAGTAAGACAACATGCATAACGAGGATGATGTGGTCAAAATACTAATTTGCCTAATAATTCTGCACTCCCTGTAGATAGATAGATGGATGGATGGATAGATGGAAAGAGACATGGATAGATGGAAAGAGACTGATGGATGTATGGACTGATAGAGACATGAATGGATAGAGACATTGATGGATGGGAAATTAGTTTTGATATTTCAAAAATAAATACTAAAATAGTTAAATAAACAATATAAGATAAATAAACTTTAAATAAACAATATAAGATACATTTGTTTTTAAATATGAAAATGCTTTAAATGAATTAAATTAAAAAATGCTTGAAAATGTCTTTTACAGAAACATTATTTAATAAATGCATTTTTTTACCGTTTACATTAATATATTTACACTAACATTTAAAAGCTTGGGGTCTGTAAAACAATTTTATGAAAGAAATTAATACTTTTATTCATCAAGGATGCATTTAACTGATAAAAAATATCAACAAAAAAAACTGATAATATGTACATCCCTACTGACATACAACCCTGTTTCAAATGAAAGTTAATATATAGAAGTATCCAGAAATCCTCCACACACCCGTGTCCCTGTGAAAAGGAGCAGCGAGTGTAATGTAGCACAGTGATGTTAGTGATTTCCCTGCTCTCCAGCACTGCTGCTGGGTTGAGCTATAAATACCTGCCAGCTGCTATTCCTGACAGTGTCACAGAGTGCTAATGGTTGGATTCGGTGCGGTGAGCCAGATATCCTGACCCACATTGTTAGCTCCCTTAACAGAGCGCCCAAGTTAGCTCACGGGTGCGGAGGAGAGCGCTGCCGGGTGTGATGAGGGTCGCAGCTTTCTACGCACCGTCCTCCCATCATACTTAAAGATTTGTTTCTCTTACACACCTTGTACTCCAGTGTCTGTTTGAGCATGTCCTCTTCATCTTTTGAGAAATGCAGAAGTACTGAAACGGCTCTGATGAGCTGGAAAGCCTGAGAGAGAGAGAGAGAGAGAGAGAGAGAGAGAGAGGAACATTTCATTAATTCAAGCATCACTTACAGGTACGCTAGTCAGGAGTTTAAAAATCACTGATGCGCATACCAACCGGATTGTATTAAGAGGATTATTAGGGTAAATAAATGGACCAAAAAAAACCCTTTATAGGACAACGTGGCCACAATTATCTACGTTACAAATCAAATGCCACTGCAACAAAGAATGATTGAATGTACAGTACACTAAAAATAGTTTGAGGTCAGCAGGATGTTTTAATGTTTTTAAAAGAAGTCTCTTATGCTCACCAAGGCTGTATTCATTTCATCAAAAATACAGTGAAAACAGCAATATTGTGAAATATTATTACAATTTAAAACATGAATATATTTTAAAAAGTAATTTATTTCTTTGATGGCAAAGCTGTATTTTCAGCAGCCGTTAACTCCAGTCTTCAGTGTCACATGACCCTTCAGGAACACACTTTTTGAAAGTTGGATTTTTTAGGATTAGTTCACTTTAGAATTAAAATTTCCTGATAATTTGCTCACCCTCATGTCATCCAAGATGTTCATGTCTTTGTTTCTTCAGTTGAAAAGAAACTAAGGTTTTCAAGGAAAACATTCCAGGATCTTTCTCCATATAGAGGACCTTCAACTGCAACCAATGGGATGAAGGTCCAAATTGTAGTTTCAATGCAGCTTCAAAGGGTTATTGTCTAGGGAAAGGATCTGTCTTTTCTAAAAACACATAACGTAGTCACGTTGGATAGGCGGAAGTACCTGCCCGTTGTTTACACAGCGAACTTGCAAAGACTAAGTGAAACGGCCTTTACAAAAAAGGGTAAAACAACGATGTCGGACGATTTTTGAGTTGGAGGAGAAAATGAGATGGAGATTTTCGCCCTACACTACCTTTTTGAACCGGAGTACACAATGAACATCACGTCATGCATGATGTGAAATAGAAAATGAGTGATCGTTTCGCTAGATAAGAACCTTATTCCTCGGCTGGGATCGTGTAGAACCCTTTGAAGCTGCGATTCACCCATCGCCGCAAGTTTGATTGACAGGCGATCTGACCAATCACATCGCCGAATCTGCTGTTTTGTCCGACAAAGCAGTCAGGAGAGTGAGGCCCTGTCCCAAATGGCACACTTCATGTGCACCTTTGGTCTTGTAGACTTACAATGGCTGCTGCGTGAGCGTGTCCGTTAAGTCCAGAAGACCGTAAGGTGTCCCATTCGTCATTTAAGCTTAAAGAAGGGTGCTCGCGTTGCTTTGCGGATGCTATGCGCCCTCGCTGCGCACTTCAACTGAGCCCGTAAGTTTGCGAGCTATGCAGAGGACTTCTACCTGGCAGTTAAGGTTAAAGCGGCATTCCGTCGTGAAAGTGCGGACTCAGAGGAAGACCGTGAGGGTTTAGGGTACCATTTGGAAAAGGGCATTAGTAGATTAACGTTGGTGGACTTGAACTTGAAAAACGGTGTGTACTGACGTCTTTCCGTGGTTGAAACAACATTTCTTTTAACGTTAGTGTTCATTCATGTTTATTTGATGCTCATCAATAAACTAGAAGGAAGAGATGATCAGTTCACAAGCAGCTTTAACTGAGGCGCTACAGCGATCACGACACATTAAAGAGCCACAAAATGGTATTTATTGTTTACATTTCTTTAAAAAAAAAGACAATTTGAAAGTTGAGACTTTGTTTCATATCAAAAGTAACTTGCTCTGTCCTGTTTATCGGCGTGTTGTCAGTGTCCTCTTTGCACAGCAATGTATTTTCTCTGCATGAGAATATGTGTGGTGTGAGAACGCCATGGCTTGTCAAAAATAGCAACAGTAACTAAAGGGGGCGGGTCTTTGTGAACGGTCAATTTGGACCTTTTGGAAAATTCCTGAAATGTTCTCCTCAAAAACCTTAGTTTCTTTTCGACTGAAGAAGGAAAGACATGAACATCTTGGGTGACATGGGTAAAGTTCAAGGTCAAGCTTGGTTAAGATCCCTTATGGGCAATTTGGATGGAGCACAAATAGACACAACTGACATACAGTACATCTTTAAAAAAAAAGGACATTTTAATTCTGGAGTGAACTAATACTTTAACTGGAGTGCTGCATTTTTAGATTGCTGTGTCATGCACAAGACTGTAAAAGACACGAGCACAACGGTTAAAGACATTCGTCTAGCACGTTTACATTGAGAAACATTGGAAAAGTAATGCAGTGGAATGGAAAAACATTCTGTGTGCTCAAGAAACACTTCTTACTATCACTTTTACTATAATTTGAGCATTTATTTTAAATAGATTGTTTTGTAACATTGCAAAATGTCTTTACTGGTCACATTTGATCAAAATAATGCATTCTTGCTGAATAAAAGTATTAATTTCTATAAAGAAATAACTACTGACTAGGGCTGCAACTAATGATTATTTTGATAATCGATTAAACTGACGATTATTTTTCCGATTAATTGGATGAAAAATCTAAAAATAATTATACATTAAAAATGTATTTTTATTTATTATTTTAAACAATATTATTCCACATCCTACCCAATGCTGTCCTCCAAACAATATGTAATATAAAATACAAAAATGCCAATGGCCAAAATGTTCCTATAGTAGGAATACAGAAATATAGTGAATATCTATGTAGGCTATGCTGTACATTATAAGCAATACAAACATTATATTCTAAACCTAAAAACATCTGATTTCTTACTATTGTAAAACAAAAATTAAACGACTAAATTAAAAATGATAAACAAACACAAAATGTTAACTCGTACAAGACATGAACACACACATTCAAGCAGCTGACTCGGTGTCCACCCCATATGCGTTTTGTTCATAAAAATGGGTTATTCCCTTATGTAAAGCGGTGTGACTTGCTGATGTTTTCCAAGCACAGTGCACAAACGCGACTAACTGATAATCAAATTCGTTGTCAATTATTTTCATTATTGATAATAATCGATTTTTATTGATTCGTTGTTGCAGCCCTACGACTGACCCCAAACTTCAGAATGCTAGAGTAGTAGTGTACATTGTTTTTTTAAGTCATCTAAACAGGTCGGATACCGATCAAACCCTCACCTCTGCCTCTCTGGATGACATGAACTTCAGCACCACGTGCTTGAGATACTCAAAGTTGATCTCTCTTGTGTCTGTGAGGTCTGAACTGTTGGTGACTGTGGTGTTAGGGGTGATGGGAGGCAGGCCTGGGGTTTGAGGGAGTCCTGTAGCTGGGGATTGGGCTGTGGAGGGCATCTGTGTCTCTGAGACCGTCTTATCGACCAATCTCTCCTGCCTTCCCTCCTGGAGTCTATCCTTCATCTCAGAGTCAGGATCTGGTTTCAGTTTCTGTTGCATGAACACGTGAGGAAATGTTTACTGACAGCTGACATGGACTGTGTTGCATAAAGTACATTGACAAATGCATCGGAAGAAGCACACGCACCAGCTCTTTCTGTAGCGTCCTCTTCAGTTCTGCAAGCCTCTGCTGTAGCTGCTTTATTGTCTGTCAAAAATAAATAAATAAATGTATATATATTTATGTGTATATATATATATATATATATAAATAGAGCAGATTATTTGGTCTCAGTTTATATTAAGTGTCTTTAACTAATATGTACTTACATTTAAATGAATAATTTGATACAGTATCCATACATGTTTGTACTTATAAAAAAAAAATACCTGCATGTAGCGGAAATTAATTTCTCTAATTGCATCTTTAATTACTGTTGACCCTTCCCTTTCACTTTAACCCACCCTTAAACCTACCAATACCACCACCACCAAACAAAAATCATGCAAAATATTGTTCATAAACATTTATTTGCTTACTTATAAAAGTACAGTGCAACAGAATATACCGTTTAATAAATTATCACTAAAATAAGGATCATTTTGGTTAAGTCAGCAAAGTTGGTTCAATGCGGAGTACGTTATTACATGTGAAATGAAAATGTTATTACAACTGTTTTTACATTTACAATAATATGTATGAATGAATGGTGCACAATGAAACTAGACATATTAAGAAAACAAATTGGGGAAAAATGCCCCAATTACATTTTAAACCCCATAAAACATTCTCCAATAACTGTAATTCATTTAAATAATGTATTGCTGTAAAATATGTTCTCTATATAATTATGCTCTTATATTACAAGATCATAATTAAAAAAAAAAAAACATGTTAAAGTGCCCCTATTATGCCCTTTAAAAAGCTCCTAATTTAGTTTTGGAGGTCTCCTATAAGAGATTTACATACAAGGTAAAAATAAACAATTTTATGATAATATACACTGCAGCATCATCTCTTTTCTCAATGTCAGAAATGGTTTGATAAAGGATTCCGTCTCCCCACCTTTCTGAGAGCCTACTCTACTCTTATTGGTCTGATGTGATTGGTCGACCGCTTACAGCGTGCGTCAGAAATTAAAAATCCATTACCAGATCTGAATTTCAGCTCCTGAGCTTCCTCAGTGCTTGTAAACACTGTTATATGAACTGTAGGAATGGCGTAAGTTTTATTATATAAATTCGGGTCAAAGTCCTCATTTTTTGGAAATCCATGCAAAGATTATTTGCTTTTGCAGCGCAGAAAACAGACACACTAACCAATCTCTTCCAGGCCTCAACTACAGTGCTTGAGGGTCAAAGTAGACGTTATTTGCATGCAGCCAATGAAGAGCATAGGCTGGCATTATGCAAATGTGTTACAAACCTACATAGGTTTGAGTTGGAAGTAAATCTGGATCAGGCAGTTCAGAATCAGTTTATTCTTTTAGGAGATAACTCCATTTGTCGTGCACTTTGACCGTTGAAGCTCTGTAGACCTTTTACCTTAACAAACAGCTGTTACACACAACATGAAAGCTAATATCCAAAAAGCATAATAGGGGCACTTTAAAATCTCTGCTCTTCGTAGAACTTATATTCTTTTGTTTCAGTAGTTTTCTTTTCTCTCACCTTGTTCTTTTCAGCCAATTGTTGCTCCAGATCTTTATTGACCGTTTGCAACTGGTCAAGATCACTTACAGTAATCGTCCCGTTCTGCTCGCCATCACACTCGTCTGCATGGGACTGTGCTGTTAATCTCAACACCTCACCCTCGAGATCAGACACCTGCCACACACAAAGAGATATGTAAATACAAAAACATCTATCTAACCGCAACGGGCAACTCAGGTGGGTAAAAGCACACACTGACCTGTGACTGGTAAGAAGAGAGTTGCTGTGTTTGTGTGAGGACTTCCTGTTGCAGTGATGTCAGCTGAGAGTTGTGTTCTCGCTCTCTCTCCTCAGCCTCCAAACGACGAGACTCACACTCAGACTGAAGAGAAGACAGACTGCTACAAGCTGCCTTTAGCTCTGACACACACACACACACACACACAATAAGAAACTATTATATAGGACATAAACACTTCTGGCATCACTGGATCTAACCTATAGTGCAGAACTCAAAAACATCACGACTGTAGTCCAGATCACAAACAAGTGAAGTTCTGAAGACAGTTCTTTTAAAGTGCCCCTATTACGGATTTTTGAAAACTACCTTGTGGTGTGTAAACTAGTTCAAAATGACTGAAAACATTATGTACAGTGCACTTAAATCTGAAAGTGCACTGTACATAAAGTAATTGTCTCTCAAAGAGTCGACTCTGAGTCAATTAAACTAATCGTTTTTCAAACGAATCGCAAGCCATTTCATTGTGACATCAAGACGAAACATTAGCATATTGTCCACTTATTGCGCGCGCATTGGGTTTCATATTATGTAGGTCTCTGGCTAACTCACTTTATTACCGGCTTACTGAAACACTACTGTAAATCAGCTGTGAGGTGCACTATAACAGTCTATTAATGCAGATTGTCTGTCATTCTTACTACTTTGATTTACAAACTTTAATGTTACATCAGTCATTCATATTAGTGTTGGCTAACGCATATGGTATTATTGTTACAGTTCCCGCATGTGCCCCGCAATAAATTAGACACACACACACACAAAACATCTCATAATGTACCTCAAACTGAGCAGCATCACTGAGAAACATCCTGCTCAAGGTTCAGGTTGAATTAATAGTTCTTCCAATGTTTCATCATCGACTCGGACTCACGCTGGGATTGATGTAAAATCGAGGTCATCGTTACTGTCTTTACAGTATGTACGATCGCTGAGCTTAAGGAAGTCTCCTGACAGAGATGGAGTTCTATTATGGTATTGGGCGTTTAACTTCCGAAATACGCGCTGCATGCGGTAGACCAATCACAACAGACTGGGTCATCTGACCAGAGCAGAGTAGGCTCTTAGAAAGGAGGGGTTTAGAGAGACTGATTCATCCATAGAGAATCATTGAACATTGTGGTGATGTGCAATGTATATTATGATTTTTTTTTTACCTTTGATGCATGTAAACCTGTTGTTAGAGACCTCCAAAACTAAATTCGGAAAAATTAGCTTTAAAATAGCATAATAGGGGCACTTTAATAAACTGCTCACACTAGTTACCATCATTTAAACACATTTTTCACTGAACCAACACACAGAATCAAAGTTTCAACCTCAGAATCAACCTTACTCTTGGTCATGTCTGAATGAAAATAAAGCACGACATTAGATGAAGCTGTTATTTGTTCTTAAGGTTTGAGAATCTTAGAATCATTATCAGATCTTGAGCATCAAAATCAGTATGATTACTGGCTGGTAGAAAATATAACAATGTCTTGAGTTATAAAATTTGGAAACATTACTATTTTTTATGTTTTTGAAAAGTATTTTATGCTCATCAAGCCTACATTCATTAGATTTTTTTCAAAAATACACACAAAAAAAACAAATAATATATTAGTTTATAATAGTTGTGCTGCCTAATATTTTTTTGGAACCTGTGATACTTTTTTCAGGATTCATTGATCAATAAAAAAAACATTTAGCATTTATTCAAAATAGAAATCTTTTCTAACAATATAAATCTTTACTATAACTTTAATTATCAATTTAACAAATCCTTGCTGAGTATTACAGTATTAAAGTATTAATTTCTTTAAAAAAAAAAAAAAAATACTGACCCCAAACTTTTGAACAGTAGTGTATATTGTTACAAACGATTCCTATTTTTAAAAAATGCTGTTCTTTTTTAACTTTTTATTCAAAGAATCCTGAAAAAAGTTATAAAACAATATCAGGCAGCATAACTGTTTCCAACATTGATAATAAAGCAGCATATTAGAAAGATTTCTGGAGGATTGTGTGAGTAATGATGCTGAAAATTAAGCTTTGATCACAGAAGTAAATTATATTTTAAAGTACACTCACCTAAAGGATTATTAGGAACACCATACTAATACTGTGTTTGACCCCCTTTCGCTTTCAGAACTGCCTTAATTCTACGTGGCATTGATTCAACAAGGTGCTGAAAGCATTCTTTAGAAATGTTGGCCCATATTGATAGGATAGCAGCTATCAGTTGTTGGGAGATTTGTGGGATGCACATCCAGGGCATGAAGCTCCCGTTCCACCACATCCCAAAGATGCACTATTGGGTTGAGATCTGGTGACTGTGTGGGCCATTTTAGTACAGTGAACTCATTGTCATGTTCGAGAAACCAATTTGAAATGTTTTGAGCTTTGTGACATGATGCATTATCCTGCTGGAAGTAGCCATCAGAGGATGGGTACATGGTGGTCATAAAGGGATGGACATGGTCAGACACAATGCTCAGGTAGGCCATGGCATTTAAATGATGCCAAATTGGCACTAAGGGGCTTAAAGTGTGCCAAGAAAACACCCCCCACACCATTACACCACCACCACCAGCCTGCACAGGGATAACAAGGCATGATGGATCCATTTTCTCATTCTGTTTACTACAAATTCTGTCTCTACCACCTGAATGTCTCAACAGAAATCAACACTCATCAGACCAGGCAACATTTTTCCAGTCTTCAACTGTCCAATTTTGGTGAGCTTGTGCAAATTGTAGCCTCTTTTTCCTATTTGTAGTGGAGATGAGTGGTACCCGGTGGGGTCTTCTGCTGTTGTAGCCCATCCACCTCAAGGTTGTGCGTGTTGTGGCTTCACAAATGCTTTGCTGCATACCTCGGTTGTAACGAGTGGTTATTTCAGTCAAAGCTCTTCTATCAGCTTGAATCAGTCGGCCCATTCTCCTCTGACCTCTAGCATCAACAAGGCATTTTCGCCCACAGGACTGCCGCATACTGGATGTTTTTCCCTTTTCACACCATTCTTTGTAGAAATGGTTGTGCGTGAAAATCCCAGTAACTGAGCAGATTGTGAAATACTTAGACCGGCCCGTCTGGCACCAACAACCATGCTACGCTCAAAATTGCTTAAATTACCTTTCTTTCCCATTCTGACATTCAGTTTGGAGTTCAGGAGATTGTCTTGACCAGGACCACACCCCTAAATGCATTAAAGCAACTGCCATGTGATTGGTTGATTAGATAATTGCATTAATGAGAAATTGAATAGGTGTTCCTAATAATCCTTTAGGTGAGTGTATTTAAAATTCAAAAAACATTATTTTAAATTGTAATAATATTTCACAATATAATATTTTTTTCTGTATTTTTGATCAAATAAATACAGGCTTGAGGAGCATAAGATAATTCTTTCAAAAACATTAATAATAGTAACGTTTCCAAACTTTTGACAGGTACTGTATAAATAATTGTATTTATTTTTTTATTTTTTTGCAATAAATGGCAAATCCTGTCCTGGTGCCAAAACACATCTGATCCCTTACCTTCCTTCAACGTGTTTAGTTCTTCCTCCTTTGCCCCTAAATCTTGAGAAAGACGACTCACTTCCTGTTCCGCCTTCTCGAGAGACTCTGTCATTTTGCTGACCTATAAAAGACAACCAATAAATTAAGTAAAACAGGTACATGACTTTATGAGTGCAAAAATTATGCATATTTGAATATGCCAGTGAATGAACCTGCTGTTGGAGTTCTTCTCTCTGTTTTCTGGTTTCCTCCAGAGCTTTGGCAATTTCAACGCTGACCGTCTGTCTGCTGCTCAACTCGGCCTGTGACACAAACAAATATATGTCACACAAACGCTATTCTGGTCTGCAAAATGACTCAAGCTCACAAAATACCACTCAAAATATGCAAAGTAGGACTGGGCGGGATGGATGGCCAGACGGTCAACCAGAAGGGATTTTGATGGATCGCTTTATAATATTAGCTGTACTGCCCTTCGTTTTTTAATTTACGTTTGGGGGCAGTAATATTCTTTTTTGAAAGAAATGTATACTTTTATTCAGCAAAGATGCATTAAACTGATCATAAGTGACAGTAAAGACATTTATAATGTTACAAAAGTTATATTTATTCAAATAATTATTTTTATTTTTTTACTTTCTATTTATTAAATAATCCTGAAAAAAAAGTATCATGGATTGCAAAAACTATTAAGCAGCGCAGATGTTTTTCAACATTCTTGATCACCAAATCAGCATATTAGAATGATTTCTGAAGGATCATGTGACACTGAAGACGGGAGTACTGATGCTGACAATGCAGCTTTGACAAAATTACATTTTAAAATATATTAATGAAGAAAAACATTATTTTAAATTGTAATATTTCACAATATTACTGTTTTTACTGCATTTTTGATCAAATAAATGGAGCCCTGGAGAAGGATAAGAGTAGAGACTTCTTTTAAAAACATTTGGAAATTCTTATTGACCCCAACATTGGGAATGGTAATGTGTTACATAAGCCCCGTTTCCACCAAAATTACCCAGAACAATTTGTCCCAGGAACTTTTTTCCCCTCAGACCGGTTGCTGTCTGCGTTTCCATCGCGGTCTTAAGTACCTTGAAGATTAGTCCGGCGACATAGGACTGCACGTGACTTTCCAGGTCCCACTGGATTTCGTCCTCCGCATTTAAGCTTAAAGGAACACTCCACTTCTTTTTTAAATAGGCTAATTTTCCAAATCCCTTAGAGATAAACAGTTGAGTTTTACCGTTTTTGAATCCATTAGATCTTTGTATCTGGCGGTAGCACTTTTAGCATAGATTAGCATACATCATTGAATCGGATGAGACCATTAGCATCGCGCTCAAAAATGACCAAAGACATTCAATATTTTTCCTATTTAAAACTTGACTCTTCTATAGTTGCATCGTGTACTAAGACCAACGGAAAATGAAAAGTTGCGATTTTTTAGACTGATATGACAAGGAACAATTTTCTCATTCTTGCGTAATAATCACAAACTTTACTGCCGTACCATGGGTGCAGCGGCGCAATGATATTACTTATTTTCAAAAAAAGTGGAGTGTTCTTTTAATAAAGCCTGAAGCTAGTTGTCGGATAATCTGTCGTATTTTTTAAACACCATTTGTTGATTCGAATAGCAAACGACTGTAACTGCACGCACCGCAACAGACTTTTAGGTTGAAATAAAATGCTGGATGAACTCAACCAATCGGCATGTTCCGCACTCAAGTTCCACCCGGGAAAGTTCCTGAACTTTGAAAAGATACTACCTCGCAAGCAGGGCCGTTTCGAGGGGAAAATTTTATTTAGACCCTGGTTCCTGTGGTCGATACACACAGACTACCACCACAAAGTCCCTAATTCCGTGGGAAAGTTCCCGCGGTGGAAACACGGCTATAGTGAAACTATTTGTGCTGGTGCAGTAGATGATTCTCACTCTAGACTGCTCGAGTTCTGCTCTCAGCCTCTCTACAGTGCTGTCAACCTCAGCTTTGCTCTTCAAGAGTGAAGCCTTTTCCTCATCCAGTAACCGCTTGAGAGAAAGACAAACATCAGACAAAGCGTTAATAATGTTCCTATGTCATGTTTATGAAAGCCAAAGAAAAGTGTTACACACCAGGTTGTCCTGATGCTTGTTGAGCTCTGCTTCTCTCTCCCTCTGTTGTGCTAGAAGTTCCTCCTCCAGTCTGGCTGTTTTCTCCAAGCCTCTCTGTCTCTGTGTCGAGACCTGCTGTTGTAGTCGCTCTCTCTCCTCTGTCCACTCCACTTGCTATGGGACCAAAAGTCAAATGTCAAAACTCTAAGGGATTTAAAGGATTAACAATAAAGCTGACTTGTATGACATCCACTGAGCTGCCCATTTTTTAATACCCCTAAACACCATAATATTTTCCTAGTCTAATACTGGCATCCCAGTATGTATGGCAGATCTCTGACAATTTCAGCGAAAACAGTTGGTAGGTGTGACAAACCCATGAACAGAACCGAACCGGCTATTTGGGCGTTTGGTAAGACTTTGGTTGACATAATGTACCAGTTTTTCTGTGTGCGTTTCACTGTCTTCAAGTTGCTGTTGCAGACTCTTCATCTTCTCAGCACAGTCAGCCAGCCTCTGCTCCAGATCTGAGATCTGACAAAACACACATCATTCAGATCACACAGCCACGGTCATGCGATGTGTGGGTTAGCTGGAGAATCACAGTGCTCTCACCTGTGCGTCTGTCCTTTCTTTGTAAGCCCTGGAAGAATCGTCTTTGTGCTTGATCAGAGTCTGCAGATCTGTGATGCTGGCGGCCTGCCGAGAGATCTGGAAACAAATGAGAAACTGGAATTCTCTCACAGAATAATAGAGTATAGCACTGAACAGTGAATCGGTTTGATTCACAATGCAGTTTTTTGACTCCATTCCAAAGGGTTTTTGCTAATTCAATTCAATCTGATTCAATTAACAATGAAATATGAATTGAATAATGATTAAATTCTGTATAAAAAATTATAATTAAGAAAAAAAAAATTATTGGATATTTTAAATAATTCCTACATTACCTTTCTAAAGTTTTAGGGTCAGAAAGACTTTTTCTAACGACAAATAATAATTTAAAAAGCACATTAAATTATAACAGTAAAGACATTTATAATGTTATAAAGATTTCATATAAATGCTTTTCTTTTGAACTTTTGATTGATCAAAGAAAACAAGAAAAAACATTTCATGGTTTTCACAAAAATATAAATATTATATTCTTTCTTTCTTGCGATTACATCTCAAAACCATCAGAAACTGTACATGATTGTAAGGTGTGATAATAATAATAATAATAATAATAATAATAATAATTGCATTAATTTGTAAATCTGTTGCATTTTGCAGGTAATTTAAGACTAGATTTAGATTTTTTTTATTTTACTTTAAGGGAATAGTAATATTTTTTATGTTTTAAAAGCTACTACAATTATGACAATATGACTATTTTTGTTAAGTTTATAATGTAATAAATGTCTCAATGTAAAACAAATTTTTTATTACATTATGAACATTTCATTAAAATAAAAATGTAATACAATCTGAATTTGCAAAAAATTTTGCAATGTTTTTTTTTTTTATAATTAGGATACCACATTAATATTATGTATTATGTTAGATGCACAATAGTCATACATGACAACAGAACAAACAAAATGCACAAATCTTGTTTATTTTGGTATCTTACTAAAAAAAAGCTAGACCACTGGAGTACTAGGCCTATGTATAAGGTTGGGAAATTTCTGGGAAAAGTAAATCACAGCAATAAGCAATTGCCTAATATAAGTAAAAAGTTATCGGGCATATCATACTTTTATTTGGTCATTCATCCATCTTAAAGGGTCATGAAACCCCTCTTTCAACTCAAATCCACCAAATAATCTTTTTGAAAAATGCAACTTAAATGGCGTGGATGCCCGTGAGAAGAGGGGAGGGGGTGGATGTGGCAGAGCGAGGCAGGGGAGAAACAGGGGCGAGCAACTCATCTGTCAGTGCAGTGGCCCATGCCAAATCTCAACAAAAATATGGGGTTAAACGTAACGAAATGCAAAATTAAAGTCCAATAAAATACACTGACAACCGTCTGTTTGACCTCTAAAAGTAACGAATCCCTTGCTACATATATTAGATTAATCGGAATTGTTTAAAATATAGAAATGCACATACACATTTATTATTGTCATTATAAATATATAATTATGTTTGTATATATACACAGTATAAATGCATATTTAAAAAAATAAAAATTTGCAGGAAAAAAACAACCGTTCATTACATATAGCCGAGATCTAACTTATGCAATTCCCAGAACACCCATAGTAAAGATGGACGGCGACAGTGAAGTTTACAGTGATAGCAGTACACAGGGCTCTGCTGAGGTGGAGGACTTTTCTCCTCCTGAGTTGATGGCCAACCAACCGGCCGCAGCCAGAGACTAGCCCTGGCAGCATCGCGGAAAGCCATGCAACACACCGAACCTTTACACCAGAAACAAACACTTTCGACCCATGATCATAAACTCCTCTCATCTACTCCGTGAACAACACACAGACTGTCACTTCTATCATTGGAAAGAACCACGTGCTGTCATGAATAGTTAAGAGACGGTGTCTTCTCATAGGATAAGAAAACTCAGTCTCATTAATAATAATAAGACACCGATGCGTCACGAAGCACTATAGTGCGCTGCTACGTCACAAGATGTGACGTGGACGCAATGTAGTTTTTAAACCCGGAAGACGAAAATAGGGTGAAAAACATAAAAATGTACCAGTTTCACCTTTTAATTAAATCTAACAGATGCTAACATTATGTTCAATGATGTTCAACACATATACCTCTGTTAAAATCTCAAAAATTTGCTGTAGGGTTTCATGACCCTTTAAGTAGAGTCCGACCGATAAAGGCATCGTAAGGCCGATACCGATTAAAAAAACAATATTCCGATATATCGGCCGATATATGTATAAAAAAAAAAAAAAACAGAAACGCGTAAACAGATTTCTTACATTAGTTATTTCCAAGCGCATTAATGTTAGCGGTATTCCACTGATAGCCATGGCATTAGCTAGCTATGTGGGCATCTTAAGTCTATGATAAGCCATAATTTAGAAATAACGGGCAGGGAGAGATGATCTCGGTCTCTTCATCTTCGTTACTTTCTAGATAGATGCATTACACGTGGCTAGGTGGATGGGTTACTTTAACGCAAATCGAATGCATCATGTGCGTGGTAGGAGCGCCGAATTGTCATATTTGAGTTAAGAGAACTGATGGGAATGTTCTTTTAATTGTTATTCAAGCAATGTATGTCTAGTGACAGTTGCCAGCTTACCATGCAATTCACAGATGATCTATCTCAGTTGTGAATGTTAGCAGCGCTCAGCATGACTCTGGATCTGCTGGTGTTGCCAAGCGGCACGTTGTACAGCGCCCTCTGGTGGACAAATTATGAAACGCCCACACTCATAATGTGGTTGAGCGGTGTTTCGTCCGTTTTTATTATTTTTTAACCACTTCAGCTCTGCAGCATTTTTCGAATAATTATGACCTATGCAAATTTGGACCAAAATGTGGGGCGCAGAGCTGAAGTGGTTAAAATATTCATTTATCGGCCATCATAAATTTTCGAAAAAATTTTCGACACTGAAAGTTTCGAAAATGCCTAATATCGGCCCGCCGATATATCGGTCGGGCTCTAATCTTAAGTAATCAATTCACCCGGTCCTTGGCACTTAATTTCACTTTCACAAAGACCACGTCCTGCGCAAACGCATATTTTGTGCTTTAAAATATTATTTTGTGATTATTTTGCGGTGAAATGTCAAATTAGGCAGGATCGCAAAAAAATTCGTAATTTTGACCGCGGAATCGCGCAAAACTGTAGGGACTGATTATGAGTTGCTACATTATGTGAAACAGAAGTCTGGAGTAGGTGAAATCACAGGAATAAATTGCATTTTAAAATATATTAAAATATTACTACTACTAATAAAAAAATATTAAATATTTCACAAAATTACTGGCATTCATTTTTAATTTTTGATCAAATTATTGCAGCCTTAGTGAGCATAAGAGACATCTATCAAAAACATTTTAAATGGTAGTGTATAATGTGTCTTGTGTAAAAAAACTAATGCAAAGTAAAGATTTTTACTAAAACCAAAAGTAACATGAAAGGAAACGCATTAATACACACATACAGGCTATTTCAATTTCTTAAAGATTTTACTTATTTACATGACTTTTCCTGGCCTGAAAATCATAATTTTAAAAACAAAATGTAATATGTAGAGCAGGCACACAAGGTTAGATGCTGAGTGTTTACCTGTGCCTCCAGTGAACTGACTGCTGTGGTGTGATTTGTTCTCGCCTCCAGTAACTGTCCTCTGACCTCCTCTAACCTCTGCCCTAATAAAGACTTCTACACAAACACAACATGCAGATATTAGATGACTGAAACTGCAGTAATATGAAAAGCATGTATAAATAGGAGTCCTCTGACCTCTTTGAGCATTTCCTGTAGGTGTTCATCCTGAGAGTAGTTTGCTTCTAGTCTCCTCTCTAAGGAGGCGGCCTTCTCCTGCAGATCAGCCAATAGACGCTCTCGCTCCTCCTCTGTCACTGCAACCTGACCAATCACATGAAGTGTTATACCGATAGTGTCAATGAAATAGAATTGCATATAGGTCAATCCATTCACACGCACTATGGTCAATCCATTCACACACACTATGGGTGCTTCTCAATGCTCAAATGGATGCTTCCTCGTTTCCTGGCTCCTACGTCCTCAAGCCCGTGACCCGAAAACCGATCTAACTCAGCCATCTTAAAGGACATATCAATTCTCTAATTGCGCCGCGAGGAGGTGAGGAACAAGTAGCGAAGAAGCTTCCTGAGGATTCATGAGCGAGGACACACAGGTGTAACCTTCCCTCGCATCCTAAGGGGGTGGAGCTTAGACGTGAGGAAAGGAAACAAGGATGCACAAATAAGAAGAGAGAAGCACCCAACATATAATTCAACATCAGGGCATAGGTACAGGACACGTTTTGGGTCAAAAAACAGCTATGTGTAATTAAAGGGAATACAGGGTCTCATTATGCATTGTTAAAACTATCTTAACACTCACACACAACTTGGATATAAAATGGATCTTATGGAAAACAGACAAATGTAATTTGCATATACAGTATATAATTAGGGAGTGTTTATTCTGATGTAATTACATAACCTACAGGTTTTGAATGGATGCCACTCACACGTGCACCTGAACAATTTGTCACATTCTCAGACAGTAATTTTCACTTGCAAATGAGAGTGAATACTTCAAATTATTAGTATCAATGAATTCTTTATTGAGTCAATCAGACCTTGCTCTTGTGCTGCTCATGCTGTAGCTTTAGCTTATTGTGTTCAGACTGGAGCTGCTCCATTGATTTCTCTAGTGCTTTTGCACTGCTTTGTGCCTGGAAAGCAAACAAAACAATTAAATATGGGAATGATTTTCATCATACCATTCAAGGAAAACTGAAAACATATTGAAAAAAAAAAGCCAGTTTGTTTCTTTATACTGACATTGACTGTTTACTCTGGAGTGTATGGTTACTTCAGGAACAGTTTTTATTTTACTTTACTTCAGGAAATGAAAGAAATTGTTGAAATATTTATACAACAGATTATTTAAAATTTTCTTTTTCATTTTTCTTTGATATTAGTCAAAAACGGACTGTCACGATGCAATTTGCTTGATATCTATAAAATAATAATACAAGAGCAATACAATACAGACAAAATACAAGCAATAAAACAAAAATAATAATAAACATGCAAATAATTGGTTTTAAAAATAATAAAACAATATTTCTTCATTAAATAGATAATGAGCAATGTAATAACACTGTTTTAAATGAAAGAAATGAAAACACTTATATGGGAGTGGTGACTATATGCTCCCAAAAGTAACCTTCTTGGCTTCTGAGTGTCATCTGTGTTGATGTTGAGCTGAAAGTTGTCAAGTGCCCACCTTCTGGAAATCCTGTGAGACCTGCTGGATGAGCTGCTGTAACTCCTGCTCTCTCCTCTCGGCCTCCGCTCTCTCACTCAACAACTCATCCCTATGAAACACAGAGACAAAATTATGAAATAAGAAAACTCCACAGATGCACCAAACAATCTCTCTGCAATCTTTCAGAAGGAAGAATTTCTATCCAAGCCTTGAAAGTGGTTAATAGATTAAAGATTATTTCAACAGTCTTTGAAACATTTCCATCCCATTCCAAATACTTTGTAGTAGGAATGAATCAAGGTGATTGACAAGATGCATTTTTTTTTAAATCTTTAAAATGATATTTTTGATGAGACTGTTATTTGCATTGCATTTTGCTGCCCTGGTTATGAAACTTTGTGGTTTCGCACACCCCTATGTTTTAAGTCTGAAGAACATTGATGTTTGATAATATTTGGATTTGGATTAGAGCACTCGATTGATCATTTTTTTGTATCTTTTAAGTTTTAGAGGATTGGACTTTAAATGCAGTGACAGAAAAATATCTTCATTTGTGTTTGGAAGTTGAATGAAAATCGTCTAGGTGAGGGTGAGTACACAATGACAGAATTTACATTTTTGGGTGAATTATACGTTACAAATACAGTAAGCTGAGCCTTGGTTAAAACTAACTCTTTATCACAAATCCTATAGTTTACATCAACGACACATATAGCAGTTTTATATTTAGATTAGAGCTGCACGAAGAATCGTTAAAAGATCGCAATCTCGATTCAAACACCCACGCCATCTTATTTCTAAATGACAACGATTCCGCTATGTCTATTACCATGGCTGTTTTACATCACAAGCATAAGCGGAGTGTGAGAAGCGCATATTTCTTTGCTGCCCATGTTAATGAATAAGAGTCAGTGTGAATTTTTCTCATTCATTGATTTGGGCTGCGAAAACGCGCGCTGCTCACACTCCGCTGACACTTGTGAAACAGGCTTTAAACCAAAGACTTTAGGGACTTTGGTTAACCTGTTAAAAAACGATCATCACACTGCAACATTCAAATCTGATCCGAGAGCAGCTGCCATGTAAACGTACAGATAAACAGCTTCACGTCTTTTCAACCACACATTTCGTTATTTATGTGTTACAAACATCAAAATAGCAGGGGACAAATGAGTACCTTTTTTAAAAAAAGTGTTTTGACACTTGTATGTATTACAAGTCATTGCTTATTATACCAAGAGGTGGCGACAAGAGAGTGTTGGTCATTGAATCATTCATTCAGGAGATTCATTCACTAACGCTGATTCATCCAATAATGAAACAAATCTTTATGAATGAGACATGACTCCTATGTCAGAACCTCTCGTAAATTATGTTAGTTTGTTTTCTAATTTTTTTTCTATAAAATAGTGGGAACGATCGCGATCTCATTAAAAAAAAAATTGTGTTTTTTAAATTTATCCAAAATTGTGCAGCTCTAATTGAGATATAACGATGTTTCGTTACACCCCTAGTATTAGGGAAGTCAAGTTCTTCTGCATTTTTTCTTCACACACCTTTGAGCCTGTAGCTGTGAGTTGATCCTGCACATCTCCTCGTGTTCCTCTCCCAGCTCATACAGCTTGTCTTGGGTTTGGCTCAAGGTCAGTCTTGCTGTGTTCAGCTCCTCTCCTCTCAATTTGAGCTCTTTCTCCCGATGACTCAGCTGTTCCTCTCGCTTCAGCAGCTGCAGAAGAAATGCCCACTTAAAATCAGGCCTCTTATGGTTTAGGAGGAATTTGCTCTTGTTGGCTGTGTTGCAATGAATAAGCTA
The DNA here is from genome assembly GCA_023029165.1 of Gobiocypris rarus. NCBI lineage: Eukaryota > Metazoa > Chordata > Actinopteri > Cypriniformes > Gobionidae > Gobiocypris > Gobiocypris rarus. The sequence goes on from CM040928.1 coordinate 24,638,106, forward strand.
CTCTAGTCTGAGTTTTCTGACACGGCTTGGTGTTAGAGTAAATATTCCTTTAACTTGGATATGTATCCGCGTAAAAATTATTGTTGTATGCAGAAATGTGTAGGAAGGCGATGTGTGTACTTTTCGGATTATGTGCTTTTGCTATATACAACTAATAAAAAGAATACTCAAGGTTCACTGTGCTGACCATGTGTTTGACTTTAGCCAGTTCCTGCTGCTGAAAGCCCTCCAGCTCATCCAGGTCATCTCTCTTCTGGAACAGACTTAAACTCTGCTCTGTCATCTCGTCTAACCGAGCGGTCAGTGACAACTTCTCCTGTTTGAGAGAAAGAGGACAAAGCAATTAGAGATTATTAAGATATTAGATGCGACTTTATCCAATACGTCACGAAGCATCTTAACCTGCTCCAGTGAAGCCAGCTTTTCCATCCACTCTTGGTCCTTCTTCTCTAACGCTAAGGCCATTCCTTCTGCCATCTTGGCTCTGTTGGCCTGAAAAACTTCATTCTGGTCCTGAAGTTTGCGCATGGACGCTGATTGAAAACAAAAATAAGTCAAAAACTTCAATCTTTCCGAAATCCCAGAGACAAATAATCAAGGTAATTTTCAACATAATGCCTATGGGCCGCATCTGTGGTAAACAGTCCGTTTCCACAGACAATGCTTCAAATGCGTCCCTCGGTGTGTGTAAACGAACACCAAACATGTTTACAGTTAATACACTTATAATGGAAGCTTAGCAGAAAAAAGAGATCTATAGGGTTTAAAAGCAGAATTTTTGCAGCTCATATTTTTGTTAAAGCATACACATTAATTATTCAGCCATTCAAATGTTTCAAAGTAACCAGGGAATATTACTGAAACTCTTAAAACAGCTTTAAACAGACATAACAGTATAACACAATGGTTAGGTGTTATCACAGATGGTAATGTTAGACTTATAATATATGTAAATATGTTAAATATCAATACATAATGTATTAATTTTATCTTTGTTAGTGTCGCATTAATGTTAGCACATTTTCATTAAATGAAATTAAAAGAACAACAACAACATCTCTTAATTTCCAGACGTCCTTGGTAGTAAAGCTGTAAAACACATTGTTAGTACATGCATTTATTTTTATTCAATTGTAAGATGCATTTATCCTCTTAGAAATAGGATCAGTGCTTTCAGATTATGATAAATTAGATATATTACCTTGTTGTAGGCACAATCTACAATTACTGGAAAAAAAAGTCATAAAAAGTGACAAAGACCTTTTAGAGGACTTTTCACTATATGCCATGTCCCCAAAAACATATATTTCCCAGGCACTGAAAACTCCCAAAGCAAGAGGTTAAAAGAATGTCAAGCTCCACCAACAGCATTTATGACATATTATTGATTCATTTACCAAAAACAATCCTTGACTCATCTGTTTTTTTAAGCATAAAAACGTGATGTGCATGGTTACAGTATCAAATGGCATTATATTAATATATTGTTGTCACAGTTTATTAAATTGTTTTAATTATTATTGTTATTATTATTATTAACTAGTGTGATAGAATCAATTACTGACCTTATCTTTGTAAAGTTTCATAAGATATTCATCTACCCAAATAAGCATTTGCACTTAAAGGTACAGTGTGTAATATTTATGCGGATCTATTGACAGAAATGCAATATAATATGCATAATGTTTTCAGTTGTGTATAAAGACCTTACATAATGAAACGTTGAGTTTTTATTACCTTAAGCCCCGGGTATACTTCACACAGCCCTGTCCGCGCGGATGATCACGTTCAACACATGCGCAGTAAAAAAGAAATTCTATGCTCTACCAGAAAACCTGTCATCAACGGGACATTCGCTGGGCATGATCGGAGAAGAACTGTAGTGCATCCACCATTTCAACATAGTGTGGAAGAAACACTGAAAAATCAAAAACACTGGAGTTTGTGAGTTTTCTTTTTTTTGAAGCGTGTGTCTTTTCACACTCTTCTTCGATGGCTGAACATTGAGCTCTATACTGTGCGTAATGCCACCTAGTGGACTTTTCTGTACTGCTGACGCATGCGCTGTGGCACGCAGACTGTTCGAAATTTGGGCTGCGCGCGTAATGACAAAAATTACGTCATGCGGACGGTGCACGAACGCGGACGGCCCAAGTATACCCGGGGCTTTAGAATGAGCCATTTCAATCTACATACACCATGGGTCCCCTATATCTATATAGAGGTGGGCATAGATTAATTTTTTAAAATCTAGATTAATCTAATTACTTTTGGAATTTAATCTAGATTAATCTAGATTAAAATGGCTCATTTGAATTCTGCCGAAAGTATTAAGAATATGTGTGCTACTCAAATAATGACTGGTGCTTTCACACTTGGTTCGATTGCCTGACCGAACCCAAGTTCGATTGCTCCCCCCCTAACTTTTCATATTTTTGTTTTTGAACCATTGGTTTTGTTACCAAAGCTTCAGTATGTAATGACACTTGCGTCTATCTGCCGCGAATGTACTGCAAATGCTCTGAAGAACGCTGACGACGAGCAGAAATTAGATTTACAGCTCTCTGCTTACAGTACGTCAGTCATGCTCGTCAGGACTCGAGTTCGGATGCCAGCGTTCACGCTTGATGTGGTAATTTCACAGCATACACGCAGGTTCGAAGACTCTTCTCACTCCCTACAGTGCAATTCGGCTAGGAATACATCCGCGCTAAAATATCAAGGTGAAAGTCATCATAGCTTGCGTAGTATAGACCCAGCTCCCAACCCAACTTTGAGAATAGATTAACGGCGATATTTTTTTTAGCGCCCGATAAGAGTCTCACGTTAACCCAGCACGTTAACGCCGATAACGGCCCACCACTAATATATATATATATATAAAACCAGGGCTTGCCATTAACACCCGCTAGCCCACCAAATGAGGGTAGATTTCAGCTGTGGCGGGTAAGGCAGCCACTCCCACTAGTCACTTTGGCGGGTTGAATATAATTTCAGCATAATCACAATTATCACAAAATCACATTTATAAACACAATTCATAATTAAATTCAATTATAATTCTTTAGCGATTAACTTGCAGTTAGTGAAGGCGGGATAGGCGGAATCGCGCTGAATGACACAACAGAAGCGATCTCTCTCTCTGTCGCACACGCGATCAGTTCTCTTTGCGCCTGAATAGTCAAAATAGTCAGATACACGCGCACACAGATGTCAAAATGTCCATCGTGTGTAGTATCTTGCATGAACAGAGTAGGCTATGGCTTAATTGTACGTTTGTTCTTTTATATAGCCTAACAAATATAACTCATATCATATTAAATTTCTCATATTAGCCCATGCTTATATTGCCCACGTGCACATCCCAGCTGATATACAGTGAAGTCTTGATTTGGGTGGTCACTCTGCATTTGAAAGTTTGAAAGGTTTTTAAATCTTCTAAATCAAGTAAAATGACTCAAAATCAAGTAATTTAAACAATCCAAAGTCACTTTGATCATATAAAATGTAATTTCCAAACAGCAAAATTGTGGCCAGTGAAAATGCTGAGTGGCTAGTAACTTTGGAAAACCACTAGCCACAGTGGCTGGTGGGCAAAACAGTTAATGTCAAGCCCTGTATATAACATATCTCTAGATTTGTCGTTTTTCTCAGTTCCACTGCCATGTGTCTTGTGTGAACCGGCTCTTAGTAGTCACATGTCAGTTAATTTAAACAACCGAAGGTAGAAATAATTTTCTGTTGTAATGTTCATGACTGAAAATGCTGTTGATAGAGCTTAACTTACTTACAACCCAGACCAAGAGGTTTGTGATTAATCACTTTTAATCAATCGTTTTAACCATTTAACGGTCTTCTTTTTTTTTTTTTTGGTTTATGATCAAGAACCAACCTTACTTGTCTATAGGTTGATCATGTGTTGCCAGAATGCATGTTTGTGTAAAAGCATCGGACAAACGAATGGGAAACAGAGCAGAGGAGAGAAAGCCAAAAGGAGGAAGAGGTGAAAATGGGAGGAAAAGAACGGTACGTACAATCCTGATACTTCTCTAATGCAATCTCAAGCTTCTCCTTGGTCTTCTGCATTAGCCGAAGCTGCTCAGCGTAGTCTAGGGTTGGGGAATGGGATACCGACACACACAAACACACGACCGGAGGGAGGCAGAGGAGGATGAGGGGGAGGATCACGGGTAGGGCGGGAGGAGGGACAAAAAACAGGGACGAGAAAACAAAGGGATAAACATGATTGAGAAGATAAACAAATGGAGGGAAAAACAGAATGATTTTCTGAGATGAGAAAACCAGACTGATTGTGAGGCTGTACAATGACAGCTACCTGTCACTGCTGACCTTTGACCTTTAAACTAATACATCATCGGGTCAATTATGCAATCATCTTATCTAGCACTGCTCATTTAGGGTTAAAGGAGTTTCTAGATCAGGCTATGTGTAACTGCATATCATGGCAGGCTGATAGTGAGAGCCAGTTATCTATTATTTATGCTGATTTTTGCAGGCCGTTACAGAGGAGTCATTTGCATTCATGCCTGGTTTGCTCTGCGATGAATGTGGCAAATCAAATGCTATGTGCTGTATACATTTCCATTGTGGCAAATGGTACAAACTGAAATAGATTCACCACGTAAGAGCGGCAAGTGAGAAGGGTGTACAAATAACAGCCTGCATCTAGTTTTTCCTTTTCTCACTGATTTCGTCACGGTGGCCTTTTCCTATTTTTCCCCTCTTTCAGTCTCTTTCTCTTGATGCGTTTACGTGAGTTTCACTGTATTGTGTTGGCGATACCTGAGAGTTTGGCCTCCAGCTTTCGAATCTGATCGTTTCTGCGCTGGATCTGAGAAGAGACGTCATCTCTGGAGCTGCTGCCATCAGACGCCTGAAAGCGAAAGATATAGATGAAGACACATCATCCTAAAAGCACCATAGAAAAAAATAGGAAAACATACTGATGATACATACAAAATACAGATTATTTATAGTATTTTTTTAGTATTGATTATTTCAACAGATAAACTGATAATTGACTAATATTAAAATTCTATAATACTGCATAAAAATTAAATCATACACACTAGAAATAAAATCAACAGTTTTAAAATGTAAGAATGTAGACAGCAAAAAAATATGTAATGTACAGTAAGAAAAATTGACATTTATTATGAGATTTGCTAAAAATTACATTCACAGTGTTTTAAAAATTGACAGCAAGGATCATGTAAAAATAAAAAAAACTGTGGAAATGAACATGAACAATTAAATATACAAATCTGACAATTAATTAGAAAATCACAGAACAATATTATCTGAGAAATTGCCAATATAAATGCGCATCCTTCATAATAAACTATAAAATGCAAAAGAGAGACATACCCAAAAGTTAAACTGCACACATGCAGAATCATTTCGGTTTTTACTTTAACAATTAAATCATTTACATTGTCCTTGGGGTCCAAACCCCATCAGTTTCTCTCGATAAAATGCCTTTAAGGGTGGCTTTGATTTAGACCTGTTACTGATACTGTCATTCTCCATCAAGCCTGAAGGCTTTAATTATTTACGGCGAAAGACAACCTGAACCTAACCCTGTGTGTGTTGCCATTAATTGCTAGAGGACAAGAGTGTCAGGTTACACTGGTTTGTCAAAGCATGTGATATGTTGCCACCAAGGGGTTAAAAAAGGCTTTCTGAAGCAATATCTAGCTTCCAATAGACCGCAATTTCGCAATTCCATATTCAACTTACAGAAAAAGCGTAACTTGCATGACGCATCACTAGAACGTAGCGTAAGCGTTTTGAACTATGAGAGCCGCTAAACTTTCTTTGTAGGTTGAATACAGAAGGCAGTCTGGCTAAGGCTAGATATTTTACTTTATTACGTTTTAAATATGGATATTTTTCTTACAAAACCCCATTGAGTCGCTTGAGATGGCCTTTATTAAACCCCCGGAGCCATGTGGAGTATGTTTATTGCGTTAATTACAATGGACTGCTACTATAAAGCTTCAGGAATATTTATTAATATAACTCAGATTGTGTTCATCAGAAAGAAGAAATTCATATACACCTAGGATGGCTTGAGGGTGAGTAAATAATGGGGTAATTTTTATTTTAAAGTTATTTACTCCTTTAAGATGAGTTTTGGTCAGTCAGATCACACACAAGTGGACAACGCCAAATACAGGTGTAAATGGGGTCTAAAATGTTTTGAAAAAAGCTTGTCCACTTTCAATCACTTACAGAGGTAGTCGAAAACGCATTTGAATGGATTGCTTTTGTAGTGTAAACGCTCATGTGGTCGAACGCGTTCGAACTGCCACAAAACACTGCCCTCTTTTCCGCCTACAGACCTAATGCGTTAAACATTACGGGCTAGCTCCTAGACGGGATTTAAACTTTGCCGGCTAAAGACCCAAATTTGGTTTGAAGAAAAAAAAATGAACACAGCATTTTCTCTCACCATTCCTGATTTCTAACACAGAAACAAAGTGCTCTCTGTATTTCCGTCGTCTCCGTGCGCATTCACGCATAAATAGCACAAGCTTATTCAATCCATTAGATCGAAAGTTTTGAAAAAGGCCATAGACCCTCCCCTTGAAGAAATCAGGACAGAAGCGAACAAAAAGTGGACAAAAGAGACGGATTAAAATACCAGGTGTGTCTCCCTCGTTTACTTGTGATCTGATCAACCAAAACCTTCTTAATACCAGGTGTAAACAGGGCCTTAGACATTCCAGCAGGTTACTCAGGTGGAGCACTGTGTAAACACAGCCAGTACACAGCCATTTGACTGTCTCTAGAATGGTTACTGTAGATAAGCCAGTCATTTGAAACAGGAACTATCACACTGTTCTACTACGGCCATTCTGCTTTTGCAATAGGAAATATTTTGATATTTACTATGTCCATCAATCAAAATGTGTCATCTGGTACTTTGCTAGACTTACAGTCATTCAGACAAGCCTAAGAGAAACATACTGTAGCGTTAGTTTAATGCATATATATATATATATATATATATATATATATATATATATATATATATATATATATATAAAATTGATCAAAAATTACAAAGACATTTAATGTTACAAAAAATTTATATTTCAAATAAATGAAAGTATTCTATTCATTTAAGTAATCCTAAAAAAAAAGCATCAGTTTTCACAGTAAAAATAAGCAGCAAAACTATTTTAAACATTGATAAGAATAAATCAGCAGAATGATTTATGAGATAATGTGACAATGAAGATTGGAGTAATGATGTTGAAAATTCAGCTTTGCCATCACAAGAATAAATTACATTTTAGAATATATATTAAAATAGCCATTTTAAACAGTTATTTTAAATTGTAATAATATTTCACAATATAACCGCTTTTACTGTATTCTGTATAATTCAGTAAAATGATAAATATTTACTGTATATAGCTTTTTTTAACATTATACTAAAAATAAACTAAACATTTAACAAATAAATGTATCCTTGGTGAGCATAAGAGACTTCTTTCAAAAGAATAATAATAAAAAAAAAATCTTAAATCAACATTATCAATCTTATCAAAGTTTTGCATTCTTGTTTAGCAGTAATTAGACATTATGCAGTAATATCACACTGGGACTCAGATATCATCATCATCAACTTTGTGTTTGTTTTTTGGCAACAGATCAAGCAACTATTGGTCTAAACACCACAAAGATATAATGACGCAAATAATGCAAAAATTGCATGATGATGAAGATACTGAAGATATGATATGAGATATGATTGAAGATATGAAGATCGCAAAGAACTGAGATTTATACAAAAGTATAAAGAGAAAGATCTACTCACAAAGTCATCGCCTGAATCTGCGCCCACAGAAGTGATGGACTCTTTGCTCATGGAGCGAGGGATGCGGCCTGTACGAGGGGCAGTGGCGGCCTCCTCTGCCAGCTTCTTCTTCAACTTTGCAAACATCTCCGTAGTGTAGATGTAGCCTGTAGCCGTGTGTGTGAAGCAATCGTTTGAATGGCGCTCGGAGACGTTTTAGGGTCTTCGTAATGCAGAACAGGCTATATCCACGGCACGTGCAGATCTCATTCTGGGATTACTCTCTGCTGCTTTGACTCTGTGGAGACAATCACTACACTAGAATTACTTTAGCAGAAGAAATTCACTTGGTCTAGTGGTCACATGAATACAATCAAATACAGATTTTAACCAGCAGATTCTTTTCTGAATAAAATGACCTGCATCCCAATTGTATAATTGCTTAGTATACAACACTGTCTAGTATACATATGTGCCTGTGTATTATGAAGGTACTCCTGTTTATATAGTTAGTGTAAGTGGTATATCAAAAATAGTCCTACTTATATTAATACTTATTTTAAGAATTATTTAAAGCAGATGCACTGTTTTCACGCAAGACATCGGCAGAACAGTAGAGTTAAACAGAAATATAAACTCATAAAACCAAATTCTGATGCGTTTCAATGTTTTTTAATAGACTACATGGCAAAAAGACTCAATGTTGACATTGCTTGATATGCTACACTGTAGTAAGCTAACCAGTGTCAGGTTTGATAATGACACGTAAGCTTTATGCCATAAGCATTTCTCGTTCACATGCTAATAGTGCATGACAACATCTAAACAAAACTGTCAAATAAAAAACGTGAAGCGGAGAAATATGAGATCAATTGTAAACAAGAGCTAGCTGATGTTAGCTGTCGTGCATCTTCCTTACTAAACCAACAACCAGACAAGCGTGAACCTACCGTAAAAACTCCATAAACCCTGCAAGAGCGGGTGTTTTTATTGTTATGGAAACGCACGCTTAACACAAATATTTCTCCTGGCGTTACATCTGTGTGTGCTGTTTTTGTCGGGGTTAGCAACTGGCTAACTAACTTCACCACGTAATCTTCAGTCATCAGAATACTGATGACGTTCCAGGAACAACTTGGACATTTTGCTCAACGCTGATTGGACGACCACGGGAGGGAGGCGTGGCTACAGGTTCGCGTGATTTCATGTCAAACATGAAGCTGTCACACTCGCAATGTTCACTTCAGTATTCACAGATAGCATTGCTACATTAGACGCATACTCTTATTAAAATTTAATGGCGCATTAATATATTTACATATTTGTTTATATAAGAGATTAAAATAATAATTACTGATTGTATATTACATTTTGATTAACAATTTGATGTTGTAAGGAACAATGAAAGATTAATTAGCCAGGGTTTTTTTAGATGTTATATTTTTGTTAAATATATACTTTAATTTTTTCACAAAACCCTCAGTGAATATCTCTGCTTTTATTAAATTGCTTTGTTATGATATCTTGCTATTTAGTTTTAGAAAACATAAATCTGAGTTTAATTACATTCCTACCTAAGATACCACATGTGAAATGTATGGGGGGAATTATAAAAAACTAATTTTCCAGATAAAATCTATGGAAAGACCATTTTATGAAGCCAGTTAATTGGATGTGAAAGCAAAGTTCACTGTAGTAGCATTGCTAAATTACATGCATAATATTATTAAAACATATTATGACACATGAATGTATTTACACTTTGTTTAAAATAATAATTATTGATTGTAAGTTACATACTTTTTTTAATTGCTTTATTTATTTATTTTTATAAATTTTAATAGGCTAACACTGATGTTAGAAGGAACAATTAAAGATGAATGAACTAGTTTTTTTTTAAGTATTTTTGTTGAATGCATACTTTAATTTTTTCACAAAAAAACCAGTGAATATCCCTGCTGTTATTGTTTTGTTATGGTAGCTTACTATTTAGTTTCTTACAAAATATAAATGTGAACATGAGCTTAATTACATACAGAAAAACATACCACACGTGGAATAGGGGAATTATCAAAAAACTTAATATAATATAAATTTCTTTAAAATAAAATGTATGCAAGACCATTATGTAGCCAGTATGTGAATTGAATATGAATTTACAGGTGACACTTCATCTAAACACATTTCAAACAAACACCAAATTACAATAATAAACAAATGATGGCAAAATAAAATGAATAAATAAGAAATTATTTATTTATTTATTTTTAAAGAAGACATTCAAGATCTCTATATGAGGGCTGAAGGTTTTTTGACAGCGTGAAGGACCATGTCCTTTAAGGCGATTCTCATGTGGGTTGTGTAATCATGTGGACTGTTTGGGCCATCATATATCACTTGCTGGCCCATGTCTGTTACACATGAGAATTCTGAGAAATGGCACAGTCAGTGTTTTAGCTGGCGTTTCAGTTAACATTGTGCATAATTTACAATGCCATTTGGGACTCTTTTAATTGTTTTATTATACTGATCACAACCTGTCCCAATAAAACAGTCCCTTTCAGTTCTAAATATTTTAAAATAAAAGTTGTTTCAATCATGGACAGAAATGATTATTGCTGTTTGCACATTGCTATATTTTTGGAGAATCACTATTTTGAAAAGCCCATCCCTCAGTCAATTCAATAATACATATATACTGGATTTCAAAAGTAGGCTATGTGTTTTATAACTAATCTATAATCTAAAGGGGACAAAATATCAATGTAAATCCATATTTAAAAATGTAAATTGCCTTAAGACACATTAAGTGACAATATTAACATATCTATCGAAATAGCCTTCCACCATCACCCCTACTCCTCCACCCACATTTTTTTATTTTGTAGTCTACCTTGTTTCTTATTTAGTATGGGATTCATTTACACTAGACGACTCTAAAAGAAAGCCATTTGGTTTACCCTGGTCACCCTGAACATCACCTGTTCTCCCCAGTGCCCTGTGGGAGGATGTACAGATTATTCGAAACAGCTTTGTCCCACAGGCAGTCAAAAGAGGATGAGTCCTCTCCCTTCACTCAATTCACTTCCGAACTCTATGGTGCAATAATCCTATCTCACAAACTGCTGCAATACCCCCATCCTCCCCCTACCAACAACCAACACACATACACTATACACATTTTGCACTTTTGACATGTTTTTATATTGACATACAGTATATGTGTATGTATGTGTATGCATGTAGCCTGCGTTTGTATGTACAGTGGCCTATATATACATGTGTGTTTGTGTGTGTGTGGGGGCATGTTTTTGTGCAATATCAGGACACAAATGTGTATAATGACATGGGTATGACATAGGTATTACAAAAAGAGGGTGAAATATGAGGACGTTCCCCATGTCCTCACTTTTCAAAATGCTTATAAATCACACAGGATGAGGTTTTTTTTCCACAGAAAGTAAACTGCGCAGTCTCCTGTGATGGGTAGGTTTAGGGGCAGGGGCAGTGTAGGGGGATAGAAAATATGGTTTGTACAGTAAAAACCATTACGCCTATGGAATGTCCCCACATTTCACAAAAACAAACATGTGTGTGTGCGCGTGTGTGTATGTATATATACAGTCTTGCTCAAAAGTTTACACACCCCTTACAGAATCTGTGAAAATGTTAAAAAAATAAGAGATCATACAAAACACGTTATTTTTGTATAAATATAAATATAATTAATTTTTGCACAAACTATTGTAGATTACCCGTTGTTTTAATGACAATAAAGTTCTATTCTATTCTATTCAGTGTCTCCACCTGTACAATGTCACAGCTCACTGCTAAGCCCCAGGTGTTTGTCCACACATGCATGAGATGTCCATATGGAGGTTGGCTTTCACCTTGATGAGGTCTCAAAACAGCAGCAATGTGGGTGAGTCGTAAAGTAGGCTCTCTTTTAAAACTCTGTTCAGAATGCTGGTATTACAATCCAATATAACAATTATTACACTTCTCCATCTTGCTGGTATGGCTGGCCCATGGCGTCACATGCGCCTCAGAGTTGTTCCTAATTCTTTTGCACAACCAGAAGATGGTGCTGCTGATGATAATAACAACCTGACAGAGCTTGGCAAATGATACTGCATTAAATCCACCCAGAGCTCCAAATACCACATTTAGATAAATAAATAAATAAATAAATAAATAAATAAATAAATAAATAAATAAATAAATATAATTAATTATATAAAATTATAGCAAAATAGAAAATAATAAAATTACTAAAACTAGTCGTTGTTCAGTGTGGTGGCTATATAACACTTTCTAGTCTAATCCCTTAGACAACCTTATAATGGTAAAAATCCTCACGCGGACACAGAATGAAGTATGATTACATTATAATGTTGTTTGGAAAGTTCTTCAATATTTTAAGAAAACGTGTTTTCTTATTTTTATCCACGGCTGGTTCAACAATAGGCTATAAAACGAAAATATTTTAATGATCGCCTGACTGCACGAGCCAGCCAGCGAGGTTTCGATGCGCCTGATTTGAACCAATCAGAGGCCTCACCGTCTATCAAGCGCAGAGAAAAACCACACACCTCACTTCAGCGGTTCTCTCATCCTACGTACTGATTGGACAGAACGTGCGCCACTCTAAAGCGCTTCGCTCCTACTACAGGTCGGTGCGGATCAAACACCTTGCAGTCGGTTCAGAGCCATTGACAAAAAAAGGGGGTCTCTCTCGGATATGGTGGAGTAGGCTACATCGGGGCGGATTGGAAACCACCTGGTTTGGAATAACCCGATGGAAATTGGAGGACGGGGGCATTGCGAAGTCCGTCTCGAGGAGGTTTTCATGGAGCGTTGAGATTATTATTATGTGGTGGCTTGCCTTAATGATGTTTACATCTCCGGCTTTCCCATTCATCGTGTTTGTGTGCATGGGGTTATCCGAGGCGGTTCATTCCTACGATGCGCTGCCGTTAGTACTAAGAAAATCTCGTGCAATCGCCGAAGTGCATCCAAATACGAGTGCGAACGACTTTCCAGGTTACCGGCTCGGTATTGTCGCATTGACACCAGCGCCCACGATCGCGTCCGCCAGAAAACCGATAAATGTCGCCGCACCAGCAGCCACCATTAAACCACCAACAACGGAGCCCACCACCACCCCATCCCTGTCTAATCCCAGCTACATGGCCGCGTTTGATCGGAGGAAGCTCAGCTCTGTTGAAACACAGATGAAAGAAACGCAGATCTCTGATAATAAAGCCGACAGATCAGGCACCGTGCCCGATTTTAGCACAACCTCTGACAATTCTCAAGGTGAGTTCAAATGGATAACGAAATAATTAAATGCTAAAATGACAACATAAATGCTATTAAAATGAGAATATTCTTATTAATTAAGCATATGTCATTTAGTAGCTATATCTAATCTGTGCGAACATCAGGCCTTTATGCCTTCTGCTTCATAATCTTGTAACGTTACTGTACCAACCCATCATTCCTGCAGTCCGCCGTCTGCCTCAGAAATCACTTCATTAGCAGTCATAGCCATGCAGCATGATATATTGATGAGGAATCGATAGCACGTTCACCTCACTCTACTTGAGGATCCATCCATCCATCCATCCATCCATCCATCCATCCATCTATCTATCTATCTATCTATCTATCTATCTATCTATCTATCTATCTATCTATCTATCTATCTATCTATCTATCTATCTATCTATCTATCTAAACATGCTATCGATTCTTCATCCATCCATGTAAATGTGCTATCAATTCCTCATCTATCTATCTATCTAAACGTGCCATCGATTCCTTATCCATTCATCCATCCATCCATCCATCCATCCATCCATCCATCCATCCATCCATCCATCCATCCATCCATCCATCCATCCATCGGCCTCTATCTATCTATCTATCTATACAAACATGCTATCGATTCCTCATCCATCCATCCATCCATCGGCCTCTATCTATCTATCTATCTATCTATCTATCTATCTATCTATCTATCTATCTATCTATCTATCTATCTATCTGTAAACATGCTCTCGATTCCTCATCCATCCATCCATCCATCCATCCATCCATCCATCCATCCATCCATCCATCCATCCATCCATCCATCCATTAGCCTCTATCTATCTGTCTATCTATGTAAATGCTATCGATTCCTCATCCATCCATCCATCCATCCATCCATCCATCCATCCATCCATCCATCCATCCATCCATCGGCCTCTATCTATCTATCTATCTATCTATCTATCTATCTATCTATCTATCTATCTATCTATCTATCTATCTATCTATCTATCTATCTATCTATCTATCTATGTAAACATGCTATCGATTCCTCATCCATCCATCCATCTGAATGCATTGATTTAAAATACAACTCGACCTTTATTTTGTAAAATATCATTATTATGTAACAGGCTCTTATGATGTCCAGTGAGCCTAACCATTGATATAATAGGGCAAATCATAATGTACCCATACAGGCTCTTTATTGATTGAACTGCGGGGTATTTGTCCTAGCTAGTTGTCTGTCTGTCCTGACTTTAACCCTTCAGTATGAAGCGATTCAGGAGCTGTGAGCCATATCAGTTATAGGACATCAGCCAATATTTCCAGTATATCAGCCAGTATTTCCAGCTGGGTTTGTTAACAATCTTATTAGAATGGCTTCCTTACCATGAAAGAAGGACAGCAAGATTATCCTATCCATTGTGTGTTTGTGTAAAAGAACCAGGTCACACTGTTAATGAGACTGAGGTCTACATCAATCTTGCATTTGCATGGTCGTTTGGGTGCACCAATTGTTCATATGGAAATATCTATAGACTTGGCCTACTTTTCCACAATAATGCTAAATCGCCAAGACAACAAAACTGACAGTTACCACCAGTGCACTGACAAAAGGGTCACTGACCCCAGTGATTTTACACTACACAGGCTTAGATGTTTGCACATTTAGAAACTTATACTCATTTTCAAAAGAATAACAGGGGGACAATGAAAAGCAGCTGGATCACAGAGGGGTGTTTCTGAATAAGAACATGTTGGCTACATTTTCTTATTCAGAGACTAATCTTCAACCACATTTCCAACCAAAATGCAAAAAAACGATACCAAACCAAATGAAATATAAAATACTAACAGATTTCATTATTATTATTATTAATTATTATTTCCAGATGAGTAAAAACAGGCAACATGTACCACAGATGTTTAACCCTTCTGTGCCCTGTCATTGTGATTAGACACGACACAGCTATTGTTCCTGATGGTGAGGATATAATCAGGAGACAATGTCCACAGAAGCATAGACTGTCTAAGCCTGCCATTATTAGGACACAGGAAGTGCTAGGGGTGCGCTTCACATAACAGAACCTCTGCAGGGCCAGGAAAAGTGGGTTAGAAATCGAGAGTGGACACTAACTTCCTTTTAGATTGATATCTTTCACATCAGTACAACAGGCGTCTTGTAACAGACATCCAAAAAATGTCCAGAAGGCATTTTTATTGTGAAGAGAGTATAGCGCTGGGCAAATTCAGAATTTAAGAATTGACTCTTTTTCCATTTATGAGTTAGCATTTAGAATTTTGAATTGGCCATGTAAATTAAATGTTGAACTGGATTTTTTCTTTTTTATTAAATTGAGAGGAAGAAAAATGTATTGAATTGACATTCACATATTTCATTAGACTGGGTAAACCAAGCCCGATCTGCGGGCGATTTGATTTCGATTGAGCTTGGTCTAGTGATAGCCAGACAAATATTTCATTAGTCCAACACAAAAACAAAATGGTCCAAAAGCAAGCAAACAAACAAACAAAACAAAAAAAAATCCTGCTTTGTTTTGGGAAGTCCATACATTTTTTTCACTATGGTGTATTAAAGTAATGTATTTAAATTAACTTTCTATAATACATTTAAATCATAGAGCATATTCATAGTAATAGTTTTATATTAATCATAAAAACAATAGTTTTTATGAACTACTACCTATGTTATCATACACAAAACATCTGGAGTATTTCCTGACACAGATATATCATATGTTTTGTGTATTTAATACTCCATATGTTATGAAATACTCCATATGTTTTTGCTGTGTGTCTTGTGTAAGAAATGCTGCTGCAATTAGTTTTCACACCTTAAAATGCAACATTGAAACTAATAATATTTTGTTTTTTTTCTTAAAAAGTAATTGCTCATGCTGCCCTAATATTTCATCAACTTGTTTTTTGAGTCACTAAATTTGAAGTTGTGATAACTAATTGCAACAATATATTTTTTTCAGTGGTGTCATTTTAGTATTATTTATATATTATAGTATCCTTCCATCCATTCATTCATTCATCCATCCATCCATCCATCCATGTAAATGTGCTATCGATTTCTCATCTATCTATATATCTATCTGTCTATCTATCTATCTGTCTATCTATCTATCTATCTATCTATCTATCTATCTATCTATCTATCTATCTATCTATCTATCTATCTATCTATCTATCTATCTATCTATCTATATCTATCTATCTATCTATCTATCTATCTATCTATCTATCTATCTATCTATCTATCTATCTATCTATCTATCTATCTATCTATCTATCTATCTATCTATCTATCTATCTATCTATCTATCTATCTATATGTCTGTCTGTCTGTCTGTCTGTCTATATCTAATGTCTATCTATCTATCTATCTATCTATCTATCTATCTATCTATCTATCTATCTATCTATCTATCTATCTATCTATCTATCTGTCTGTCTGTCTGTCTGTCTGTCTGTCTGTCTGTCTGTCTGTCTGTCTGTCTGTCTGTCTGTCTGTCTGTCTGTCTGTCTGTCTATCTATCTATCTATCTATCTATCTATCTATCCATGTAAACGTGCTATCGATTCCTCATCCATCCATCCATCCATCCATCCATCCATCCATCCATCCATCCATCCATCAATCATAGTGTTTATTAACAATATGTATTGGCTTTTAGTAGTTTAAGTAATTTTGTTATTTGCTTGTGTCATTTATATTTATTTATTTCTATTTATCTTTAGTTTATTTCTATTTCTGTTGTAGTAATTTTATAATTTTAGTTCTTTAATGCCAGGTCAACATTTCTAAATTTTATGTTTTATCTAGTATTTAACATTTCATTTTAATTCCGCTGTATTTCAATCATTAAAAAGGAATATTATAAATAGTTTTTAAAATGGTTTTATTTTTAGTTAACATTAAAAACACACACTGTATGTAAATGAAATGTTTAATTTAAATGAATTTGTCTGGAAATGCTCAGTTTTGTGTATGATGGGTAACTTGAACTCATAAATTACTTTTCATTTTGTTCCATTTTCATTTAAAAGGTATGATTTTTTCTTAAAACAAAGGTGATTCACCTCTGAATGCTGCACAACCCTATAAAAGACTTACTAATCCAGATGCATTTGTGGTCAGAGATTTCCTCTTATGTATAAGACTTTAGCTAGAGGGGCATCTGAAATATCCTAATGGAAACAGATAAATCCTTTATGATGAGTATGATTTTAGAGGTGAGTGACTTTGACCTACATGCTAGCAGCTGTGCAATAGATGGCTCAGTGAACTCTCTTTACCCCCTTCACTTGACTCGAGTCTGTGTGTCGGAGTGGGAGGAGTGCCATTTCCACTTGAACTAATGGACAGAAGAATACTTTTATTCTGAAAGATGTGACTCTTTCGCACTGAGACACCTTTGTAATGCGTTCCTTCTTTTGTTTTCTCACACACAGTGTTCGTCTTGTCTTTTAGCATCATATCTAACATCGAACGAACCCCTAATATACAACGGCACACTTCTTCACAGTAAACAAGTTCATGTTGGTTCATCAAGTCACGTCTGAGGTCAATAAGCCACATCGCATTTACCTCACATCAAAGGATCATCTTCTCAGATGGTTCGGTTGTAATCGCACTGTCATATTTAATATTTTCATAATATTGTCATGAAGCGCTGAGTCTGGTCGGCAGCCTCATTTACATGGATGTATGTATAATCTGTCAGACTGGGATCTGTAAGCTTCTTATCCGCACCCTCCACAGCCCCCCTCAGGAGCAGAAGGTGTTTACGTACACACTCCACAGCTCCGTGTGTTAGAAGGTGCGTCTGTCTGTGCATACAAATGATGTTTTTCCCTTTCGGCAGGTGCCCCTCTGGGTGACCTACTGCAGTAAATCTGGTAAAATGGGATCTTGGGAATGAAGGCATGAGAGATTCACAGAAAGACGTCTGGCTCTTAATGGAGTTCATTGATCTGAATCTTCAGTCATATGCATTAAACTGCGCGATGAACATGCCATTGTTAATGTTATTGGTAACATTACAATGACTATGTTCTTTAATATGTATCTGAGTGCATTGGTTATTGTGTCGTTACACAACCGTTCAATAGTCTGGGGACAGTAAGATTTTTTGGTTATATTTAAGTATTAAGTAATATAACAACATGTACTTACTATTAGGGTTTGGTTGAGGGTTAGTTGCATGTAATCATGCATAATTTACTGTCATTACTATGGTAAGTATGTAACCCTAATCCTACCCTAACCCTATAGTAAGTACATGTAATTAATAAATATTACTCAGTGCGTAAATATATAATTACACTGTAACAATGACACCTTAAAATAAAGTGTAACCAATATAATTTATTCTTGTGATGTCAAATCTGATTTTTCAGCATCATTACTCCAGTCTCCAGTGTCACATGATCCTTCAGAAATCATTCTAATATGCTGATTTAAAGCATTATGAAACATTATTTATTATTATCAATGTTGAAAACACTTGTGCTGCTTAATGTTTTTTGTGGAAACTGCTTTTTTTTACGATTCACTGATAAATGTAAAGTTCAAAAGAACATAATTTATTTCAAATATAATTTTTTTTTCACTATCCCCTTTCACACATACAGTCTTTACTGGTAAATTACCCTTAAGAGGTCATGTGTGGACAGGACCTTTTCAAAAATGACCAGTAATGCCGAGTTCATGCTGCATGATTTTAGCCCAGATTTTCACTCGCGACAAATTTTGCGAACAAATGGCCGAAATCGGAGGCATAAATATCTGGATCTGTTGGCGATTTTAAAATCCTGCTGTGTGAAAATGTGGGGCACGTTCAAGCTCAGACCAGTGCATGCAATGTTTTGCGGTTTCTGGGTTGAACGACATGTTTCCTGGAAACGGTGTTCAACGGGGTTTGAGATACGTTTTCTCTTGTTTGGTGGGTGTGTCAAAAATGTTAGTCCAATCAGCAGCAACATGTATATAAACCACGCGGTATTAAAGAGACAGCTCGCACAATGTGTCTAAGTAAAGTCATTTACAAATGTGTCCGCTGCCGCTATGTACACCCAACAATTGAAGATATTAGAAGACATGTTTGTCTTTCCATCCTGAAATGCGAGGCAAATGTTGGATCACAATAATTAGGAACCACATTTTTTACAAATCCCTTCACTCGATTGGGATGTTCTCTTTTATTCTGGAAGGGCAGTGACTGTAACATCGAGCATATTTTGCAGTATTAAAGGGATAGTTCACCCAAAAATGAAAATCTGATGTTTATCTGCTTACCCCCAGGGTATCCAAGATGTATGTGTTTGTTTCTTCAGTAGAACACAAATGAAGATTTTTAACTCCAACCGTTTGTAGTGTGCCAGTCGTATAATGTCAATGGGGTGTAATTATATGAGAGTAAAAAGACAAACAAATCCATATTAAACCCTGTGGTTCGTGGCAACACATTGATGTCTTAAGACACGAAATTATCAGTTTCTGCGAGAAACTGAACAGTATTTATGTTTTTTTTTTCCTCATATCAGACTAATCTCATCAAGTGATCTTGTGTTATTTCCTTATCACTCGTGTGTGTTTGGTTGTGAAGCATAGTTTGGGGACCAGACAGAGTTGCCGGGGATTCTTTCTATTGTAAAGTCATGCAATGCAAAACCTCCTGTCGCCGATCCACCGTGCAGTGTAAACAGAGCAG
The DNA here is from genome assembly GCA_023029165.1 of Gobiocypris rarus. Lineage (NCBI taxonomy): Eukaryota > Metazoa > Chordata > Actinopteri > Cypriniformes > Gobionidae > Gobiocypris > Gobiocypris rarus. The sequence goes on from CM040928.1 coordinate 24,657,996, forward strand.
CAACGGAATGCTACGTACCCCAGATAGTCGTGCAGTCTGAAAAGACAGTGATTTGAACAGTGATTCGAGTTTTAAAATCATACAATGTGAACGTGGCATTAATTAGTTTAGCCAATTTACCCATGTGAGAAGTTGTAGGCTAACATTACCAGTAAATTACCAGTATGACACTGTGCGAACAAAGAATGAAGATTACCGGTATGAGCACGTATACATGCTGACATAAGAAGTGTGCTTTGTGCCAATCATAAAGTTCTTATGGAGATGACGTGATAGCTGATAGTTTTTTCTATGTAAATATGGATATATTTATAGATGGACATCTTTGACCGTTACACCATATCTTGCAGGTTCTTCAGCATGTCGCGCTCAAGACCCAGCCTAAAAACCAGAACGCCATTGCTTGTGTGAACAGCTTATGTATTATAAAGTCATTTTTGGTAGTTTTGCGGTAATTTACTGGGATTACTGTGTGAAAGGGGCTAATGATCTGGTTATAGCTCGCTGGATTTTCAATAAATAACACCTTAAATTCACCTTAAATGACACTATAAATATAGCACACTATAAATATAGCGCATGAGTTGCATGGACACCTTTTGTGATGTTTTTGATTTTGCTTGAAGCTTGAAGCCTTTGTACCCATGGGAACTAATTGCATGTAAATGGTGGACAAGTAAAATTCTCTTTTTTGAGTTCCATTGAGTGGTTTGGAACAACATGACGGGGAATAAATGATGACAGAATTTACATTTTTGGATTTACTGTATTTTTAACACCTCGCCTGGCTTTGATATCTGCCCCCTGAACTAAATGACCACCAAAGGGAATAAGCCGTTATCTCTAAGGGATAAGAGGTCGCTTCGGGTACACGCGGATGAACAAAGGCTGATGAATAAAAACATGTATTACATGAAAGATGAATTCAAATGCGCTCTTTCAGATTTCCATTTTTATAAATGCAGCCCACTTTGCTTTTTGAGATCAAACACATTTGATCATTAGCAAACAGAATCTGTAGCAAGTTAGCACATACTCAAGACAGAGCGGTGGCGTTCATGAGGGAAAAGCAGGTTCAAATCAGGCTTTCTCAGCTGTCTCCAGTAGCTATATAAATACAACCAACAATATTGAATTCTAAGCCTAATCGCAGCTGGACTTGACATACAGATGTTGCTCGTCAACTCAATAATGCTGAGACAAAAAGTTTCCAGACTGAATTCAGATCAATGTTTAAATATTACAGCAACGCTGCTGGAAAATCCTCTTCGATTTAATTGCAGTTGGTATAGATTTGCAATTATTCAAGCATCACTTATTCCCTTGAGCTGGAATTTGCTGCCATGTTGTAATATAATGCCACTGATTTGCCTTTAGAGGTTGTGTTCTTCCTCTGGGGTTGTACAGCCTATCCTGCATACTAAAGATCTGCTCTCTCTCAGTCTAATATCAACTTAATGAGGTATCAAAGAATCAGGCTAGAGGGAGTCATTCATTATAGCTGGCAGAGATTGGCAAGATGGAGTAGAGTGATGCGTAGCAGACTTGAACTTGAAGGAGAAATTTACTACCGAGCAGGAGTGCTGCATAAACAGGGCTTTATGTTTGAATGCTCTGCGGGTGACAGTTTATCATGGTTTCTCCATTAGTCGCAGTTTTTAAACCAGGGTGGTTTGTATCCTAAGGGGGCACTTGGAAAGATTTCGCTTTTTTAAATCTACACTGCAAAAAATAGTAACATGCAGTTGTTATCGTATGGAGCTACTTCCACTTGATCTAACCCTTGCATCTACTGTATTTATTTTTTTGCTGTTGTAAACTGATATATGTAGGATGATTCAGTGATATTAAATAATATTTTTTGAAAATACTTAAATGGTTACTTCAGCGATTAAGCTTTGTATCAGTAGAAATTCGGTAGTATATTTGAATGATCGTGCTTCCTCCCCTCATAACCCCCTGAGAAGATAGATTTATGTATTTTATTTCTGGAAAAAAATCCTCAGATGACGCAAATATTGTCATTTTGCGTCATCAGAAGATTATTTGGGCAGAGGCTAGAAATCACAGCCATTAGAAGCAGCTAGTTCCGCATGTTTTCAACCTGTCCATGGGGGGTGGGATCTCACTCACAGCGCTCGACTCTGGGAGCTGCGGAGATTCATGTAAACGGAGCGGTGCAGAGCAAAGTGAGTGTTTCAACTTTTCAAATGAATTCCTATGAAAGTTAAAGGGTTAGTTCACCCAAAAATAAAATTTATGATATTAATGACTCACCCTAATGTCGTTCCACACCCGTAAGACCTCCTTTCATCTTCGGAACACATTTTAAGATATTTTATATTTAGTCAGAGAGCTTTCTGGTCCTCCATTGAATGTACGGTATAGGCCTACTATCCCTTTCCAGAAAGGTAATAAAAACATAATCAAAGTAGTCCATATGTGACATCAGTTGGTTAGTTAGAATCTCTTGAAGCATCGAAAATACATTTTGGTCCAAAAATAACAAAAACTAGGACTTTATTCAGCATTGTCTCCCTCAAACATTGTTTGTTTATAATCCGTGAACAAAGGTTAAAACGGTTATGAATCAGTGAATCGATTCAGAATTCGGATCGCCAATGTCACGAGATTTCATCAGTTTTGACACGCGATCCGAATCATGAATCAATACGCTGATTCATGCATTTAGTACACGATGTCGTCCGTATTTTTAAACCATAGTCTAAAGTTCCTTGTGTAAATGTTCTTTAGCCTGTTGATTTTTGTCGGGTATTCAGCTACAATTAAATGTTTTGCAATTAGACTTGTGAATGTGAACATGAATAATATCTGAGTGTTTTTTAATTTTTTTATACCTTTTTGGAATCGAAACGTGACGGAGGGAAATTAGCAAGGGAAGGGCCTAAAAAATTGGATTTAAATGGAGCCCATAGTTAAATAGATGGTGCAGACATGCTGACCGCGCCTTTCCATATTCACGGCCAAAAGAGTATACTCAGGAAGGCTCTGGAACTCTACTGTGTGTGAGACAAGCGCAGAATGCATAAAAAATGTATACCTGGGCCTGTACTGAAGGGTATTTGGGGATTTCTAAGATAAAAATGCTGGGAAACTGTCTCAAACCAATACAAAGAGCATGAATGTTAAAGGTTCTTCATGGAACCATCAATGCCCTTAAAGAACCTTTATGTATAAGAATGTTACTTGGTGAATTTGTCTGTACTTTATATCAGTATTTGAGGATCTTAACATTGCCCCTCTTTGGTTGTCAAAAATTCATAAGGAATCCTTTGTCTGTGTCTCCTCTGAAGAGCTGGTGTGTAACTGCAGCGGTGAAGGAGTGTCGGACCCTGATGAGTGTGACCGTGAGACGGGTCAGTGTGACTGTATGCCGGGTTACACTGGGCTGCAGTGTGAAGAGTGTGAGGGAGATCACTTCACCAACGGCACCATCGGCTGCCTGCCCTGCGCGTGTGACTCCTTCGGTGCGGACGGCTCAAGCTGTGACAGGTGAGAGGAATTATGGGAAAATTACATGTTTTTTTAAGAATCTCTTATGCTCACCAAGGCTGCATTTATTTGAGCGAAAATACAGTAAAAACTGTAATTCTGTAAATAATGTATATCTTTCAGATTGTTCCCAGATATCCCAAAAGGCAGGGTTTTTGTCAGATTTAGCTCATTTTAAGTTTAGCTAAGTAAACAGAACAGACAATCAGGCAGATTAGCTCAATCCCATATCGCTTCTCTCACTCAAAGCCTTGAGGATGTATCAGTTTCCTGTTGGCATATTTGTTGTGCTTTAATTGTTTATAATGCTTACAGTAAAATAAGACATGCTGAGTATTGCTAGTTTGAGCCTAATTAAATGACATTCCCCGCAGGGAACACGGCTTTGTTTTGGGATGAGGCCGTAAAGTAATGGGCTTTTAGAGCCTGTAACCAGGATTCCCTAATAAGGATTACATCTAAATTGGGGGGGGGCTATATGAGAATTTTTTTAGCTGACTGCTCATACATACTGCTCATTTTGAACTGCAGCATATCAGATGCTATTTCAGCCTCACAATATGAAGGTCAAAATGTATGATCTGTTTTATACCTTCTCAAAAACCATCCAAGCATGGCATTCACTGTCATGTATTGTCTTGCTTTAGAAAGAGTTGATATCTAGCTATATCAAGGCAGACATTGTTTATAAACCACCATATTTTAAGTCAGCAATACAGATTTGATGTTGTGTGGTCTTTGCAATGAAGCTTCTAATAATAACTCCTTCTAATTCATACCTCAAGAGCTCCTCAGGGAAATTATAATAGCCAATAAGATTAGAATCCATTGACTATTATGAATTCTTTATTAGCGTATCCTAATGGCCGAACATCCTAATGAACTTCCAAGGCTTTTTTCCTCTTAAAAGAGATTATGTGAAGGTGCATCTACACATTTAAAAACTGCATGTGTGTTGTACACAAATTGTATGCAATTTATTTATTTTTTCCAGAGGAGAGAATGTGTATGATTATTGTGATCTTACAGTGGTGGTTGCAGTTCTGCATCAGAGGAGATGTATTTCATGAATTGATTTGTAATGTGCATATGCATGCTTTATATCCCTGGCCGAATGTGTGTTTTTGTGTGTATCTGACTTTGTTGATGCAACATTTAAGTAGTGTGGGAGGTAAATTGTCATTTGTACACCATTATTATCACTTCATTTGACCATATTGACTCTTGATTGGGATTACATTTCTTTCTTCTTTTCTAAATTTTAACATTTCTAAATTAATAATGACATCCTTATGCCGTATAATAATGACATCCTTACACTTGTGAAAAAGTAATACACTTAAGCATACTTTTAAAAAGAATATACTCATGTGAACTTACTTTAATGTTTTTGCATACTTTTAATTAAAATTAAATTAAAATATTTTAAATTTGTATTAAATGCAATTAGCTGAACTTCAGAGTGCCTTGTGTGATTCACTTAAGACTTAAGTCCATCTTTATACCTAATTTAATAATTATTTCTATTGTCTTTGAAATATGTCGTGCCTCGCGTCGCATTTCACCAGGTGTATGATGTTGTTGGGTTGTTATATCAACACTCAAGTATTAAAGTCACAATGAAATCAGAATGGACAATTATTTTTTTGGTCCCACTTTATATTAGGTGGCCTTATCTACAATGTACTTAAATCAGAAATTAAGTACAATGTACTTATTGTGTTCATATTGTATTGCAAAAGACATTTGCTGATATTAAGGTGGGATATGGGTAGGGTTAGGGACAGGTGTGGTGGTATGGGTAAGTTTAAGGGTAGGGTTAGGTGTAAGGGAAGTGTCAACAGTGTAATTATAAATGTAACTACAGAAATGAATTACAGATGTAATTACATGCAGGTCATTTTTTAAATGTGAGTACAATGTAAAAACATGTACGTATGTACACAATAAGTGCATTGTATCAAATGATTAATTTAAATGTTAGTACATAGTTGTTAAGGTCACCTATAAAGTGGGGCCCCCTTTTTTTTGCGAATATTTCAGTATTTATTATAAATTATTTATATTTGCACATCATTATTTTTGCCGTGACATCTCTTCTCTGATGCTGCTTTTACTGGTGCGAGGGCGGGACAGCCTGTCACTCACATGACATCACAGCAATAGCAAACCACAACCGTCCAATCAATTCCCAATGGACGAAATCAAGTCCAGCCCTACATTTTTTCTTAATCGAGAAGCGTACGTCACAATAGCGAAGAAAAGACTATTACAACAAACGTTTTATGCCGACTTTAAACAATTGGAATTTATTGTTCCCAAATCCCCAATTATATATATCAAAAATATATAGCCTAGTGCTCTGTGGTTTTGGTTTAAGTAAGTGAGTGAGTAAAGTGTGATGCAAGACAATTAAAGGTTTTAGTATCTGCACAACTTCAGTTGCTTAGAAACCAGATCTTTCATGAATTCTTCCCCCTTCTGGAAAACATCTAAGCCTTTCACTTTAAAAGCATCAGCACCCCAGTTCCACGGTTGTCATGGTTGTGAAGGATGCAGGCAGAAGAATGATGCTGGCATCTCCATGGCAGCAGAGAGAGAGAGAGAGAGAGAGAGAGAGAGAGAGAGAGAGAGAGAGAGAGAGAGAGAGGGAGGTGGGGGTCCAGTCGTTGTGTAACACTGACCTAGTTAATATGCAGCTGATCTGCCCCAGGGTCTCTGAAACATTAATGAGGTTTCTGCTACTGCTGCCTGCTCAACGCAGTTTCTCTCTCTGAAAACACACTCGTACACACATATAAACAACCAATCCAAATGATTAAGAAAGCCCCTGGTGATGTTATTATGATATATTCTGTGTCAAGCCGGCAGCATTGAGTGCATAAGTGTGCTTTGGCTCAAATCTGTCTGTGCTGCCTGATGCTGGTCGATTTTTGCTTTTAAAGTGTCTTGATTTGATCAAATGCCATTTTAGTGTGTGAATTATAAGGGTTTCTATTCAAACAAGCACAGTCACTGACAAGCGATTGAATCATTTAAATTAATTAACACCTCGTTTTAATATCTCATTATTTAATACAGTTTCATTTTTCATTAATTCACAGTGTGCTAATTAAACATTACTTGAAATGTCATGTTTTAGAAATCAAATAAGTAACGTGTTTGGCTTTACCGTATTTATGTTCATACTGTTCAAACATTTGCTTTCAGTAAGATTTTTAAGGCTGCAGTAAAACTGTAAATATTTTAGGATATTACAATTTAAAGTAATTTTATTTTAATGTTTCAAATGTGTAATATGTAATTTATTCCTGTGATGGCAAAGCTGAATTTTCTTCAGAGTCACATGTTCCTTCAGAAATCATTTTAATATACTGATTTGATGCTCTAGAAACATTTCTTATTATCAATGTTGATAATATTTGCTTAATATTTTTGTGAAAACTACTTTTTTCCAGGATTCTCAGAATAGAAAAGTGCATTTATTTGAAATATAAATATTTTGTAACATTATACATGTATTTACTTTTACTTTTGATCAATTTAATGTATATTTGCTGAATAAAAGCATTATTTTGTCTTTAACAATGACTCCAAACTTTTGAATAGTAGTATAATTAAATTAATAACTCAAAGTCTTTAATTTGAGGCTGTGTGGATTCCTTGCACAGCACTTTCATTTTATACACTCGGTCGACTTAATGCACTCTATTTCAATGTTTTATCAATTTAAATAATTGTGGCGAGACTACAGTTATAAACACAGATTTTTCAAGCATCTGTCAATTTTGAGATTTGGGGCTTTTTGGCTTTTCATAAAGTGTTTTTTTTTTGTTGTTGTTGTTGTTTTTTTGTTTTTTTTTGATTAGTGGAAAGAAAACATCCAAAATTCACTTTTTTCTTTTATAGCACTTTATCTATTTACGCCTGTAGATTTTAATTATAGTAAATCTTTAAGGGGCATTTTCTCAAAAAAAAATGTTTTCAGATTTTGTTCTAAAAATGGTTGCAAATTAGTGCATATTTAATTAGATAATTCCTAATTTGCATATCCAAACATAACATTTCAGAAAACTTCAAATTTTTGGCAATTCTTAATGTAATCAACTGGGGAAGTTAGGTGATATCTATTTTTTTGTTTTTTTGTTTACCCTATTCACCTGTCTTACCTTAAAGGGATAGTTCACCTAAAAATGAAAATGACCCCATGATTAACTCACCCTCAAGCTATCCTAGGTGTATATGACTTTCTTCTTTCAGACGAATACAATCAGAGTTACATTAAAGGTGCCTTAGAATGAGTTGAAACTATATTTTAAATTGTTCTCTGATATCTACATAGTGTATGTGCTTATTTAAGGGCATAAATTGTCCAGATATGGTTTTATAGGTCCATTTACAACCCTAGAAATTGTCCCTAGAATGAAATGGACTGATTTTGCCTAATTTGGAAGGGTCATGAATAGTAATGTAGAGCTCTGCTCTGATTGGCTGTTTCACTGCACAGTTCTGTCAGTTGCGGCATGACAATGGAGAGTTTAGGCATTGATCCATATGTTTGAGCCTGTTTCTGTAATAATGTACTTTGTTTAAAGCTCAAATCTGTGGTTTGTTTATGAAATTTTGATCTGCAGTTTTTGGAGTTGTGAGATCCAGTCGACCACCAGGCGCTTAGCGGTCATTAAGCCCGGCTAGAGCAGGCCTCCCTCGGCTAAACCTTCTGACGTCTGCCGCTGGCTCGGATGTCTCTGTAGTGGTTAAACATATAATTCGACTTGTTTATATCTAACGGGCGATCTTTTGCCTCATGGATCTATCATTTGTTCCCTGGCTATTCGTTTTGTTTGAGGGTAAAGTGAAGTTTCATTTATTTCTTTGATCATTAAAACTTAGAGAAACGAGACTGGGTTGTGTTTTATGTCATATTTAATTTTATTACAGTGAAGATAACCATATATGCACACTTACTGCGCGAACCACATATTATTATTTTATTTTTTTTTTTTATATTATGAAAATGAAGAGGAATTTTTGTTTTGTTATAAATAAATGCAGTGAAGATAATCACTGTACGTGTTGAACTACATGTGTGTGGCTAGTAATAGGTTTAATACTTTTTTAAATGAAAACGAAAAGAGGCTAGTGGTGTTTTAAACCAAATTTGGTTTCAAATATCTGCATACAGAGATAACAGAGGTAGCCAGAGCGAGCTGAGTGACGCTGTAACGCTGTATAAGAACGCTGCTGCTCCGTTTGCAGAATGACCAGACTTCCTCTGGAGTTCGTTCTCCTGAGTCGAACTTGGCAAGTCATGGAATGGCGTATGCAAATGTTGGGGGCGTACATCTCGACGGTTGCGTCAGAGACGGTGTTATGTTGAGATTCGCCTATTTATCCGTGGTGTTTTTCATGCACAAGATTTACATATAAATAAGTAATATTGTTTGAGACTCACGTTGTGAGATTTCCATGTACTGAACTCTTGCTATTCAACTGTGCCAAGGTTAATTCAATTTTTAATTCTAGGGCACCTTTAAAAAAAATGTCCTGGCTAATCCAATGTGTGACGCCTCTCGCAGTTAAAATTGTTTACGCTACGTCCGACGTACGGAAGGTGGTACATATTTTACTTTATAACGTGTTAAATATGGATATTTTTCTTACAAAAACCCATTGATTTGCTTCAGAGGTACTTTAATAACCTTTATTAATTAAGTTTGGAGTACTTTTATAATGGATGGATGCACTTTTTTGGGCTTCAAATTCTGGGCTGTCATTATAAAGTTGGGAAAAGCCAGGACATTTTTTAAATAACTAATTGTATTCGTCTAAAATAAGAAAGTCAAATACACCTAGGATGGCTTGAGGGTGAGTTAATCATGGGGTCATTTTCATTTTTGAAAAACTATCCCTTAAAGTGAAAACAATGATACTTTAATTACAGATCTGAATTAGGTCTTCTTGCAAATAGTTTCTTGACAGTGTAACGCCTGACTAAAATATTTATTGTGAAATATCATGTGACGCTTGTATGATGGTGTATCATATTACAAATGACCTGTCGATACCATAATGCTTCACTCAGCTGAGATGGTGCTAATGGCTGGCCGGGTTTATTTCCAGTTTTACGAGTATTTTTATTGATATTATGATAACAAATAGCGTACGTCTCTTGGATTTTAGTAGCTTTCTTTGTAGAATACAGCCATTTCTAAGTTGCATTTATCAGCTTTTCCTAATACATAATGGTGTGTTTCTATCCATACGCATGGTTTTTTAAATAAGGCTATAGTTGTTCTCTAGAACGGGGGAGGATGCATTTAGATAAGCATCATGATGCTAACAGCTATAAAACACCGTCCTGTTTGGTGCTAAACACAAATGCTAAATGTGCCACCCTAATGAATGGTTCTGTTCAACAGCTGGCTTTAGAGAGCCGTCTCTGGCCCACAGACACAGTCAGACGAGGGGTCTGTCTGTTAATGAATGTGAATGCAAGGGAAGGGCGTGAGACTGGGTGTGATTGATCATTATCTGACCTTGATAATCACTGTTTGTGTGTGATACAGTGTGGGTGTCTGTTTGGGAAACAGGCATCTTTATATGCTCTCACTGACTGATTTTTTTAATCCATAGTGTTATTAGGAAGGACAGATGTTTGTATTTTGCATCCGCCACACAACCCCCTTTTCTCTGGTTGTATTAAAGCGTTAAAAGGCAGCCTTTCTCCCTGTCTTGATCTCCCTTGCTCTTTCTCTGGAGATTGTGATTGATAGGTCATATATGTCACACCTCACTCTCATTCCCCAGAATGCTCTGGGAGCTGAGCCGTCGCCATGGCAACCTGTCTACTGGCCCGTGCACACGCACCCACCCACACGCTCTCCCACAGCAAGTGCAAATATATCTACTAACACCCCACAAATGTTAAAAGGATGCGTGTTAGGTAACAGCGGCGCCTTTTTTTTAACATATACTGTATCTATTGTGGTGGCAACATGCTTTAGGAAATGTTGAAAAGTGTTACACCATTTACCGCAACATCAAACTTGATATAGACCATATTCACCTCAAATGACAACGAGAGGAAAAGTCTGGGTCATATTTCACCACAAAATTAAGTGAAAATATAAGATATGATATTTATAAGAGAAGACAATTATGTACTTTTTTTACTTTAAATTCTATTAAAGGCTACTATAAATATGAATAAATAAAAATTGTTCTAGCAATGCCCTAGAAACCACCTAGACCATCATAGCAACTACCTAGTAACCACCCAGAACACCCTTGCGACCACACAGTGCACCATAGCAACTACACAGCAATCATGCTAAAAGCAATCAGAACACCTTAACAGCTACTTGACAATCACCTAGCAATGCCTTAGAACACACTCTCACACACACACACGCACACACACACACACACACACACACACACACACACACACACACACACACACACACACACACACACACACACATGTTGTGTTTCCATGTTTTATGGGGACATTCCATAGGCGTAATGCATTTTATACTGTACAAACCGTATTTTCTATCCCCCTACACTGCCCCTGCCCCTAAACCTACCCATCACAGGAGACATTCTGCATTTTACTTCATCAAAAAACATCACTTAGTGTGATTTATAAGATGTTTTCCTCATGGGGACCAAAAAATGTCCCCACAAGGACAAGAATTTGGATATTGCCATCTTTGTGGGGACATTTTGTCCCCATACCGTAGGGATTACCTGTCCACACACACACACACACACACACACACACACACACACACACACACACACACACACACGTTGTGTTTCCATGTTTTATGGGGACATTCCATAGGTGTAATGCATTTTATACTGTACAAACCGTATTTTCTATCCCCCTACACTGCCCCTGCCCCTAAACCTACCCATCACAGGAAACATTCTGCATTTTTACATTTTCAAAAAACATCACTTAGTGTGATTTATAAACTGTTTTCCTCATGGGGACCAAATCATTTAAATTTTGTCCCCATAATTTAGGGTTTGCCAGCACCCCACACACAGAGAGAGAGAGAGAGAGAGGCCTATATTAAAAGGACGTCTGTCCCTTACTAATGGTTTCTTCCAAGGAGGGTGTGACACTCTTTGTCTCTTTCTCTTTCTGTCTCTTTTTTACACTCCCCTAATATATAATTTAGAATGTGTGTCTGTATTCATTCATTTGGATTACAGATTGTGTGAGTGTATGAATTTACAGGGCAGGTGATATTCTTTGCACCACAGGAGGCATATCTGCGAAACAGAATTGTCACAATTTCGATATGTTATATCAACAATCAGTCTGTAAATGTGGGTGGATGGTGATGATGACACTGATGATATTGTTCCTGTCCCTATTTTTAGGACCATTCATCTATACATTTTATGCTATTTTAATGACATTTACTGATTTCCCTTTAAAACTTATTACAAAAAAGTCTATATACATCGTCAATTACACCCTCTTTCAAAATCGTACTTTCTCTCAGATCTTCTTTTTAGTTTTTGGTCTAATCGTTTGCTTTTTTTTTATCACGGCTGTTGTTGTTGTTTTTCTGGGGTTTCCAGTGTTGAGATCCTCTCAGCATGGCCGAGCACTTTAATCTTGCCCCACGGGTGTCATCGTCGCCCCTCTCTCATCTATCACTCGCTCCACTCATACACAGGAACCAATCACGCAACCACTGGAAGCCCCACCTCGCCCCGACCTTCACCCCAGACCTGACGCAACAGCCCTGGGGTGTAAGTATGCGTGTCAGTGTATGATATGGAGGTGTGTTTATGTGTATGGGGGAGTCGACTAATGACTGTTTTAAAAGAGTAAGGGCTAAAGCATCCATTAAATGACATGATAATCAGCAAAATTACTAAATTAAAGAGTGACAAACAAAAGAGGTCATTAGTGGGCTTGCTAAGACAAGAATCGCTATTGCTATTGCATATACGTTGGGTTTGGGATTAGAGCCAAGGAGGTCTATAATACCTGTAGCTTATAGCTATGGCATTTCCATTCATCTAAATAGCAGTTTCTCTGTGGGCACTGTGAGCTACTTGACAATTACCTAGCAATGCCTTAGAAACCACCCAGACAATCATAGCAATTACCTAGTAACCACCAGAACACTCTAGAAATGCCATAGCAACCACACAACACCCTAGCAACTACCCAGCAATCATGCTAAAAGCTAATCAGAACACCTTAATACCTACTTGACTATCACCTAGCAATGCCCTAGAAATCACCTAGAACATCAAATCAACTACCTATTAACCACACAGAACGTCCTAGCAACCACACATAGCTCCCAACACAGCAATCATGCTAAAAGCCCATCAGAACACCTTAATAGCTACTTGACATTCACCTAGCAATGCCTTAGAAACCACCCTGACAATCATAGCAACTACTTAGTAACCACACAGAACACTCTAGCAATGCCCTAGCGACCACACAACACCTTAGCAACTACCCAGAAATCATGCTAAAAGCCAATCAGAACACCTTAATAGCTACTTGACTATCACCTAGCAATGCCCTAGAAACCACCTAGACCATCATAGCATCTACCCAGTAAACACCCAGAACACCCCAACAATGCTCTACCAACCACACAAAGCACCCTAGCATTTACATAACAATCATGCTATAAACCAATCGGAACACATTAATAGCTACTTGACTATCATCTAGCAATGCCCTAGAAACCACCCAGACCACCATAGCAACTACCTAGTAACCACCAAGAACACCCAAGCAATGCCATAGAAGCCACACAGAGCATCTTAGCAACTACATAGAACATGTTAAAAGCCAATCATATCCCCATAACAGCTATTTTACATTCACCTAACAATGACCTAGATACCACCCAGACCATAATAGCAACTACCTAGTAACCACCCATTACATTTTAGCAATGTCCTAGCAACCACACAGAACACCTAGCAACTACACAGCAGACATGCTAAAAGCAACTCAGCACCACTAAGCATCTACTTGTAAATTGGCTAGCAATATCCTAGCAACCACCCTAGCAACAGCATAACATCACACTCAACCACTAACAATTTCTTCAGAAAATGTAAAAAATAGTTATGATTTTAATAGTTGTGTGATTTAAGTTCTACATTGATGAACTGTAAGTGGATCATACTTTTTTTTTTGCTATTTTTTTTTCTTTTTCTGGATATCTGATTTACTCTAATTGGTTCTTTGATTTCCTACATATGTAACACTTCCAACAGCTTCAGTAGTTTCAGTATAGTCAGACTACTGTTATTTTGGGTTGACTACTTTACTGGCACATTGAGATTAGACACAATCAGTGTGTGTGTGTGTGAGAGAGAGACAGAGGGAGCAGCAGATGGTTTCAAATGTGGTCTGGGCCACAGGTCCCTCATGTGTACCCACATGTAGAAATGGTGGAATTAAAAATGAAAGGTCTAGACTGCTTTAAAGTTTGCTTGACTGAATTTTAGACCAGGATTGTTAGCTGTCTAGGTCAAAGCCATGTGTGTGTGTGTGTGTGTTTGTGTGTGTGATAAGATACCACAGGAACTGAATGCACAAAGAGGACGTTATGGAGCTATGTTGTCTGTACAAGCAGGCAAAATTTCCACATTGCCAGTGCTATAATTGTTGTAAGAGATTTTCGATTTGCTCATGTGTGTTTTCTGTGTTCTCTCTCTTGCAGTTCAGGTATGTGTACGTGTAAGAAAGGTGTATACGGGCCCAAGTGTGACGACTGCCACCCTGGATTCTTCCACTTCAGCAGCACAGGATGCCAGCCGTGCCAATGCAACAACCACTCCACCTACTGCCACCCCCAGTCAGGTCAGTCCAGCACACATTTATATTCTCTACATTGAATATTAAGTTGAATACAACTTCGGGAAAAGGATTTATATTTTCCACCTTGACAAATCCAGTAAAAATTTAACTGATCTGGTTTTTGTGTTCAACTCACTGAAAGTAGGTGAATAACAACATGAATTTGCCACAAACCATTGTTTCTCCTCAGAAGACTGAATATAATAAATGCATTTTTAGAATGACATGAAGATGAATAAATAACAATGTTTGTCTTTTGGTGACCTATTCCTTTAAAATGAGATATATAGAGATTTTAAAATTAACTCGAACCAACATCAAAATATTCATAAAAACTATTTACTCCATATGCCCTGTTTACACCCGGTATTAAGATGCGCTTTGGCCGATCAAACGCTAAATAAAGGTGTAAACGTTTTAAGCTTGTCCAATTTTAACCTCTTCCAGAGGTCGAAAATGCATTCCGTATTGCTTTCGTAGTGTCGGCTCATGTGGTCGAATGCATCTCCAGTCATGTTAATGTTTAAATTCCACAAGCTTATTTTATCCACTAGATCGAAAGATCTAAAGAAACCAAACACATACATTTACCCACTTATAGAGCCTTAATACCAGATGCAAACAGGCCTGTACATATAAAAAAAACAACACACAAGACTTCACATTATTATAAAACGTAATATGAACCAAAAATCAAACCAGATTTAAAAATAAATAAATAATAATAATATAAAAAAACGTAAAAGTGCACTATGTCAATTTTAGCGGCATCCAGCAATGAGGATCTACCGCTCACCCCTCCCTTTCGAAGCACGTAGAGAAGCTACGGTGGCAGATACAGGACAAAGATGTCGACATCTGAGACAGCAGAGAGTGACTAGCGCTCTGTAGAGAATTTTGTCCGTTTAGGGCTACTGTTGAAACATGGCGGGGCAAAATGGTGACTTCACTTTAAGGGGACCCGCTGTGAATGTAGATAATAAAAGCATAACGGTTCATTATGTAAGGTCTTTATACACCACTGAAAAAATAGTTATGTATATCGTATTGCATTTCTGTCAATAGATCCTCAATAGATAAATATTACACACTGCACCTTTAACAAATACTCACAAACATACTCTTAGCCTTCCAGGGACTTCTCAATGTAAAATAAATAAATAAATAAATACATTTGAAGCTTTGATTTGTAAACATAATTAAATCACATTATACTCAATATTATCTGTTAATATAATATAATATTAATACAATATAAACTACTGATCTGTTAATATAATCAAGTTATAAAACAGATGAACTACACATAGATATATATTTTGAATAGAATATTTATTTGTTTTTATTTCTTAATATTTTTTTTAATGCATATACATTTTATAAGAATATTATCAAAATTATACTTTTACTTTATCTTAGAATGACATGAAGATGAATAGATAACAACGCTTTTTCTTTTTGGGTGAACTATTTCTTTAAACTAGTATCTACAGATTTGAGATTGACTCACCGAGAGCGATTCATCACAACATCCTCCACACTTCCCTCTCTTTTCTCTCTTCATCCCTGTATCCTAGGCAACCCAGGCTTAATTAACCTCAATTTGAATCAGAACCAAAAAACCCTATCAAAATAATACTCATGCTGGTGTGTGTGTGTGTGAGTGTGTGTGTGTGTGTTAATTTGTTAAGCAAACCTGCTGACATCTGAGAAGTGTAGGCGTGTTTGTCTTAAATCATTTCACACGGGCCTTAGTCTGCTGATGCCATAGACATGTTTGTCAACTGCTTGTTCAAGTGCATGTGTCTCGGAACCCATCTGTCCCTGTCTCTCTTTCACTCTGCGGTGTGTGTGCAGATGGTAGCTGGTAACCTTTCCCCCGATGCGGAGAGCCACAGTCAGATTTACAGCCCTCCTCACTCATAAAACCCAATCAGCATCTCCGGAGACTGCTTACAGTTCATAGACTCACACCCGCCCCGCAGCATTATACCACACACACAAACACACACATACACATACACACACACACACACACACACACACACACACACACACACACACACACACACACACACACACAAGACAAGCAGTAACTCACAGAGCCAGAAGAATACTGCGCATATTACACAAAGCCTTTTTGGTCTTTCTTTTACCAAAACACCTACTGGATAACTGTAACATACAGCTTGAGATGTAATAAAGCTGATGTATTTTCATGTAATTAAAACAAAGAACAAAGAATGCAGAAAGTGAACAAAATTACATAGGCAAAATATCAGTTAAATAAGAAAGATATAATATAAAATTTCATAGTCTCATCAACTACTCATCAAAAACACACATACTTTCTGCCAAACTCATGTTAATCTTGAGTATATATTATGTACTGATTCTGTCCGAAAACACACACACACACACACACACACACACACACACACACACACACACACACACACACACACACACACACACACACACACACACACACACACACACACACACACACACACACACGTCTGGTTCACTATCTTTGTGGGGACTCTCCATAGACATAATGGTTTTTATACCGTACAAACTATACATTCTATCCCCCTACACTGCCCCTAAACCTACCCATCACTTTCTCAAAAAAACTCATCCTGGAGGACCGCTGGCTGGTCCCCACAATGTAGGTGATCTCAGGTTTTGCTAACCTTATAGACACACACACACACACACACACACACACACACACACACACACACACACACACACACACATGTTGTGTTTCCATGTTTTATGGGGACATTCCATAGGCGTAATGCATTTTATACTGTACAAACACTATATTCTATCCCCCTACACTGCCCCTGCCCCTAAACCTACCCATCACAGGAGACATGCTGCATTTTTACTTTTTCAAAAAACATCACTTAGTGTGATTTATAAGATGTTTTCCTCATGGGGACCAAAAAATGTCCCCACAAGGACAAAGATTTTGGATATTGCCATCTTTGTGGGGACATTTTGTCCCCACACTGTAGGGATTACCAGTCCACACACACACACACACACACACACACACACACACACACACACACACACACACACACACACACACACACACACACACACACACACACACACACACACACACACACACACGTTGTGTTTCCATTTTTTATGGGGACATTCCATAGGCGTAATGGTTTTTATACCGTATAAACTATATATTCTATCCCCCTACACTGCCCCTGCCCCTAAACCTACCCATCACAGGAAACATTCTGCATTTTTACATTTTCAAAAAACAAAAAATGTCCCCACAAGGACAAGGATTTTAGATATTGCCATCTTTGTGGGGACATTTTGTCCCCATAACGTAGGGATTACCAGTCCACACACACACACACACACACACACACACACACACACACACACACACACACACACACACACACACACACACACACACACACACACACACACACACACACAGACCGCCCCTTTTAACACATACTCCCAAAAATGGTAACAAGTGAACATTCCCCTTGAACAAAGTGTGATAATTTGAAGTTCTTATTAATATTTATAAACATTATTTAATCACATAATGCTTAATATTATATGTTAATTTGCATTAATATACTTAAGCATGAAATGACATGCAACTTTGGATTATATAATGCCAGCAGCCATATCACCCTGTAGCCCAAGACAAGCTAAGCAGGGTTGAGCATGGTCAGTACCTGGATGGGAGACCAGCTGGGAAAATCAGGTTGCTTCTGGTAGAGGTGTTAGTGAGGCCAGCAGGGGGTGCTCACCCTGTGGTCTGTGTGGGTCCTAACGCCCCAGTATAGTAATGGGGACACTATACTGTAACAAGCACCGTCCTTCGGATGAGACGTTACACCGAGATCCTGACTCTCTGTGGTCATTAAAAATAGTTAAAGAGTAGGGGTGTAACCCCAGCATCCTGGCCAAATTTTCCCATTAGCCTCTGTCCATCATGGCCTCCTAATCATCCCCATATACTGATTGGCTTCTTCACTCAGTCTCCTCTCCACCAATCAGCTGTAAGCCCTGCCAAGCCATAGTTTACAGTGAATTTAGAACAGTCAAGGGCCGTTGTTAGTCCTCACCTTATATAATGATTTACATAAGACTCTCAGGAAGTCATGAAGTGTCATATTCTGTCTATACTTTTGTTTCAGGTGTTTGTTTGGACTGTCAGGACAACACTCAGGGCCACAACTGTGAGGAGTGTCTGCCCAACTTTTACCGGCGTCACGGCGAGGGGTCCGCGGACGCCTGTCTGCCTTGTCCCTGCTCCTCTGAGACCTCCAGCGGCAGCTGCCATCTCGGTGGGTCTGCATCTCTGTGACATGTTGACAGGGTCAGGGCAGCTTCTGGCTTCAGCACATCATGTCCTGAAAGTGTCTGGGAATGATTTAGGAGGGCAGAAAATTCGATTTTGATTTATTTTCTTTTGAATTTCACTGATGGATCTTGACATTTACATGACCATTCAAA